>CM049322.1:9286399-9813899 GCA_026874595.1 Sipunculus nudus
GCTTATGGAGGCACAAATTAAATTAAAACAGATTACTGTTCTCCCTTATTAAATCAGTTAAATTATTATTACTTTACAAAGATGAAAGAGAAACATTATTTGGAAAATATCTTTATATGTAAAATTGTTATATTAAAAGAGAAATAAAGAAACAGTTCATTTTTGTAACAAAAAGAGTGTAAACAGAAGATGCCTTGTGCTGCAAGATATATCCAGTAAAACAATACTGTATTTGTACTTACAGGAAACAAGTAATATTTAACTTGAGATACATTTTCTAGGACTATATTCCTTTCAAGGTGCAACATAACCTAGCAAACATATTCAAAAATTGTAAATAGAAGAAAACAATTGCAAACAAATAAGATTAAAACTGTATTAAACCATCCCTGGTTGAAGGCCTGGTAGGCAATAGTATGAGGCGTCAAGATCATCGATCTGTTTAAATTAGTGATACCATTCACAAACAGATGGCACTGCGAATGGGAAATTTGTTGACATATTGGGATTTACATGACGATTATAGTTGACCTGGATATCGAGCATACTGGAGCCACACAACCTGTGCTTGGAGATTTCTCTGGACGTTTGGCTTGTGGGTTATATCTGTTCGTGTATACGCCTTAAGGTCATCATCTAACTTATAAAGCGGACAGATGTCTTCAGAATGTGCTGACATTATAAGCCGCGTGAATCCAACATCATGTTTACATGAACCAAGATAAACCAGTTTGTAAACACTGTTGTCAAGCATGGCTTCCGTACTTACTGTGCTTCTATATCTGCGCTCGGCTTGAGGTAAGTCTGACTTGCCCAAATATTTGGCCCACATGCCCAGGTTCCTCCATATATTTGGCCCACATGCCCAGGTTCCTCCATATATTTGGCCCACATGCCCTGGTTCCTTCATATATTTGGCCCACATGCCAAGGTTTCTCCCTATATTTGGCCCACATGCCCAGGTTCCTCCCTATATTTGGCCACATGCCCAGGTTCCTCCATATATTTGGCTACATGCCCAGGTTCCTCCATATATTTGGCCACACGCCCAGGTTCCTCCATATATTTGGCCCACATGCCCAGGTTCCTCCATATATTTGGCCCACATGCCCAGGTTCCTCCATATATTTGGCCCACATGCCCAGGTTCCTCCATATATTTTGCCACATGCCCAGGTTCCTCCATTTATTTGGCCCACATGCCCAGGTTCCTCCATATATTTGGCCCACATGCCCAGGTTCCTCCCTATATTTGGCCCACATGCCCAGGTTCCTCCATATATTTGGCCCACATGCCCAGGTTCCTCCATATATTTGGCCCACATGCGAAGGTTCCTTCATATATTTGGCCACACGCCCAGGTTCCTCCATATATTTGGCCCACATGCCCAGGTTCCTCCATATATTTGGCCCACATGCCCAGGTTCCTTCATATATTTGGCCCACATGCCCAGGTTCCTCCATATATTTTGCCACATGCCCAGGTTCCTCCATATATTTGGCCCACATGCCAAGGTTCCTCCAAATATTTGGCCCACATGCCCAGGTTCCTCCCTATATTTGGCCCACATGCCCAGGTTCCTCCCTATATTTGGCCACATGCCCAGGTTCCTCCATATATTTGGCTACATGCCCAGGTTCCTCCATATATTTGGCCATATGCCCAGGTTCCTCCATATATTTGGCCCACATGCCACGGTTCCTCCATATATTTGGCCCACATGCCCAGGTTCCTCCCTATATTTGGCCCACATGCCCGCCCAGGTTCCTGCCTATATTTGGCCCACATGCCCAGGTTCCTGCCTATATTTGGCCCACATGCCCAGGTTCCTCCCTATATTTGGCCACATGCCCAGGTTCCTCCCTATATTTGGCCACATGCCCAGGTTCCTCCCTATATTTGGCCACATGCCCAGGTTCCTCCATATATGTAGCCAATATGCCCAGGTTCATCCATATATTTGGCCCACATGCCCAGGTTCATCCATATATTTGGCCCACATGCCCAGGTTCCTCCATATATTTGGCCCACATGCCCAGGTTCCTCCATATATTTGGCCCACATGCCCAGGTTCCTCCATATATTTGGCCCACATGCCCAGGTTCCTCCATATATTTGGCCCACATGCCCTGGTTCCTTCATATATTTGGCCCACATGCCCAGGTTCCTCCATATATTTGGCCCACATGCCCAGGTTCCTACATATATTTGGCCTCATGCCCAGGTTCCTCCATATATTTGGCCCCATGCCCAGGTTCCTCCATATATTTAGCCCATATGCCCAGATTCCTCCATATATTTGGCCCACATGCCCAGGTTCCTCCATATATTTGGCCACATGCCCAGGTTCCTCCAGATATCTGGCCCACATGCCCAGATTCCTCCATATATTTGGCCCACATGCCCAGGTTCCTCCATATATTTGGCCCACATGCCCAGGTTCCTCCCTATATTTGGCCCACATGCCCAGTTTCCTCTCTATATTTGGCCACATGCCCAGGCTCCTCCCTATATTTGGCCCACATGCCCAGGTTCCTCCCTATATTTGGCCAAATGCCCAGGTTCCTCCCTATATTTGGCCACATGCCCAGGTTCCTCCCTATATTTGGCCCACATGCCCAGGTTCCTCCATATATTTGGCCACATGCCCAGGTTCCTCCAGATATCTGGCCCACATGCCCAGGTTCCTCCATATATTTGGCCCACATGCCCAGGTTCCTCCATATATTTGGCCCACATGCCCAGGTTCCTCCCTATATTTGGCCCACATGCCCAGGTTCCTCCCTATATTTGGCCACATGCCCAGGTTCCTCCCAATATTTGGCCCACATGCCCAGGTTCCTCCCTATATTTGGCCCACATGCCCAGGTTCCTCCATATATTTGGCCACATGCCCAGGTTCCTCCCTATATTTGGCCACATGCCCAGGTTCCTCCCTATATTTGGCCACATGCCCAGGTTCCTCCATATATTTGGCCCACATGCCCAGGTTCCTCCATATATTTGGCCCACATGCCCAGGTTCCTCCCTATATTTGGCCCACATGCCCAGGTTTCTCCCTATATTTGGCCCACATGCCCAGGTTCCTCCCTATATTTGGCCACATGCCCAGGTTCCTCCCTATATTTGGCCACATGCCCAGGTTCCTCCCTATATTTGGCCCACATGCCCAGGTTCCTCCTTATATTTGGCCACATGCCCAGGTTCCTCCCTATATTTGGCCACATGCCCAGGTTCCTCCCTATATTTGGCTACATGCCCAGGTTCCTCCCTATATTTGGCCACATGCCCAGGTTCCTCCCTATATTTGGCCCACATGCCCAGGTTCCTCCCTATATTTGGCCCACATGCCCAGGTTCCTCCCTATATTTGGCCCACATGCCCAGGTTCCTCCCTATATTTGGCCACATGCCCAGGTTCCTCCCTATATTTGGCCACATGCCCAGGTTCCTCCCTATATTTGGCCACATGCCCAGGTTCCTCCATATATTTGGCCACATGCCATGGTTCCTCCCTATATTTGGCCACATGCCCAGGTTCCTCCCTATATTTGGCCCACATGCCCAGGTTCCTCCATATATTTGGCCACATGTCAAGGTTCCTCCATATATTTGGCCACATGCTCAGGTTCCTCCATATATTTGGCCACATGCCCAGGTTCCTCCATATATTTGGCCACATGCCCAGGTTCCTCCATATATTTGGCCACATGCCCAGGTTCCTCCATATATTTGGCCACATGCCCAGGTTCCTCCATATATTTGGCCACATGCCCAGGTTCCTCCATATATTTGGCCACATGCCCAGGTTCCTCCATATATTTGGCCACATTCCCAGGTTCCTCCATATATTTGGCCACATGCCCAGGTTCCTCCATATATTTGGCCACATGCCCAGGTTCCTCCATATATTTGGCCACATGCCCAGGTTCCTCCATATATTTGGCCACATGCCCAGGTTCCTCCATATATTTGGCCACATGCCCAGGTTCATCCATATATTTGGCCACATGCCCAGGTTCCTCCATATATTTGGCTACATGCCCAGGTTCCTCCATATATTTGGCCACATGCCCAAGTTCCTCCATATATTTGGCCCACATGGCCAGGTTCCTCCATATATTTGGCCCACATGCCCAGGTTCCGCCATATATTTGGCCCACATGCCCAGGTTCCGCCATATATTGGGCCCACATGCCCAGGTTCCTCCATATATTTGACCCACATGCCCAGGTTCTTCCCTATATTTGGCCCACATGCCCAGGTTCCTGCCTATATTTGGCCCACATGCCCAGGTTCCTCCCTATATTTGGCCACATGCCCAGGTTCCTCCCTATATTTGGCCACATGCCCAGGTTCCTCCATATATTTGGCCACATGCCCAAGTTCCTCCATATATTTGGCCACATGCCCAAGTTCCTCCATATATTTGGCAACATGCCCAGGTTCCTCCATATATTTAGCCCACATGCCCAGGTTCATCCATATATTTGGCCCACATGCCCAGGTTCCTCCCTATATTTGGCCCACATGCCCAGGTTCCTCCCTATATTTGCCCCACATGCCCAGGTTCCTCCCTATATTTGGCCACATGCCCAGGTTCCTCCCTATATTTGGCCCACATGCCCAGGTTCCTCCCTATATTTGGCCCACATGCCCAGGTTCCTCCCTATATTTGGCCACATGCCCAGGTTCCTCCCTATATTTGGCCACATGCCCAGGTTCCTCCCTATATTTGGCCACATGCCCAGGTTCCTCCCTATATATTTTGCCACATGCCCAGGTTCCTCCCTATATTTGGCCCACATGCCCAGGTTCCTCCCTATATTTGGCCCACATGCCCAGGTTCCTCCATATATTTGGCCACATGCCCAGGTTCATCCATATATTTGGCCACATGCCCAGGTTCATCCATATATTTGGCCACATGCCCAGGTTCCTCCATATATTTGGCCACATGCCCAGGTTCCTCCATATATTTGGCCACATGCCCAGGTTCCTCCATATATTTGGCCACATGCCCAGGTTCCTCCATATATTTGGCCACATGCCCAGGTTCCTGCATATATTTGGCCACATGCCCAGGTTCCTCCATATATTTGGCCACATGCCCAGGTTCCTCCATATATTTGGCCACATGCCCAGGTTCCTCCATATATTTGGCCACATGCCCAGGTTCCTCCATATATTTGGCCACATGCCCAGGTTCCTCCATATATTTGGCCACATGCCCAGGTTCATGCATATATTTGGCCACATGCCCAGGTTCATCCATATATTTGGCCACATGCCCAGGTTCCTCCATATATTTGGCCCACATGCCCAGGTTCCTCCATATATTTGGCCACATGCCCAGGTTCCTCCATATATTTGGCCACATGCCCAGGTTCCTCCATATATTTGGCCACATGCCCAGGTTCATCCATATATTTGGCCCACATGCCCAGGTTCATCCATATATTTGGCCACATGCCCAGGTTCCTCCATATATTTGGCCCACATGCCCAGGTTCCTCCATATATTTGGCCACATGCCAAGGTTCATCCATATATTTGGCCCACATGCCCAGGTTCATCCATATATTTGGCCACATGCCCAGGTTCCTCCATATATTTGGCCAACATGCCCAGGTTCCTCCATATATTTGGCCCACATGCCCAGGTTCCACCATATATTTGGCCACATGCCCAGGTTCATCCATATATTTGGCCACATGCCCAGGTTCCTCCATATATTTGGCCTACATGCCCAGGTTCCTCCATATATTTGGCCACATGCCCAGGTTCATCCATATATTTGGCCACATGCCCAGGTTCATCCATATATTTGGCCACATGCCCAGGTTCCTCCATATATTTGGCCCTCATGCCCAGGTTCCTCCCTATATTTGGCCACATGCCCAGGTTCCTCCATATATTTGGCCACATGCCCAGGTTCCTCCATATATTTGGCCACATGCCCAGGTTCCTCCATATATTTGTCCACATGCCCAGGTTCCTCCATATATTTGGCCCACATGCCCAGGTTCCTCCATATATTTGGCCACATGCCCAGGTTCATCCATATATTTGGCCACATGCCCAGGTTCCTCCATATATTTGGCCACATGCCCAGGTTCCTCCATATATTTGGCCACATGCCCAGGTTCATCCATATATTTGGCCACATGCCCAGGTTCCTTGATGGGGTTTCTTAATCTGGATCCTCAACAGACTCTAATTGATTCTACAACGACCAATTCCAAAAATGCATTAACACACACACACACACACTCACACAAACACATACACGGACGGAGATGAACGTATACCCTGCTTATGGAGGCACTGATTAAATTAAAACAGATTACTGTGCTCCCTTATTAAATCAGTTAAAATATTATTACTTTACAAAGATGAAAGAGAAACATTATTTGGAAAATATCTTTATATGTAAAATTGTTATATTAAAAGAGAAATAAAGAAACAGTTCATTTATGTAACAAAAAGAGTATAAACAGAAGATGCCTTGTGCTGCAAGATATATCCAGTAAAGCAATACTGTATTTGTACTTAAAGAAAACAAGTAATATTTAACTTGAGATACATTTTCTAGGACTATGTTTCTTTCAAGGTGCAACATAACCGAGCAAACATATTCAAAAATTGTAAATAGAAGAAAACAAAAGCAAGCCAATAAGATTAAAACTGTATGAAACTATCCCTGGTTGAAGGCCTGGTAGGCAATAGTATGAGGCGTCAAGATCATCGATCTGTTTAAATTAGTGATACAATTCACTAACAGATGGCGCTGCGAATGGGAAATTTGTTATGACATATTGGGATTTACATGACGGCCCAGATTATAGTTGACCTGGATATCGAGCATACTGGAGCCACACAACCTGTGCTTGGAGATTTCTCTGGACGTTTGGCTTGTGGGTTATATCTGTTCATGTATACGCCTTCAGGTCATCATCTTACTTATAATGCGGACAGATGTCTTCAGAATGTGCTGACATTATAAGCCGCGTGAATCCAACATCATGTTTATATGAACCAAGATAAACCAGTTTGTAAACACTGTTTGTCAAGCATGGCTGCCGTACTTACTGTGCTTCTATATCTGCGCTCGGCCTGAGGTAAGTCTGACTTCAGATGTAACTGGCATCAATACGGGGGGGGGGGGGGATTTACCCCCTCCGTTTAAGCAAGGGGGAGGGGACGGTCAATCGGATAATCTTCCCTGCTATACAGAGAATATTAATATCTATTGAAAATGAAATTTATAAGTAATAAGAATTATAGAGTATGGTTCCATTTCTGAGTTTTTTATGATATATTATAAATTATCAAATTATCTTATTCTAAACTTGGTTTAGAATCAACCTATACTGGAAACATAATAATTTTTTTGTTTTGAACCTTATACTTGATTTAAATATATTTGAAATTTATTACACAGAAAATAATAGGTTTATTACCTGGATTATACTCTAACGCCTGCGAGTATCCCCCACCCTTGATGATGAATGGACGCTCCTGTGGGAAATTATCTCCATATGCGCCCTCCCTTTGATTTAATTGTTAACCCAAACTTGTTCAAATAGAGAATATTTCACAAGCTCTGAGTATGATCTATATTGTAGTCACATTATCCGTTTATTTTCAGTTCATAATACCTATCCATCTTGTATTGACTTGCTTTGTATATTTTAATCTGCTCAAATTGCGGAGCAGTAATCAAAATCATTAAACAAAAACAGAATAATACAATAAATTATATTATAAAGACGTGTGACATGAGATAGAGGGAATACACCGACAATACTGTCAACAAAATGACCTTACATGATTCTCATGGCATTTTAATTTTTTTTCACCTCCCGGCTTCTAGTAATGATTTTGTAACATATAAATAACACACACAGAGAAATATATATAATATACATATATATATATATGGTTATATTCTTATACAGTATTCAACCTATTAATAAGTTACTTATCGGTGCATATGAATTTTTGTCCGCGTAACGTACTTATACATGTAAATACCTGAGTCAGAGTATACAATTATATTTATCATTATAAAAATATATTGTTAGAAATAAAGAAAAATGACCGGTTATTCCATCGGAATATCATTATGGCTTCACTGAAACCTACGCACCTAGGCAAAACAGAAGTTATATAGATAAAATAAGGAAACTAAATAGGCAATGTTCAATTCATACACACGACATGATCCTCACACACATAGCTATAACATATTTACTGAACTGCATGTCAAGCAGCCCTACAAACAAGTCAAGCTGAAATATAAATAGCACCAACATATCAACACACAATCAATGCATGAGTGAACATCAGAGGTATCATCGCCTGTGTTGACGTTCGGGGCAGGTAAATGCTAAGTTCAACGCCGAGTAAATGTTTACAGGCTGCATATAAAGAAAAGAGGTCGATTGGTAGACTCGTTGTCTTATAGATCTATGTACTTAAACCCTGCTCAACCTACATAGACGATTGCGATCTCTTGAGTAACGCTGCCCCTGTTTTTTTTACAAAGGATCAATACAGCTCCTGAAAGGTCAAATTGCTCATTTTCAGTTACTTCTACACAAGGGTCCGGGTTTGACGAAATATTTTCTTCACCAACCTTTATTTTACAGATGTATCTAAAGAATTATGACCATAACCATTTTATCTTTTTAAAATTATTTTGCTGTAATATCCCTAATATCAGTAGCTCTTTTCCACTATACATTTACTCGCCTTCGAAAGGCCATCCTGTCAGACATATCGTTCTTCCGAACACAGGTCGAATTCTTTTATATTTTTGTTCATGAATGAAGGTTGATATATATATATATATATATATATATATATATATATATATATATATATATATATATATATATATATATAAAGAGAGAGAGAGATCCCTCACTAACATGGCCACCGTGGGAACCAGCCAAACTGGTCGTATTAGCGGGAGGCTAATACTGCACAAGCAAATGCTCAACCTGGGCGATTAGGTGAATATTTCACAAGTAAATTTGTAACCCTAAAGTAGATAACTGTATTCAGACATACACATCAGCATGTAATTGATATGATTATTTCGTATAAAAAAAACAAGTCATGAAGATAACATGGTACACTGTTACAGTACTTGAGTATGAGTACTTGACAGAAGCCCGAGTATAAGTAGGAGTACAAGTACAGGCATACCTGCATGTACTCGAGTATGAGTATAAGTACTCATGGTTTGTACTCAGTCCCGGTACAGAGTACATTAGTTTAATTCCTCGAACGTACACAACAAATACATCTTTTATTGCCAGGTACTTTTATTTATTGAAGTCCTCTATCAAAAAGCACAAGGCGTATTATTCATTACATTTAAGAACTGTATTTGCTGCAGTTTCAAACACACACACACAAAATAAACTCTTGCTAAATGCAAAATTTTCACATACATCCACTTACGATGTATCACTGAATGATAATTGATTTAGTTTTACTGTTGCACTTGATGAACATTATATTGTCAGTCAGCATGCAGCGATCGGGACGGAACACCTTGCCAGCAATGCTGCAAAGTCTTTGGACTAGCGCTGATGTTGCGGAGTTCCAAGTAGTGCCCAGTCATCTTGTCCAAGCTCTTACATCTAACTTATCGAGCTCTAAGAATGTGCTTATCTCAAGTAAAGATTAACTCTTTTAACCCAGCTCTGAGAATGTACTCATCTCTAGTAGAGATTATCTGTGTTAATCCCGCTCTGCGAATATGCTCTTCTCAATTAAAGATTAACTCTATTAACCCAGCTCTGAGATGTACTCATCTCTACTGAAGATTATCTGTTTAAATCCTGCTCTGCGAATATGCTCTTCTCAAGTAAAGATTAACTCTATAAACCTAGCTCTGAGAATGTACTCAACTCAGGATTTTTTATATTTAAATGTGCTTCTATGAGAGAAATGTATAGTTTTAAAATGTTGTAATAATCAGAAAAAAATCATAATTAAGAATTAGGTAAAAATGTTTAAAAAAATAATTTTAGCCTGTATTCATTCAAGTCACAATTTACATATATCCCGTGTTTAAAGGTATATATTTTAAGCAAGGCTGGACTCATGTCAGGTTAAAAAATAAGTAACCAAATAGAGTTCAAGTGCAAATGCATTTCTAAGTGCATTTGCTTTTGTAAATTAATACTGCATTGAAAATACTTTAATACAAGTGAAAACTGTAACAATTTTAAGAAGTACTTGGAATGTACTGATGAGTACTTGAGTATTTTTGTTCAGTACTGGAGTACGATTACAAGTACTTTAATAATTGTGAAGCTGATTACAAGTACGGGTACGAGTATACAGAAAAATGTATTTAAGTACGAGTACTTGTACTCGCCCTGACCCTGATACTGACGATTGGTTTTAATATGCAGAATGAACAGGTTATTCAATTTTGGGCTTCTTCAATGTTCGAATATCGGCAATTCACGTCAAATCTGTAATAGATCTATTGAACTGGGCATCACCTATGATCGGCGTAAGCTGTATATACAAAATGTTCCGTTGTGATTAATTTATCAAAGAGAAACATCACATCGTACACGCCATATCATGGGCAATTGTATTCAATGCCGGCTGATGATCGAGGCTTTCTAACACTTCAGGTTTACTATATGTATATAATCAAAGGTATCTAATGCCATTCCAGTTTATGCAGGGAGGGTGTGTTTGCTCATCCGGTTGATCAACCGTTAACTACCGCCACGGACCAGTTGGGGACATGGGCTTGAGTTTGTGATACCGGGGTTCATTTGATGGTCGCGGAATGGAGAGAGTGGCCGATGGTCGTCATAGCAGGTTTGGCTGGTCAGAAGGAGGCTTTTAATGATAGTTTACAATAGATTTGTCAAATACATAAACAAGTTATCTTTTTAGCGGGATGGTCCTAATAGCGGTGTGGTCATCAGGCGAGATGTCACTATATAAATATATATATATATATATATATATATATATACATATATATATATATAAGCAGTCACGTGAAATGTTCCCTTATCGCCTAAAATATAAAAACTGGAAGCTTTTGGTAAAGTCTCTCTATTTTTTTTTTGGTAACTTGGGTATAGGGAGGATCGTGGAGTGTAAGTGACCCAAAATTTATTTACGAAGAATTTTAAACTTATCTAGAATGAAAAATAACTATATGTTTATCCATGATTATGGCTTTAATAATAAATGGAAAGTAAACTGACGGTTAATTTTAAAATGTGTTTTAGGAACCTGATTCAAGACAATAAGACACAATACGATGTTTAAAAGAATATTTGAGAAGTTATGGCCTAAAAGGCCAGCAAATGTCAATGATGAAACCGAGGAACCTCCAGTGAAGAAACCAAAAGGTAGGCGTCGTAATGCAAAATGTGATTATTTAATAGCAAAAGAAGCGGACTTAAAATTACCAAGAAGGGTTCTTTATCGAATGCTTTTTTCTGTTGTCACTGTGGATTATTCCATATATGCCTTTTATCCCTCTTTGTATAACATTATGCAATGTATTCGCGGCAGTTTAGTGCTACCTAGCTTATTATTTTCTTTAAATTATTATACGAAGAGAGCTTATTGGTCGTTGTTACGAAGAAATGTTTAGAACATCTGTTGCATGTTTAAAATATTTAACATCTGTCATTCCTGAAACTTCATTACATGTCAATTATCAATATTCAATTGTCACAACAACAGCATTGCAGGTGATATGTTGCAGTCGATCTTATATTTTCCGTAACTGCCGTTGTCACGTTAAATGCAACCCTCGTTTGGAATAATAAATGCAAATATTTCACTAATTTCATATGTTTGTTCATTTAAGATGATTCAATGGACTGTCGTTAAATTTAAGCTCAAAGAGTATGCTTGGTCTACCATATTTTTCTTGCATACAGTTCTTTGTTTTAATATTGCAGATGATCCAGATCATTGCCGCACAATAAAAGCTAACAGAGTATGGCTTGTCTCACATATAGACCTCCACCATACTCCCATACTGGACCAACTTGCTCAGGACGGGGTCCTGACTCAAACTCAAATTGAAGGAATCAAGGTAATTCAGAAATTACCGGATTATTTGTAAAGGATGTACATGGCCTGTTGTGGTACTGTCTATTGAATGACGGTGAAGCTAACCATATTAAAGGTTACTATTCAGTCTTTAGAATTCAAGTTTTTTATATGCACGTGGCGAGACATAAACCGCAGCTGAGACATATCAAATATCAAATTTCAGTTAATCCAGCTCTATAAAGCAGATAAATGTTTTGTTCGTTTGTGTGTCAGCTGTTGCGGTATTACCATTTTGTATGTGCGTTTAATAGAGAATAACCTAAACTTTTCACACCTGACGTCATTGAAGAACATGGCATTTCATTGTTTAACTAAATAAAATTATTTGCTGGTAAAACTTGGATATTTTATTTGGAAATTGTGTCGGTTATATAAAATTATTCCAAGACAATAGGAACCTAGTCGTAGACTCCTCTATTAAGATGCCATAAGTTGAAATTATTCTTCTAAATGTCCGCCTTAGAAAAACATACTTCTGTGCTGACTGAGATATAAGTATGGGCAATTAATTATGACCTGATAAGCATTTTTTTAACTCACCTGGGGGTCACAAGGCACATGGATTACAAAGCATGTTCTGCATAGCACGCCAACTTTGGCACTATTTTGCTAAAGATATGCAAGGCATGTTCACAATAAGCTCGTATGAGCAGAAATACTGTAATGCATGTTTACTTTAACTCCATACAGGTGAAACACTTGTAAAGCTCACTCACTATATGTCCAAGCGACAAAATACGGGTGATATAATGGAACGTATATCTGAATAAAAAATATTTTTTTTTTATATATATAACTAACTGTAACATTATTGTCTTGCAGCAGGAAAATACCACAAATAACCTGAGGGTATCGGCCTTGTTGGACCTTCTCAACAGAGGAACTGATGATGATTGGCAAAAGTTCAAGCTCTGCCTGTCAAAGCATGGCCAAGGCCATGTAGTCCAGGAAATAGAAGAAGGTAGCAGTGAAAAACATACAGATATCCTCTCAGTTGAAACGACTCAATTCGAGTTGTCTTAAGTTACATAAAGTGAAACTTGCTTAGTAGTAAAGTAACCTCCATGAGAGACATATTTACTTTGGAAGGAACTTAGGTATAAGTTTTATATCAGCATCGCGGCCATTATAATCTACGTGCTTTTATCATGGTAGTGTCAATGTGCGGCCCTTTAGAACATCTCACATGATTATCTGCAAAAAGGGCTCATCAACTCAGATATCTTCATAATGTTTTTTTAAAGATTAAGGATAAACAGGTCTTTTATTTCCAAAGCATTATTTACACCCGAGGAGCTTATTTAAAAAAAAACTTTACCAAAACCAGCGCTGGTGCTTTTGATTCAATTTTACTAGTTGATTTTAAGAATCGGACGATGTTGATAGTAAAGAAATATCGTGAAAAATGTAGAATCATGTTCCCTTTTCACGTCACTAGAATGATCTTGTAGAAATCTAATAATTGTGGTTTGCATAATTTGCTGTGTTTTCCTTTTTATTAAACCGTAATGATTTACATAGGAAATACACATGACACGAAACGTCTCCAGTGTCTGCTTGCTGCATCATTCCTCAAAATTTACAACAAGATAGATATGTGGAGCTGGTATGACAGGCACATGTCAGTCCCATTGGACGAAATATACGTTGAGTTGATTTTGGTTCGCATGAAATATGGGATTCATAGCAGGACCCATCGCCGCTTAAGCAGCTACACCGAGGTCTTTTCGGAGGTAAATATTGTGTTCGCTTCCGGTGATTCATATCTTGACTGTTTTTCCTTTTGTTTCTGTTTCACCATCCCGTTGCAAAGTAATGCATTTGAAACTTCTTTTATCCATATGTCATATCATTCTGAACATAAATTTTGATTTGAACATAAATTGTAAATTATTTATAACACCCTCCACTCAAAACCGGTCAATTTTGTCTCCTTCAGTCTTGGTGATAGAAAGAATTCCGGATTCTATTTCTAAATCACTGTCTCTCTTTCCCTAAGCACAGCTGGGTCCTTAAGAAACTAATGCCTTTTCGTTCATTTTCATACCCATAACATATTTTCAACGATTAAAGAAGGCCACGGAAATACAGAAACAAATAATTCTGCTGTTAGAGCTATCTTTTTTTTGTGTTGGTTGTATGCACGAGGCAAATGCTATTAAGACCTTTTTTTTGGGTCAGGTGGCTCCAGGACAGCGCGGACAACTGATATATTTAGTCGGAGAGCCAGGGGTTGGGAAGTCTACCATTTCACGTAAAATCTGTGTGGACTGGAGTAACAACATACTTGATGAGGAAAGAAACCTGACCAATGTACAAAAGGAGGTAGTCCTTTCATTTAAATATGTAATTTCTATAATTCTCAGGGACATCAAAACCAAACAGACATTAGCTGAGGTATTGCAGGAACAATTAATGTTAGAGACAGAAGACGCAGAGAAACTATATGAACGGATGAAAGAAAACCAAACGTCAACATTATTTATTCTAGATGGTTATGACGAGTACCGGGAGACAACTTCTGATGAAATAACACGCCTCGCTCATAGAGAACATTTCCCATACGCCAATGTATTTATAACATCGAGACATTCATCAGAAACATATTTTACTGACCAAAAGAAGCTCCCTGAGATAGAGGTATCCCTCTTGGGATTCTCAACAGAAGGCATTGATGTGTATGTTCAAAAGACTTTTTCAGAACATGAAACAAGCGGAGAAGCGCATAGACTTTTGCAGAAAATAAAACAATCCGATGACTTGAGACACCTGAGTCGATACCCTGCCATGCTACTGTTGATGTGTTGCTTATGGGAGGAAACCAAACAATTAGCCAACACAGTTTCAGAATTTTATCAGGGTTTTATCAAATACTTCTGCTGCAGATATGAGAAAAAACTGCCTGTAAAACATCGAAGCAAATTTTCAAATATCCTGCGAAAATATCACAAATCCTTAATGGAATTAGGTGAGATAGCAACAGGTGGGATGATGAAAGACAGACTTGAACTGACATTCCACTATGATGAGGTTATGAAAACTATCAGTAAAAAAACCTGGAATCTTGGATTTTTAAAGGATGAACATTCTACCAGTGAAAGTCTTGTCTCATTCCTGCATAAAACCATACAGGAATGGTTTGTTGCCTTTTATGTTGTCAACTGCAACAAAACAAAACAAAACGAGCTTTTGCTTAATTTCTGTAGGTCTCCCCAGGCATTCAGGGAGTCTTGCATGCTCATCAGATTTGTTGCTGGTTTGGGTGGGAATGATATAAAGAAACAAATAGAACAAATAGTGCATGGAGATCAGGAAAACATGGCGGAGATGCACACCTCCCTACAACTGAGTTATTTATCAGAGCTTCCGGATATTGACCTGGTTCTACCTGTGGTGATGAAGTTATATATCACAGACAAATATCCTGCCCATCTTTATGTTAAATATCTCTCCATGAACGGTGCTAAAGTGACGGGGCTCACATTAAAGTCACGCGATGAAAGACATCTCCGTCTACTTCAGCATTTAAACGCTCCAGCGTTAACACAACTCTGGTTGGGCGGATCGTCTGGTTCACCTTGTTCTGTACATAAGAGCTACATGACTCAAGAACTAAACCGTACACTCACAAAATTCCCTCTACACACACTCAGATTGTCATCGTTTAACTGCAGCTCTAAATCTGGACAGAGACTTATAAATAAAATGTACGGTTACAGTGATGGCGCCGATGATGACGATGTTGTTGATGATGACACTTCTCCTACGCTGCTGGCTGTGATGAGAGCAGTACAACAGATGCGGACACTGGAGGTGTTTCATCTAGAGTGGACCCCCATGACCAACGTGGTTGTCAATTCACTAACAGACTGTCTGCCTAACACACATCTCAGTACACTCACACTCAGTGCATGTTACCTAACATCGGATACCTTTTGGGCAGTGCTAAACAAGCTGCATGATCATACTAAACGCATAAACTTTGGAGTGCAAAATAACCTTCTTGGCGACAGTTTCGAGGAGGTAATAAAGGAAACAGAAAAGGTCGCGGTCCTCAGGACCCTAAATCTCTCAGGTAATGATATATCTGTTCGTGTTAAGGAGAATATAAAACAGATACTGGCCCTGAAATGTCCTTGGCTGGAGCTGAAGATATAAGCTACTCTCTAACTTACCTCTGATGACCTTGATAAACTCGCCAAATCGTAACCAATTATTCTTCTCGGTAATGCAACATAAACATGACCAGGCTGATGTTTAAATTAGGTCATGTATATGGCCCTGAAATGTGCTGGGCTAAAGCTGAAGATATAAGCAGCTCTCCAACTTACTTCAGTTGACCATGATAAAACTGGCCAAATCTTAACCAATTATTCTTCCCGGTAATGCAACATAAACATGACCGAGCTGATGTTTAAATTAGGTCATTTATTTGGCCCTGAAATGTCCTGGGCTAGGGCTGAAGATATAAGCAATCCTCAACTTACTTCAGATGACCCTGATAAAACTTGCACCATTAAAAAAAACTGTATATGCTTTTCCTGAACCTAAAGCGCTAGTGGTAACTAGTAGATTTATTTCTTAGTAATAGGTGGCTATATCTTTCGTGCGATAGGTGGAAAACAGTCAAATGAAGTAGAGCAAATTAGAATGAAGGCAGAAACTATATCATATATAAATCTAGGATTGTTTGTTTAAACATTATTAACTGACTTTTTCAACGTTATCGTGGCGTACATGTTTAACATTGTATCTTGACCTGGCTTGTTGAATGTAATCACGGCATGCTTGTTTGGCCATTGATCAATGCTCATGATGGATTCAAGGAATGTCCGATTGAAGAATAGAGATATATTTAAAATGAACACTATCTAGTAACTGCTTCTGACTATTTTTTTTTAATTGAGGAGGAAATTATATCGCGGGTAAAGGCAGATATTCTGCGTCATCGCTTCATCTAGGTATAATGCACTGATGGTTATTTTCCACTACCTATAAGCATCGTATTAATCATGCAAGTGATTGATTAATCAATTAACCAAGGTCTTACGGTAGCAGTTAAACCTAGAGAGGGATTGCTCAGAAAAAATACAGTTACTGTGATTAGTACAGATTATCTTGGCATCTCACAACACATGCTTTTAATATTCTCTAAATGCATGTTCAGGTGAGCAGACAAATCTAGACAGGTTGAGAAACTGATAGCACAGTTGTACCTTTGTCTTATCTCTATAATGGTTCAGTTTTACCATGAACAGTCCTTATAATTATATGGGTGGAACCCCATAATTACAACCAACTTGAGGACTGACCAAAGTTGTCGTAATTTGTTGATGGTCGTATTTGGGATATTCTAAAATACCTGAAAAACATATTCGGGACCAAGAAAAGTGGTCATAAGTGAGGAGATGAGGAGACGGTCGCAGTTGCTCAATGGTCGCGAGGCGGGTTACTAGTGAACATACAATTGTTAATATTTGTTTAATATTATTACGTATTTTATGTTTAAACGTAGGAGTATTTATTCTTTAAAAAAATTAAACTCACTTTTCATACAGATATGCAGGTTGACTAAGTAAAACAAATTACATAATCAGTAAATCACAATGAATGTTTCTATGATATCTACGACTTAATTTAGATTATTTCAGCTCAGCACAGAGAGAATATATATAACCGTATATTTAAGTGCTCACAACTGCCGTCTTATCTGAATTAATGAATGTCAGAAAACCTGTTATGAAAAAATGATAAAGTATACAGCACCAGTATTGCAGAATCATCAGAATTACATCTAAAACAAAGAATTATTCAACATGTAATGTAACATTGTATTTGCTAATGTCATGGAATCGTTTTTTTTGTCTTGTCATTGTTTCCAAGGGAATTCTTCTCATCTGCTATGTACTTTTTCTTCAAAATAAACAAATATACTCTGTTGATGTATTTTTATATTTTTAATATCTAATGAGATTCTTATGATTTATTTCCTGGTCCTTCTAAAACAGTCTGTAATGAGGTAATAGCTTCTTTTTACACTTACCTTTTATGTCCGCATACATCTGTTCCCGACGGAAGGCATCTGTTAACTAAAAATATGCCCTGGATTGTGTGTTTTCAGTTTCCATCTCTGAAAAAATATGATGAAAAATGTAAAAATTCATTTTCTCCTCAGACCAAATGTAGGAAACATGTGATATTGCTTAAATAAATGAAATGATACAGATCTTCAGTAAAAAAAATCTACGGTTGACCATGATACACCGATGTAGTGCCACCTATCCTCTTTGTGTAGTTTGAATTTTGATGATTCTGAAAAAAATTGCATCGTTTTCAATTCGGTACAAATTGCCTGTCACATAATTTATAATTTGACCAATAACTACTACAATTTCCTCGTATCTTATTTTATTTATAACATTTACGTCAAATTAGCGCATATCATATGAAAGTAAGTTTTGTTTTCAGTGGCTGAAATCACTAGTGTAGCCCATAAAATTGTGACATGTTAAGTCATAAAAAAAAAGACTATTCCCCTTGTTTGTAAATTAGGCCTGACATTTAGCCCTGGAAAAACCTTAATATCAATCCGGCTCTAATGGACAGACCTGAAGACATGTCACTGTTATGTGTGAGTCTACATGGTATTAATTGATATAAATGAACCAGGTAAATTTAGCAGAAGTCGAGTCAGTTTGATAAGTGCGCATCTCCCTTTGTTACACATGTCATTTTAACTGTTTTGTGCAATTACTGCTGTATGTTCTGAAGATGCAATACGAGCACTCATTTAGAACTGAAGGTGTCATTCCAAGCTACCTGAATTATAATCCTCATCAGCTCGATCTGACCACATGTTGACTAACTTTTTACATCCAAAGTGGTTGCGTACAATAATGTTTTTCGGTATAAACAAAAAAAGAAGATGCAAGCTATATTTGGTTATTCTTACTTAATTATCAGAGATTGACAAAAGTCGGTGTTTTTGAATATGAAAAATAGGATTATGTAATGAAATGATGTGACACTGTTTCTGGCTTAAAATCTCGGAAATCTTTACTTTTTAGTGTTTTGCTAGGGTTCATTCTTACAGTACAAAATACCTATACAAATAGTACAACAATTAATGTGTGAGTTAATTATATCAAATATTGCCTGCACAATATCTGTTTAACAATAACCATTATTTGTTAATGACATACAATTGAAAAGATCTGATATTATTCAAAATTTTATTATTTGAACGCATACGATTTATATTTATTCATTATGTCAATTTATCTTTCAACTTAGAATTCGTCGATTGAGCCTCTTATTCACAAAGGATTTATTTTTGTGATAAACCCCCTTTCAAGAATATTGCAAATTCGAAACGCTGGCGTACGAAAAAGGCGCCCACAGTTTATGATGGGCTGCCGGACATGATTCCAACTTTCTCGAATATCAATTCGGAATCCATTTGTTTGCACATCGCAACCATGGCTACATATGGTGACCAGAGCAGACTTGGGTCAAAATAATTTTAAAGTAATCGATTACAAATACAATCACTTTTGTGTTTTTAGAAAAGTAATCGATTACAATAACAATTACTTCTTAAAGAAATTGCAATTATTTTTGCAATTACTTTTATGTTTGTGACCATTTTCCTCATGCAAGAACAGCAACTGGGTTAGAGATTGGTTTAAGCTCTTTAACAGTTGTAACAAATTTAATATAGAGACAACCTACACAATCTATATTATAAAATGAATTGCAGTAGGATATGTACAAAGAGTCATTGTTAAGTGGTAATGTCATTTTAAATTAAACATTTCATATATAGTCCCCACAAAACAGATCCAGATTGTTGTATATACCAATGAAGCTTGTTGTCAAAATAAAAAGAAAACAAATCTACAAAACATTATTATAAAGACACACACGCTTTGGGTTACCACTTAATGGATATAAACCGAGCCAATTCAATGAAAGTGCGGTAAAAAGGAGAAAAAAATTAGTTAAACATTATTATACAGAAAAGCTTGGGTATGTTGATTTTAGTTACCACTAAACAGATAGAAACTGTGACATTTCAAAACAGCTGTTTCTGTATGTTTATTTACATAAATTTCATAAACGTCTTCTTGTTTTCCCAAATTAGTTTGAATCTTTGCAAATACTTTGTTTGCAAGTAATTTGTCATGCGCTTTTGGCGAAGTGTACGAGTCAATAAGTATACACTTTATAATATTGGTAACAATATGCGACATCTTTTGTAAGACTGGTTCGACCTCTTAGATCTTGTGTCTTTCTTGGAGTTAATTGACATAATATATCATTGATGGAAAGCATTAAAAGTTATCATTGAATCAACAAGACGGTAAATCAACAAGACGGTAATTAATCTAAAAAGTGTGGGGTAAACCTGAAATTAGGTTCTGGCTACCCCAAGGAATAACTTGAAAGTGATTTCAGATAACCAGAGGTTACCTGAAGTCTTTACATTGGGATAGCTTTGAAAGGAAATTTTTTTATTTAGTCAAAATTAACTAGCAGCTTGAGATAATAAACAAATTATTTAAAATGCATGTGTACCTTTGAAGGACATGAGGAACAACCACGGAAAATTGGTTAATAGTCAGGTTTGCTTAATAAATGTGACAGTTTAATGGAATTATTCATATGGGACAAATATACCCAAAAAGTAATTGAAAAGTAATTGTTCAAACAATTACTTTTCAAAAGCAATTGATAACAATTACAATTACTTTCCAGGATTAGAAAATGTAATCGATTACAATTACAATTACTTGAAAAAGTAATTGTTATTACAATTACTTCAAATACAATTACTTTTGAACCCAACTCTGGACCAAGAATAGATTCAGGTTTTACTTTTCCGGATCTTTTCAAAGAGATTTGTGCAAATAGAGGACCATCAAACATGGGAATCCGGAAGTATAGATATTCTTAAAGCGGTTTACATTTGTGCATTTATTTCTCTCGATCTATTGAGTACTGAATATAAGATCTGCTTTCTTTCTTTTTTAAAGAAAGGTTCACGGTGTTGCTCCTTAAAAGGCCCACACATTCTTATAAATGACTTCTTTCTCATCATTATTAATATATTCATTTGCATTTACTCATTAGACAAAACGGGCTTGATTTGTAAGAACCTAGCCGGTATTAATTATGTAACTAGTCATCGCGGCCGTAGGTATGATTACTGGACCGTGCACAACTGCTGTCCAAACATTAAAGCGGCATGCCCTTTAGTCGACAGAGCCATCGCGCTTGATAATTATGACTGCTCATAATTACAACTGTTATCAAATCGTGACTTCGAGTTAAGCGATAGAAATACTAGCTAGGGACCAACAAAACACTTTGACACATCCGGTTTTTCGACACATCCGACTTCGACACAAGCGGAGTTAAATTACTAAGGTTTTAACTATTTTTGCAGGGACCTCACGTTCGACTTCGACATATGCGGGAATTCGACTTAACCGAGTTCGACACAACGAGGTTACACTGTTTATATATTTATATTTATATAAACAACTTTTGCACTAGTGATAATTTTATACGGTTATCGACTATTTAATATTATTTTTCTTGTATGCGAGTACAAGACAGTCCTTTAAGGGACGAATCATAATTCATCAGTTTTGGGCTCACCACCGTCAGTAGGAATATTGATCCGTTTCTAAGATTCGTTTTACTCATATTTCCAACAGTATCGAGCTACATGATTATCACTATCATCACGCGGCTGGCGCCGCTGATTAGCATCACAGTAATCTTTAATGTACGCTGTGCGTAAGCGTTTATTTACGTTGTCTGTTGACCGTACTCTTATTTATTGCTAATTAGAATGCTAAATATTTTACATCACAATATTTGACTTATTTGTGTTTGTTGCCCTGGGTGATAGTTTGCGGGGAGATATTGCCCTTGGAAAGTAGAGCCGTATATAAATTTAGTCTGAGAGTTTTAATTCATTCAACATCTAACTGAGATAAGTAAACCTGAGGAAGTGGAGAAATCATATCAGTAAACAGTCTATTGTGAAAAGGGTTTATCATTTGAGTGGTTGATAAGTTTCTATAATATTCAAAATTGTGGCGAAACGTTCTCCAAGTGTACGCAAAACGGACAATAAACACGAAACGAAAGGACAAGACAAAGTATATAAAGTGATCACAACATTCATATTAGCGTATTATATAAAATCTGATAAGTAATGAACGTCTTAAGGGGCTTTCTATTTACGTTTAATCTTGTTGTTACTTCTTCTAAGATACTTTCTCTTATCTGATTTAAAGTTCTTTTTCTAAAAAAATGTTTAAATTCAATCTGTCCTCATTTAAAATGCCGAATACATTACATATACTTTTTAATTTGATTAAAAAAATTAAGTGTTTTTGATTTGATATTAAAAAGCTATAGTGTTAACCAAACAACCTGTGTACTGTTTTTGTTATTCAATATCAGTGCCTCGTTTTCAATTATGTACCCTGTACATAATAATAAATTTCATTTGAGTTCAGTAATCACAAATTTATATCTCGTGGCTAAACTTTTAAGTGTAACTTCAACATGAAAATATCGCAGGTCCATATGTTCTGACGCTGTAATATTGATTATTATTTGGATGTTATCAAAAGTTGTGTGGCCCTTTCAAGTATTCTATTATAATGTGTTAAGCCGGGAAATAAATCTTCGCTTTATGCATGGTGAATGTTTGAACACTGGTATCCTTCATTCACCGCAAGGCCTGAGAATCCATGAAAGGCAGTACATTTGATCAATAGATCAAATCTAGCTATAATTGGTGGGACGGACAACTTGTCCCTGCTTTGTATTAGTCTAATGGGTATTAACTGAGATAAATGAACAGGGTAAATCAATCACGTCGGTTTAGGTCGATAACTGGCCAAATCTCTCTGTCATAACTGTCTTTCGGAAAGTTTGATCCAGTTATTGATATATCACAGAGAACGTATCTCAGAGACCATGACTGGGTATCCTTATTGTGACTACTTCTGTTTATTAGATCAATTCCTTCTATAACAGGTAAAACGGACAGCATGTGCCTACTTCACATTAATTAATGGATATTAATTGAGGTAAATTAACCAGATACATTAGGCAAAAAGTCGATTCCTGTTTATAACTGGACCTCCCTTTGTTATACCTCTCTTGTTAATGATTCATGCAATTAATGATATATTTTGTGAAAATGTCATACGAACAAAGTCATTTCTACAGGTTAAGTGTTGTTTCGGTCCTCTTGTATATAATTTATCATCAACTGCATGTGGCCACATGTTAGTCAATATCGGTTCAGCCCTAGGGAATGAGTACAATATTCATTTCAGCATAAAAAGGGCAGAAGATGAAATCTATAATTAGCAAGTCTTTATAATTTACCATAGAATGACGAAAATTAGGATTTGTATGAATTTAACACAGAATTCTGTATTCAAATAACATGATATGTGATTGGCTTCAGGACATTATTCGTACTTTCTACAATGTCATTTCAGAAAATATATGGCTGCTCATCACAACCCTGGCCATACATGGGGTCCCCATAACTGAATCTGGAGACTCTCCCCTGGACCTTTTCAACGGGATCTGTACGAACAAAGTACCATCAAACACCGACATTAAGAAACAAAGATGCTGTGAGTGCAGTGACCTTTGTGGTTTTTTTTTTACTTTCCATCTTTTGATGAATAAATCCAACTGTTTCAGCGCCTGGAGAAAATTTCAACCTGCTGCCTCATTATTTAAAACCTGCTTGTATATGATTTATTTTCTAGTAAAGTTATTTTTCCCTTATAAGACAAAACCTGTGGAAACTTCACATGCCAACTAATGAACGAGACGTATACCGGAAAGGCTCAGACAGGAAAACCCCTATCCTGTTATGTATTTTGGACTGAGCTTCTTGACTGGGAACAAGCCTGGAGACAGTGCAGGCTGATGAGAACAGCTCTGGTCAGCCTTGAGAATAAAAATGAAATCGACTACATTGAGGCGATAATGAAGAAAAATCCAAATATCAGTCAGAGAGGTACATTGGGAATAATTCTTTCAGCAGTGTGCATCACTAAAATAGTTGTGAAAAATTAGTATTATATTTGCATTAATTTACATGAAGATTTGTAAAGTGTTAACAAATACAAACACATTTTGTTGAAGTTATAACTTTATACTAATAGTAGCAAATGATATCCCTAACTGTATATGATTAGTTTGTTCCAAAGACTTTTTAAGAATACGGGAAAAACTGACAAAGTCTCTTGGTCCTAAATGAATACATATCGTACTAACAATTGTTTTTTAACTATCGTATATGAATAAGGATCTTGATAAAAACTATATAAAAGTTGAAGGTAGTCGAAGCAATGGATGTGGAACTATAGCTTATAACAATTAAATACCAACGAATGATACCAAATTATTTTAGACACACTTTGTTCTAATAACAACGTTACAGTAATCATTTATTTTTGTGTTATAGTTCCAGTTCGTTATGAACATATTTTCAGCTTATTTTCCTTGTTACTGGGCATCGGCAAAACGCAGTATGTTAAGCTGGAAGTGGTGGCCATCCAATCAGGAATTACTGTACGATAATTGGGAAGAGTTCGGAGACGCAGGCTTAATAGGTTATAACAGAATGTGTGTGACAAGCAATGGCGTAAGGTGGTTACCAAAGAGGGAAAATGAAAACTTACCTTCAGTGTGCGAGAAGAAGGCAGTCCATTCAGGGATGAACAGGGATTAAGACGTAACGCACGTCATCAGCTTTGGACTCGCCCCAGTCATTAGAAATTTGTGATCCTTCTTAAAGAATTCTTGCTTATTAAAGTATAAATAATTGAAAAACTTGTATTTTAACAACGGTATAGCGCGACAGGATTGTAGTTCTAAAACACCCCTTAGTTGCCACTGAATAAAAGTCAGAGGAAACTGTATTGAGCCTAATCGTTCATTCATTTTTATTCATGTTGTCCGTTGATTGGACTCATGGTGGGCAGCTGTTTAGAATGAGTCATATTTCACTTAACTATACATGATTCATTTATGTCTCTTGTCCGTGATGATATTTTGTGGGCACATTCTGACCTTTAACAGAAAGAGCCATAAAGCGTTATGAATATATTGTACAAATACAAAGCTCATTCCTTTGTTTTAGCAAATGATTTTACCAAAACTAATGCAATCACACACACTGTACGGCTTATAAACCCTTATAGTAGAAAAAATTACTCAGCACAGATCCTGGGATGTAACGAATGAGGAAAAACATTTTTATAGAAAAATATAGTATTCTATTAAGGAAACTTAGAAAAGTAGAAGTAGAATTGTTTTCGAACTTTTCTTTGAGCCACGAAAAATTTAATTGTGGCCTGTGCCTTCATCCAGGATTTAACATTCCTCTAAATCAAGTACATCTAATCCCGATCGTGACATTCAAGTAAAAAATATAGTGAATTCCAATCACAGTTTTATAGTATGACAATTTCAATACCTGACATAAACAATGCGAGCTTTTGAGCTTGTCAATCAGTCTCCTACATCCAAATCAATCACAGTGGAACCTCAAATATCCGAATGATTTTGGGGACATAACATTTGTTCGGATAATTGAGGTAACGAATATGCTTGCCACTCAGTCTCTGCTACATCCAGATCATATACTTCTATGGTCGGTTCCATTTTCGAACAAATTGCTCGACTGTGTCAGGAGCAATTTAAAACTAAGAAACGTCATGGTTATACATCTCTGCATATAAATATAATTGATTACGGAATCATCAATGCAGTTTTGTGCAAGTAAACAGGCGGACACTCAGTAATATGTATTATGCGAACCGTTATTTTCAAAAATCAGGAACGGTCTCATATAAATATCTCTTAGAATTAGCTGTAAGGTAAAATCCATTTCATCATATACGTTCTTATATGTCCATTTGTTGATGCACATCACTGTAGATTCCCTTGTGTTTCTGAATACATGTTTACCTAGGCCATAACAATTAAGGAATATGTGCTTGAAAAGCATTGTTCCTTAAGGACCTTCAAGATTAAACTGACTGTCCTTGCCATGTATACCTTGTCTCGATTCGTACAAGTATTCATTTTTTCTCTGCATACTATTTGAAATAATACATAGAGCCAGTGATTGAACATATTTTCCCTCGAGTGCTAAGAAGAACTAATAAGTTTTTTGGAGGAATTTTTATTTCTGTTATAGTAAAGTTAAGCTATAGAAAAGGTTGTATCTTGGCTTGGAATTACATGAGAGAGCGTCAGAACACGATTATCCTCTCGTCATCAAGGCTTTATGTACAGGAGATGTGATACTAATGATTCCCATTCCTTATCAATACGATTAAGGCGCATCTTTTGTAAGTGAAATGCTACCTTTTGGCTAATTGTTACCATAAAGCTCAGACAGGTATAAAGTTAAATATATTTCTGGCGAGAAAATAACGTTTCCCTAGCTACGGTATCCACCAACACCTTATTCAGTTGTCTGCGACTTGCCGTTTATAATGTCTAATCCGCCCTCAGAAATTTATCATCGTATTTTAATGAAAATATAATTTATAAAGCAGTATTCATTTCCATTATGTAAATTTACTTTTACTTTCAATCTGAAATATATGTTACATTTTAATTGACATATACTAGACTTCTTTAAGCTGAATTAAAAATAAATATATAAAAAGGTAGATATAGCTACTGATACTGAGTGAAATAATATGACCAAATTATACAACAAGGTCAACAAGCTTCGATATATTTGATCAGTTTACTCCAAAAAAGATAAAGAAAAGCTTACCGGAATATCTCCTCAACTTCAGTCATTAGATGGGTCAGAGTAACATGTTCCTCCACATTTAGCATGACACGGTTTGTGGAGCCTGAAAGAATACAAGGTCAACAAGCTTCAAATCATCTGGACATGCCACTCCGCATATGTTAAATAAAAACTTATCTAAATATCTCAATTTTTCCTCTGATTAGATGGATAAGAATAACAAGTTCTTCCACATTTACAATGGCAAGGTTTGTAGAGTCGGAAAGCAAGTGAAACGCATCCTCCTTCCTTTGAGTTAAAACTGATAAGAGACCCGATGGCATCCATGCGGTCTAGTAAGCCCCTAAAGGCTTTGCTAAAGCAGAGTAAATAGGTAATTCTGTGTAATTTAATGGTAATGTTAAGGAGACGCATAGAACAGAACGGCAAATCAAACCAATACATTTTGACTAATGCCTAATATACTTTGCCGTTAATTTTGGGAGTTTATTACCTGTCACACAAGGGATCATATTTTTTTAAAATATATATATTAAGGTTCTTGCAATTTTTTGATAACCAAAAGTAGGACCTTCTCAAGGCGTTGTAAGACTTATTATGGCGAAAAAATAAGACTATTTCTGATGGATAATATACAGGGAAAAGATAATTATAACCTTATGTATATCTTCTATTTTTTTTATTCTCTCATCCAAATTACATAGGAACAAATATGTTCTTATTCATGCCTAATATTCTTTACTCTTTTGTCGGTTGTAGCCGTACTACTATAGGTATGTCATTTCGAATTCATCCCATTTATAAATACATGGCAAAGCATAACTCATTTTATTATTAATTAAGTCAAATGAGTTAACTCTATTTATAAATGGATTATAGATATACTCCGGTTCTGTTGTAAGTTGACTACATGATAACGCTTCCCTCTCTGCAAAAGTTAGGCCCCTCCTCCCCGAGCAACTTTTTTTCCGGCCAATAATCAAGGAACACATGCACGCCAGTAGTCAGGTACAAACATTTTCATGGACACGTTCCTTTACTCGAGTTCGCAAAATGTAACGGTAAATTTGATACGATGACATAATCGCTGACACATTATTATCAGTATTTTTGAGGTTGATAGCCACGAGTGACCAGTTCCACTTTTAAAGCCTTAGAGTTCGCGCTGTATTAGTGCTCTCTATTGCATAAGCCGCTGGTGTTCTCGCCAAAGAGTTAGGTATGTTTAAGAAAGCAGGCGAGCTTGGACTCTCAAAACTTTACGAGGATATGTTTGAGAACACGTAGTTGGATGAAACGGACACTGTTTTATAGGGCAAACCACGATAATACGTTGGCAACACCATTTCTGTAAAGCGAGAGCAATATGATACCAATTATTTTTACGATAAAAAAATATTTCCTGATTTTCATGATTATATTGGAAATAACTATAGTTTGTCACACAGTATTAGGTGATATAGCCTACAGGCCCGTCATTGCCCACCTCTATGTTAAGGCCTTTCACTGGGCGGAATACATACACGGGCACAATACGTAATCCAAATCTTTCCATTCGATTTTCAAAACATTTGCACAAACCGGATGGCATGTGTTATTGTCTGTGTACATTAACACCAACTCCTCACCGATATCGCGCCGCAATTTAGTTTCCCTAGTTTTACAACATTGAAAAACAAACAACCATATTCTTTATAACCGTTATATTTGAAATTAATATTGTCAATGTATGTTCTATATTCGCTCTATTGCCGTAACTATAGTAACTTTCAATTGCCAGACGATATTGCTCGCTGGAAATAGTGCTGTGCGCACATTGATTGGCAAAAGATCTATCCACATCATAAACGAGATCTCGCACGTTGATACTTGCCAGTCATATGTACACCTTGTATAGAGATCACTGCATGTTCTGACATGGAGTTATATGAAGACCAGCTCACACAAAAGTTTTTATTTCAACTCCTTTTTCAAGGACTTTTCCACATAAATACCTAATTCCTGCTTTTCAAACACCTATAAATGGTGTACGAACCCTGCTATCTATATAGCAATATAATTAAAAATGCACTCAATATTCATACATGAACACACATTAACCCGTATAACATACATAAACCTGAAAAAAATGCTTAATTGAGGACCAAACTGTTTAATGTTAAGGACATAGTTTCCGAAAATTTATGCTTACATGTTTGTAATGTCGATAAACACAGATTAGGGGGATCATTGGTGGGTCATTGCTTTCAGTCCTCAACAAAGTTAATGCTTATCAGCCGACATGCAGAAACTGCAGAGATCACACGATTTCAGTAAAGCGTACAATCGAGAGAAGATATCTTAATTAGCTGGCAACTTTTGATCCCTTTTCACACCACCACAACAACTTTTCATGAATGTCCTCTGATTCGAAGTTATCCTATGACATCCGCCTCAAACATGCTTCGCAGGAGCACCCTATGGTCGTGAGACCCCCGGTAGTCTAAAAATGCAGATGACGCTTTATGTTCAGTTAAATATAGGAACAAGCTTTAAAAAGTTGCTATTTTCAGGTCTATGGTATCCATTAATATGTCTCTTTCATGATTCAAAACGGTTTTTGGGAAACAAATCAAATAGCATTTTATGAGACCTATCCTCTAAAATGTAAGAAAAGTAAGACTCTTAAGGCCTTATAATTACAAAATAAAAAAGTAAGACTTTATAAGAACGCTCACAAACCCTTATATGATATTTTTTATCAGTTTCTCATGACGATTGGTTCCTTTTGTATGTAGGGCCATTTTAGTGTATTTAATTCAGTATTTTCATAATATATTGATATTGTGAAAGAAGAAATGATTTAATACTGGTTGTATATTTATCGTGTATATATCATGAACTTAAGTTTCACAAAATAAATCCTTTTAAATTTCCAGGAAGGTGTGACAAATATTAAACGCAATGAATGCACCGGACCTGTTCTGAGTACATATATATGTTTTCCCGTGTTCGACTCGTCGGAAAGGTTCATACATATTAGTTTAACATGATTAATATTATATAGACCTATCCATTATTATTTTTATATAGCCCAAGGGAAACATATCATCGAAGTTGGTTGATTTTGTAAGTCGTGTGTAATGCAACATATATGCAACACATATATGTATTATGATACGATGATAGCTAACAGCCTGTCCAAGTGGACAGCTCGGCCAGTTAGGGTCACTTAGGAAGTTGCCACGCTCTGCGTCAGATCTTGCTTTCGCTTTATCTTACAACAATAAAGCGCTATTGGACATACACGTGTATTCAGTCATGATTATGAAATCGGATTATATTCAGATTCTTGTACCTTGATTTTGCTTGGTTTGTTTTAGCTCAGCTGACTGTAAGTCATCTGAGCTTTAGCGATCACCCTTTGTCCGGTCGTTAACACGGCACAAATCGTGACCGTTAGACCCAGAAACTTCTAACTGTGCATTCAGGGTGGTCCTAGGCATATCTCCTTAGAAACCTGAAGTTCGATCCTGGTGACCTATAATTTGTGACCTACGGGCCGAAAACATGATTTTGAGCACACAGTCAGACGGGGCACAAATTGTATTCTTGAGGCCTTATAATCTTCTAACGCAACATTTAGGGAGGTTCTAGGCAAATATCCTTGGAAACCTGAAATTAGGTCACTTTTGCCTATATTCTGTGACGTATAGGAAAAAGATGTCTTTTTAAATCCAGGGAGGTATAAGGCAAATCTCTTTGGGAACCTGAAATTGGGTCATGGTGACCTATAATTTGTGATCTACAGGCTGAAAATATGATTTTGAGCACCCAGAAATGACTGGGCACAAATGGTATCTTCTAATGTGACTTTCTTGAACATCCTGGGAAGATATCCTTCGAAACATGTGACCTATATTTTGCAGCCAATAGTGAAAGAATGTTATATAAGCACCCAGACAATCAGACGGGGCACAAATTATATCCATCAGGCCTAGAATGTTCTCGCCAAATATTCAAGGTGGTCTCAGGCATATGTCTCTGGAAACCTGAAATTAGGTCATTGTGGCCTATGTTTTGTAACCTTTTGCCAAAAGGTCGTTTTGAACACCCAGACATAACATAAAATTCAGGGAGGTCCTAGGCAAATGTCTTCGAAAATATGAAATAAGGCCATGGTGATATATATTCTGCAAACTAAAAAAAAAGATGTCATATCAGCACCATGAATGTTAAATAGGCACAAGTCGTATCTTTAAAGCTAAGGAACTTCTATCGCAATATCCATGAAGGCTCTAGGTAAATCCCATTGGAAACCTAAAATTCGGTCATGGTGACCTATATATGCAACCTAGTTTATGGGCTTGACACATGATACTAAGCATCCAGACAGACGGGGCACAAATTGTAATCATTAGGCCTAAAATCTCCTGACATAATATTCAGGGAGGTCCCTTGCAAATGTCCTTGGCAACATTATAGTAGGTCACCCTGACCTGTACCCTGCAACCTAAGGGTAAAGATGTCATATAAGCACCCAGGCAAGTTGACGGGGCACAAATTATATGTTTTAGGCTTAGAATCTTTTATTGTAAATTCGGGGGGGGGGGGGGGGGTCCTTGGCAAGTCTCCTTTTAATATTGATTTTTTTAAATTTTTGTCCGTTTTACAACATTAGTAATTGAATATTCCCAAAGACGATATAACAGATTAATAAAAGAAATGAGCATCCGGTCAATTACAGCTAAGCGTTAAGGCCCAAGGGCCAATTGTTTTCAATCTTACCTTAAATTCTCCATTAAACATGTATACTAATCATCGATTAATCATCGATCTCCGTTAGTAACCATACATCTTGACTATATACAAAGTCCCGATCCTGATCGCTTTATCTCAGAAGTTTTTCAAACAAATTTAGTGTCACACCTATAAAACGCGTATTTGGGCCTAAGAATGCTTACCCCCCCCCCCCCTCTCTCTCTCTCTCTCTATATATATATATATATATATATATATGTAACGATTCGTTCAATATAGGCACCTTATCATAAATTTTGTACCCTTTTTATATTATCACTCATAGGCTCTATTATTATTATCTTACAAAGTCATAAAAAAGCGACTAAAGGTTAATTTATTATTCAAGAAGTAGTCCTTACTATTCTAAGATAAATTACTAATGTTTATGCTGCTTTTGTAAATGTTCAGAAACAAAGTATTTTAAATGAAGGAATAACTGTGGGAATTACTTGTTCATAAAGAGTTCAAATACGAAGTATTTAACCGTCACACACTAGTCGTTAGTGCCTAGTTCTTTATGTATATTAATATTATTACCTACGTACATTTCTTGGGAAATTGGTCTCTTTAAAGAGACCAGCGCTGACTCTCCCTGTAGGCAGTTCGTCTACAGATATTTCTTATGTTCAGTTCCAGAGACAGTACCCTGTATATTCTGCACCCCTGCTGTATGAAATAAACCGTCATGTACAAAGAAAGCGGACCCAAATGCAGACTAACAGACGGACCACTGTTACACACACACACACAACACTCCCTGAATGTTATGTTAGGAGATTTTATGCCTAATGATTACAATTTGTGCCCCTTCAGGCTGGGTGCTTAGTATTATGGGTTAAGCCCATAGCCTCTTGGCCAAGAGGACTAAGGCAGCCGCACCGGAAATCGGAAGATCGTGGGTTCGAATCCCACTGGCAGTGAACCACTTTTCTGTGTATACCTTTCCACCTATAAAACAATGAACCAGCACGGCTATTCATACATGGATATATATATATATATATATATATATATATATATACATACATATATATATATGCATTTGAGCCGGGGGGATTCATCTATTTGTGAAGTGACGTAAATTTCATCAATTTGAATGGTAAATCCATTGTATTCTTCTCAGTCTACATGCCTCACATGAAATCAAATGTAACTTCATTTCTTAATTGAGTGTGTTGAGTGATATAAGAAATAATTATGTAATTTTAGAGGTTAGGTAATGAAATATAATGCACTTTAATTTAAATGAGAACCGTTGGAAAATACTCATAATAAATGAACTGATAACCTATGGAGAAGCCTTATTTCGAAAAGCACTTTTAACTGTATTTTTTAATATGTAATTAAATATGAATTCAGGTCAGTATTCTGTTAATTAAAGTTTTTGGTAATATATATTTCATAAATACAACTTTATTTGTTCTGTGCTTCATGCCGTGCACGCCTACGGTTTAGAGTAAAATTAAAAACTAAGGAAAGGTCTGAAGGTTTTATAAGATTTGAAGAATACTATAAATATTATAAATATTATCATTTTGCACACATGATTCTATAATTCAATATTTAATATTTGGTATTTTTTATGTGGTGCCCATGTAATAAAAAGTGATTTTTCATGTGTTATAAATATTATAAAGTTGGCACACATGATTCTGTATATTCAATTTTAATATCTTGTATTTTTTGTGGTGCAGCATGTGATTAACAGTGGGAAATTGGTAAAAAATACTGCATTGAAAATGCTTATCAATACTTTTTTTCAATATTGTCCAAACGGTGCTAGAGGGTGCCCATCCAACACCCATCCCTTTCCCTGCGCTTACGCGACCTCAAACGTGCTACATATACAGAATACACTTTTAAAAGCGCTAAAAAAACTTAACCACGTTGTGTCGAACTCGCTTAAGTCGAATACCCCGCATCTTTCGAAGTATCATACTCGATAATCCGGACAACTCTAGTTATATTTTTACCAAGCCGTTGTCATTTGTACATTATTAAGCTCTCTCATGTAACATGGATGGTAAGTACAGTAAAGTTCATGCACCCCCTTAAGCATTAACACGACTGATCTGCGGGGCAGCATAGGGCTAGGTTCAATGACCATTTTCTGTAGTATCGCACTGGACAAAGACAATAAAATAGTGTTTCATTCGGCCCCGGAGCGTGCTTGCTGGACGGGAGTGGGGCTGACGTGTGCAGAGGTAGAACACGGCCTCGGTCCTGCCCATTAAGAATAAAAATGAAGTGAAATCAACAACGGCTTCAGTCATTTGTTACCAGCCAACAGGTTAAAAATAATGGTGGAGAGAGAATTCGTTTCGATCCCGACGTGGTTCAAATTACAATATTAATCTAACACTGGCGACGAAAACTCTTAATAAAACACACGACCGGTAATACTAATAATAATAATAATAATAATAATAATATATATATATATATATATACACACACACACACACATAAAACATACAATGTGTATATTATATATTCAAAATGGGTAAATATTATCAATAAATGTTTGTGGTCAGGGTTATTTTTCTGTATTATTTCTTATTTGAATTTGACCATCTCAACTTATAAAAATACTATCCCATTAACCGGGATTACCGGGCTTAAAAACCACGCCAAGATCACACAAACTAATTTGTTAATTGAAAGGTATGTATTCTCATATCAGCGAGGTTACTGAAGGAACAATAACCTTTTAAATTAGGCAGAGCCCTGTGTCATACGCAAAACGGTTTCATAGAACAAGGAGGACAAATTTAACAAACTTCTTGTTATAAGTATCAGGTACTGTGGTTGGCTTTATATTCGCGAGGCTGAAATTTTGCGCTTTCTTAATTTTTAACATTTCGCGAGGGTTCTATTTTGTTGTGACTAAAGGTTACTTCCGGATGTATTGGAAGTCATCTATTTGTACAGATGCATCATCCCCTCTTGCCGATCTTAGTTGATGGGCATCTAATTCCCGAGGGTTTCATACTCGTGAATATGTTACATTCGCAAATATCGCGATATTTAAACCCTCCTGAATAAAATGCAACCACATTATGTACGCTACAGCCATGTTTGATTATCCAGATCATATACAGAACAAAATCCCCAAAGACACGCATAACGGATATTCTCTGAGAACTGGGTAAAGGTATTCATTCATCTGCATTAGGAAGAGTAATAGCATCGGCAGACATGCATGGATGAGTGAGCATCAAACATGATAACACCTGTATACAGGGCAAATACATGTGAAGCTGAGTGGTTTCTTTGTGTTTCCTGGAGGTTCACCGAATCTAGGTGCGTCAGTATGAGGGGGGATGGGGATATATCCCCCCCCCCACACACACACTTCATGGCAAGGGGCTTGGTCAATTAAATCATCCCCCACTATTCAGACATTAGTACTCCATTGGTTCCTCTTAACCTTCTTATCCCTGTCGTCTGGGTCGTTTATATCTGAGCCACACATTTTTTTCCAGTCGTAGAACAGCTGCATCATAGACAAATCCCATTCCTCTGCGCTTTAGTGACTAAGGAAGACCTGGGTGATAACATCTGTGCCCTTTATGTGGGTTTGCGGTACATTGCACAGGGACGACGAACCTCCACTCGCACGTCTAATGCTGTCTCATGCAATATATTTCTCCTGCTTTTATTCCAGTGTAAAATGCAAGTTCCTGAGCGTGTCAACGACGCGATTCCGGTTCTGGTTATTTCGGTGTATTTAAAGCCAGTATTAAAGCGCCATCTACCGATTCAATACGGAACTGTTTAGGGGATTGTTACATCAGCATATAAGATCTGCGAGGAACCCATGTTCAACGAACCCTAACATAATGTATTCCAGGCCAGATCCAAACGGGAAATGTATATGTTTATATATATATATATATATATATATATATATATATATATATATATATATACAGGTATATATATATACAGGTATATATAACTCGGTATAGGTAACTGCCTCTCTTTTTTATGCTTACTAAGATTATCTAATTCTTACCCTTAGTATGTAAATCTGCAGAGTTTCCATTTCGGTGTTGGACCACTTGACAGGGCGGTAGCACTCGCTTCCAATCATTTTTATATTTGATTCCTGGTGTCACCAAGCCCCGTTGTCTACCGCACCTGCAGGTCCTGGGTTTGTAATTAACACCATTGCTGGGTCAATACACCGAGGAACCCCCAAAGACGCAATCGTATGTGGGTGATGCACGGCTGTGGGGCACAGCCTAACCATTAAGCCTGCAGAGCGCTCACCCTGGGTGGAGGCCGACCGTGAAAAACCTCACCGCCTCGGCTGAGATTCGAACCCATGACCTGCCGGCTTTGAGTCCTGCGCTCTACCCCTGAGGCAGTTATTATTCTTGCTGTACCATAATGTATTCCAGGCCAAATCCCTAGGGATATGTAATAGTATATCTGAAAAAGGGAGGAGGCAGTGTTCTATAAAAATAAAAATTTGCGACAACCTAGATCACCATTTTTATTTAAATTAAAATGATTCTGTACCATCCTGAGATAGCCGTTACCACACATTTTTAATCGAGAGGTTTGTTATAGATCTGTCCTGCATGTAAAAAAGGGGGTTTCAGTGACACTATGTTGCACGGTCCATTTTTTTATTAGCTCAATGCGGCCAAAGTGGTCTTTGACCACTATCTGGTTCGGAAAAGAAAACTCAGAAGTGGTAGGATGATCCTTTTTTAAAATCGTCTCGATATTTATTAACAAAAAAGCAACGTGGTGATTAGAAGAAAAGAAATGAATGAGTTTGACTCTTTTTATATTCTTGTTCAACCTTATATTTACATACACAAACACACATATATATGTACATATATACATATATAGCGTAAGGAAAGAGTGACTCCTTTAAGATAGACTAACTTGTTTATTAATGCATGAGCTTTCGAAGCGCACAGGCTTCTTTATCAGGTGGTAATTAGGTGGCGTATAATAAACAAGTTAGTCTATCTAAAAGGCGTCACTCTTTATCTTTACCTACGCTTCTACTACAGAGTATAACACGATATATATATATATATATATATATATATATATATATATATATCTTTCTAATGCTGAATATTTACATGACATGTTGCATATATATATATATATATATATATATATATATATATATATATTTAATTCGTTATATCTCAAATTTGGCATAGGGTACGTGTGTGAAAAAAAGTATCGTTTAAAACTACATACAAATATCGCCAGGCTTTTTTTTATTATATATTAATAATCTTTTATCATATTAAATTTTAAATTTATAAAAACGATCTGTGATATAAACAATACTTATTTTGTTAAAATAACCTATAATTACTACATTAAAAAAGATATCGGAAAATAAAAAGTATCCTTTAATACTGTTTTGAGAAAACGGCCAAAAACGGTTTGGGAAGAGAAATGTCGTTTTGAGTGGAAGAATAACCGCTAGTGACAGTCGTATATTTTCACTAAACTTTCTGATGTGAATCGGTTTCAATGTATTAATTATAAAATTAAATAGTTTGTCAATGTAAAAAAAGACGAATTTGCTAGGCGAAATGACAACTGGAGAACCGTCAAACTGAGGTAGGGGGAGCTTACTGGTCGGAGCGGTTGGTCATCGGTAATCAGGCCATGAGCTACGGCGCCGGGGGCACGCGTCAGGTGTGAAGTGACTGATTAGAAACGATTACACCCCGCACTCATTCACACTACCTTATACCCTGATCCAATTAACAGCTTGTCTCTCCCACTCACAATTATACATGAGACACTACATAGCTAGCAGCAACACATGCCTCTCTCTCTCTCTCTTTCTCTCTCTCTCTCTCTTTGTCTCTCTCTCTCTCTCTCTCTCTCTCTCTCTCTCTTTGTGACCAGCTATTGGGTAAAAGGGGAGGACGAATGTTCATAAACGCGCTAAATCGTGCTGCGGCCGATCTTCCTTTACCGATCGATCTTATAGCCAAGACTCCGGCGCGGTTCACTTCCCACAATATGTTAGCGGGCGACGTGGTGGTGTTTGTTGGTGCCACTATCCTCTCACGAAATTCATTGGTGCAACGCAGTCCCATACTGCTGCACCACCCTCGGCGTTTACCTCCACTAACGACAAATTCCATCGTGTCCGTGTCACCTGGACGCTATTCAGATGGATACCATAAAATGGACGCCGACAGCTGGACGCTATGAAAATCGACGCTGATCAGCTGGACGCTGTTCATTTAGACGCTATCCGGACACTATGCGAATCATATAATAATAATAAGGGATAATCATACAAAAGAAAGCAGTGTTAAGCCACCAATACAACCCATTGTTATTGGTTGTTAATATTATTCAGTTTTGTCAATTTCGGAACCATAGGCATCGGCCTATATCGACCGTTTGTGGTGACATGTATCATTAATAGACGACCACAACAGCAAAGTGTGATAAAACTGTGTCAGTAAAAATTTTTCTTTAAACGTAGGTTTGCGTATTTTTTGCTAAACCACCAAACGCTTCATCGCGCAATGATTTATAGTTTCTAAGGGCAATAAGCCGTACCGTATTTTCCAGATTGACAAATATGACAATGAGAAAATGTCGTAGGAGATAGAACTGCTAATAATAGGTAACAGTCATTGCCTTTTCATCACTTGTTACAACAGTCTTTATGCTTGGTTAAAATACGAAACTTTCCTGCGGCATGACGTTGTAGACGTTTACCTATATATTGAAATACGATATGACGAGAATAAACATACTTGTGTATATACATTGTACATTGTCATGTGATTTTGTACATATGTGTTTTTTATTTCAATGATTTATTTTTCAAAGACAATCTGATGACTTTAGACACCAGTGAATACAAGATAAAATGTTTAAATAATAATGTGAACACCAGACATAAAATCAGAAAGACATTGCTGTTTCCCGGAGCTTTATCAGTTTAACCGGTAGGTAGCGCGGATCAAAGGCCGTTTGCCGTCTTTAAATTAATTAGTGCTGTAATAACAATAACTCTACACTTGAGGTCTAATGCTAATTGAGCATATCTGTAATCGTCACATGACACGGCGGGTACCTCCGTACTGGGGGTATATGTGTACGTTTTCCTATATATAAAGTCATTTATATACAAAGTTTGAAACGATTTACACCTGTTTGGAATAAATGTGTATAAATTCCAAAAGATCGATTCCTTTTGTATGTACATTATATGTGTGGATGATTTTGGGAATTAAACATAGTACATGTTAATCGTAACCTTTAATACTAAAGTGTAAATATGTTTTATTGTTATATCATAAAAAAAGTAAATTATGTATAAATCGTATCTTACCTCCAGTGCATTTTGGTACGATGTCGCCGGTCCTTCTTGTGACTGCATGTATTGGTAGATAAGTTTAAATCCTCGTCCTGTTTAACTTATATATACGGCATCTGACGTTTCCATATTGTGAGTATCATGCATGTGAGTGATATTTGCTATATATACCAGAAGTGAAATTGAACAAATTTATCTTAAAGTTTGCATCAAGGGACATAAAAAAATTAATACGAACGTGTTTCAATGGCATTGTTTAATTAACATTAAACAACATATACCGTTTGAAATGTAACAATCAAAAGATAAGATAGAATATTCACCAATAAGATTTAATGTGATCATAACACTGAATTTACAGAATCATAGTCATATGATTGAATCGTTTTATTTTCCAAAATATCTAAAATAAGCACACGGGGCGTCTATCTGAGAATACACCGCAAATCTGAACAGCATCCATTTCCGAGGTGCATCTCTCTCTCTCTCTCATCATCATCATCGGCAATCGGGAGGTTGTGGACTCGGTTCCCTTCGGCAGTGATCCGACTTTTCTGTATACCATGTTCAATTTCTCTATACAATGAGAGAGAGAGAGGGAGAGAGGGAGAGAGAGAGAGAGAGAGAGAGAGAGAGAGTATGGCATGTGGCACAGACAGCTGCCGTGGCCAACAACATAGCACGTTTGCCGCACTGCCACAGAGGGTAAGTAGTTGATTCTGGAACTCCCTGATGTACTGATTCCATGTTTTCGTCATTTGACGACGAGTTATTATAAAACATGAGAGAAATAGAGCGATCATTTAAAATGGTATCCTTCCTTTGACGTACTTCTACAGATAATTTGGTTGCTTACATCATCAAATGTTGTTTGGTATTGATATCCTTTATAATGGAACAAAAATATTGTTATTTTCTATGATAAATGTCCAGCAACAAGAATAAGATGTGTAAAAATAATAGCGTTCAATGTCGATTTTTCTTGTCGTCCAAACCTCGGAATGTTGTTAATTTGTATAGCCTATATACCGTACATTGAAATGCATTCATGTTCTGGTCATGAAAAACACACTTTCGTCAATTGACTGTTAAAATATAACAAAATTGAGGGACTGAGTAATATGCAAGTTTCATAAGAGCCGCCGCGTCAATGCCCAGCAGCACCAATCTCGCTTTGTATAAACCGGCACGCCCAGCCCGACCACGCCAATCCCGACCACGTCCAGGATCTGCGCGCCTTACCCGACCGCGCTCATTTAGACTGTGATCATCTGCAGTATGTGACTGTCTCTCGCTCAGATAGTAAATTGTACCTTCGCTCGTTCTATTCTTTTCTCTTCGACCCATGACCTTCAGTTTGAAGATAGTGTATATTATAGAAGAAGGAACGATGTATTCGGTAATGGTTTTGGCGATGTAATGATGGACTCTGAGAGAAAATGTAATAGGGTAAAGCAAGGTCAATAAAACACAAATAACAATCGGTAAATTCATCTTTCTAGGTATATTCTTTTTGCCGTGACACTAACGTATTTTGGGGCAGTGAGAGTACGATGTACAGTTTACTTCTGGGTTAGAAGTACCGGGGGAAGTGTTTGTATTAATTATTGCCAATTAGCAAGTGCCTGTAATAAAGACACTTCTCTGTCTGCTCCTCTGTATGTCTCCATGTGTCCATCTTCTCGTGTCAGTCTGTCAATGTCTGCTTCCTTGTGTCTGTCTTGTGTGTCTGTCTCCTTGTGTCCGTCGGTCTATGACTGTCACCTTGTGTCCGTCTGTCTGTGTCTGTCTCCTCGTGTCCGTCTGTCTATGTCTGTCTCCTCGTGTCCGTCTGTCTGTGCCTGTCTCCTAGTGTCCGTCTGTCTATGTGTGTCACCTTGTGTCCGTTTGTCTGTGTTTATCCCCGTGTCTGTCTCCTTGTGTCCGTCTGTCTGTCTCCTTGTGTCCGTCTGTCTGTGACTGTCCCTGTGTCTAACTCCACGTGTCCGTCTGTCTGTGTCTGTCCCTGTGTCTGTCTCCACGTTTCCGTCTGTCTGTGTCTGTCTCCTTGTGTCTGTCTCTGCCTGTGTCTTTCCCTATGTCCCTCTCCTTGTGTCCGTCTGTCTTTGACTGTCACCTTGTGTCCGTCTGTCTGTGTGTGTCTCCTCGTGTTCGTCTGTCTATGTCTGTCTCCTCGTGTCCGTCTGTCTATGTGTGTCACCTTGTGTCCGTTTGTCTGTGTCTATCCCTGTGCCTGTCTCCTAGCGTCCATCTTCTCGTATCCGTCTGTCTGTGTCTGTCTCCCTGTGTTCGTCTGCCTCTGTCTGTCCCTGTGTCTATCTCCTTGCGTCCATCTTTTCTTGTCCTTCTGTCTGTGTCTGTCTCCTTGTATCCGTCTGTCTCTGTCTGCTCCTGTGTATATCTCCTTGTGTCTATCTCGTGTCAGTCTGTCATTGTCTGTCTCCTCGTGTCCGTCTGTCTCTGTTTGTCTCCTTGTGTCCGTCTGTCTATGCCTGTCCCTGTGTCTATATCCGTTTGTCCGTCTCCTCGTGTCCGTCTGTCTGTCTCCTTGTGTCCGTCTGTCTGTGTCTTTTCCTGTGTCTCTCTCCTTGTATCCGTCTTTCTGTGTCTGTCACCTTGTGTCCGTTTGTATGTGTCTCTCCCTGTGTCTGTCTCCTTGTGTCCATCTTCTCGTGTCCGTCTGTCTGTGTGTGTCTCCTTGTATCCGTCTGTCTGTGTGTGTCTTCTCGTGTCCGTCTGTCTGTGCCTGTCTCCTAGTGTCCGTCTGTCTATGTGTGTCACCTTGTGTCCGTTTGTCTGTGTTTATCCCTGTGTCTGTCTCCTAGCGTCCATCTTCTCGGATCCGTCTGCCCGTGTCTGTCTCCTTGTGTCCGTCTGTATGTATCTATTCTTGTGTCCGTCTCCTCGTGTCCGTCTGTCTGTGTCTGTCTCCTTGTGTCGGTCTGTCTATGTCTGTCCCTGTGTCTGTCTCCTTGTGTCCGTCTGTCTGTATGTCCCTTTGTCTGTCTCTGTGTGCGATGTTTTACTTTCTCCAAATAGAATCTTTAATAAACCAAAGCATGATACGAACCGAAGATCTATTGGAAATTCCGATCCATATACACTGCCAACAAACCAGACATGCCTCTATTTTAACTTGGCTGAACATTCCGTAGGTTAGGTGGGTAAATGACATACGGGCCATCGAGCAAACTATATAACGAGATAGCCACTCCAAAAAAGCATAAGGACCTCGAACACTTTTACAAGAGCGGATAAAAGACATGACACAAGGAGTGAGTTTTAGCAGAAAAGTTTAAAAATAAAACAGGTTACCGTGTAGACATCGAAGAAAATCTTGGTTTCATAATGAATAATTAATAGTGAGCCAGGTTTCATAATGAATAATTAATAGTGAGCCATGTTACAAGTCCCAGAACGGCATTGTTTTGGGTTTGTCTATCCCTCTGACTGTCTGTCCGTCCTTCAGGTTTTCGTTTAAGTCCGATAACTTTCCTAAATAATACCTGATTTCATTCATATTTGAGTCAATTATTGCTGTCATGCTTACCTTAGATGAGACTGGTTTTGGTGTGTCTGTCTGATAAGATTATAATACAATAGGATCTTTCATTGTTCACATGATAAATCAGCACTTTACTTTCTCTAATCACCAACAGGTGTCGCTAGCGGAGGACATGAACTCCTTGAATTTTCTTTTTCTATGATGTCAATTGCTTTGAACTGCTTTGCTACTATGGCCCATCTACATTCATAAGCGCGCTGATAACTTCACAGGCCGGGGAACAATGCTCCTTGTACAATAGTATCTACGGCGCATCTATTGTCTCACGACACAATCAATCTGACTGGCGTACCTGGTTTACGCTCAACACATACAAAGATACAGCTTACCCGAGAAATAAATAACCAATAATTAAACAAATCAAGCCAATAATGTCCGAATATTACGAATCCACCCCGTGGGAGTAAAATAATTAAGGTTTTGTGGAATATGTCCTTATTAATGGAGGATGAAGGTGTTTGTCAGATGTAATGTTTATTTACGGAATAAAGTTTCTTTTTTTATCTCGAGAGGGATAGGTTTAATCTATTTGTAATTTATGTGCTGATGGTGTTACATTGATTACACACACAATTGTTTCGTTGATGGAGTCCTCACATAACTTTGAATTACTGGAATCACCATAGTTTGACGACGTATAATGAGTTGCTAATTTAATGCCTGCTGATGATTATCCCATTAAACGGCTGGATATATAGCTTTCGGCACTCACGAATGAATATTATTCCTTCTCTGCAGAAAGCTTGCAGAAAGCCCCCTTTCTTATATCTGTAAGCCAACATCACTAGGAAATGTCATAGCTTTAGCTTATATTATGAAATTATTCTGAAAATTCTCAAACGATGTCAAACTACAATATACGTCGCGTTATGTTTATTTCAAAACATTTCAGAGCGCAGTTATCATCAATAAAATTTAGAGATATCTTTACAATTCGACCCGTCTCTGTAAGTTACAGGGGCGTCACTTATGAACCAGTTTAATGATTTGACCGGTTTTAATGGTGTTAGTCTGCCTATAAGAAGTCCATGTTTTCCAAAAATAATACAGGTTACGTTACTCCCATGGTGTATAGTTAATTAATTGGATTATTTTGTTTTTACATTTTGTCTTCATCCTACACGTACGTATTTCCCTGGACCGTTTTGTGATTAAAAAAATATAAACGATAGGTCCATGGCCTGTAAGTGGCACTGTCTATTGAATGAGGATGAAGGTATCTATATGATAAGGAGGATACGTTATTATAAAAGGGGCCCAATCACCTATAAAGCATGTTGAATTAACACGAAAAATAGCTTCTTCCCTTAAAAATGAATTTGTACCTGCCAAAATATTGCCCTAAAATCGTTTGCTTACTCCTATTAACGAGTGTTAAAAACAGTGGACCGGGCGCGATCACACCTGTCAACATAAAACACAGCGGCCGATCGCCCGGCCACAACAGGTTTCAATCAGGAGATGCCATGACTGACTTGGTCCAAAAAATGTAATACATGTTCCCGCTGGCAAAAACATTGAGTGTTGAGGCTCACAATCTGACCTCTGGTCACGCGGCCTTGTTATAGTAAACAGTCACTTTGACGCGTTTGAGTGAAACAGACTTTAATGAAATAATGTACCAAAGAACCAAACTGAACTTCTATCTTATGTATTTTCCTGCCAATGCGTTACCTCTACCTGCATTCCCGCACTCTTGTAAAGCCAGTGACGTACAGTTTATCCATTCAAAACGAGGAATTTTTTATGGTGCTTCCCGCGACAGAACGACTATGCTTCTAGGGTCATCCCTGGCTGTCTTCGGACAAATGATTACTCCACATTCAATTGAAACCACACATATTTTATCAAATCGACCATCTGATTTGTTATTGTAAGAAAGAGCAAAATAAAACATGAGACTGAAACTTATACTAAAATATTCAATATTTTATGTTTAACGGTTTCATTCATTTTACTTAAGATTTTAACACGTGTTAAAGAGCGGTCTGTCAAACCTGTCAGCCATTAGTAAACGCCACTTTTTACCATTCAAGCTGGAAACCTTTTTCGTAAGATATCAGTACATGTATACACTAACTAATCACTTTGTGTAGTGAGGTCATCTAAGTTGGAATGTTATACCTCTTATTGGTCCCAAACATTTTGCAGTCCTTGAAAAAAATTGCTTATTATGGGTACAGTTACATCAATTATGCAAACCTCACCGGGATTGACCAATCGAGCTCTTCAGAACTAACGGACAAACTAAAAACAGTGTATATACTTGCAATATACAAAATGAATAGACCTTGTAAACAGGAAAACTTATCAACCCCAGTAACTCGATATCATATAGTTCCACCATTTGTTGACAGATGGCGCTACGACAGGGAATTTCCATGACTCGCCAGAATATGCGATCCTTCATATTGAATTCGTAAGAGTAACAAGACCTGTGTCAGTTTTTTTTAATCTCTAGCTCGTCGGTTAAGACAGTTGTTTGTGAAAATTCTCTAATCTAATGTGACACCACGTAAGGTCATCGTCATTCCATATAACCCAAAAAGGACAAATAATCTGAGTTGTTTGATATTGTAAGCTGCGTGTATACTACGGGCGTGCTGAGTTTATTAACCATGAGTGATCACAAGCCAGGCTGTCAATAATGATGACCGCTCTGATTATACTCGGCTCTACACAGGACGTTATTGCTTCAACTGGAGGTGAGTCGTATTATCACCATTCTTTAGTCTGTCCTTTTTATATCATTGTAAAGTTTATTACGGGTACGGATATAGAAAAGGCGTGACACCTGTCGTAACAGAACATTGGGTTGTATCCAAATGGTTGTGCCTTGATTTGCTGCTAATTCCTGTCTACATCTTACCTTATTCATCGATATAAGCATCCGTTCTTATAAACATATATATTGATTATATGCAAAGCGACTTGGTCGATTGATTTCTTTTCGCTGGTTCTTTAACTAATTTATTATTTAATGTCCCACCTGTTTTTGCTCCAAATTTCGACAGATAAAAAGACAAATAAATAAACAATAATAAAATGAAGCCTAACTTAACCCATAGGCCTACATATGGCAAGACTATATATATATATATATATATATATATATATATATATATATATATATATATATATATATATATATATCGAACAGAATTATGTCTTTCTTCAGACTAACTAAGGTTACAAGCTTTTTCATGTTTATAATTTATATCTTTAAAATATATTGTTCAATATTTTATATTATATAAATGACATATTGTTGTTCCGTTATATGTATTATATACAATATATATATATATATATATATATATATATATATATATATATACTCAGAGAGGGACAATATGATGATTAAAATAAAAATGCCCCTGTTATTTTGAATGTAATAAAAAATGTACGCCCCAGCCGTGTTTGCATTGTCAGTGTGCACACACAACACTATCCTCACAGAAATTGATAAAATATGTTCCTTAAGAGCCTGACCAGGCGCTCTACTACTGCATTCGGAATAAGAATAGCTCCGAAAGACATGAGTGAACATCAATCGCGTGTCCAATCGAGTGGGCAAATAAATCCGAAGGGGAGTTGGTTCTTTGTGTGTGACGGATAGGTTCGCCGGTCCCGCACCCCTATTTACTTATACTCTGATAAACCTAATGTGGATATTAATATTCCGGAAACGGGTTGGTGGACCAGTCCATAGCATGGGAGTAGCCAAGAGGGATGGGGCGCAGGGGGTCAAGCCCCCCCCCCCCCCCCATTGAAGAACTCCCAGTCCTCATGGAATTTCACTTAGTCTAACAATGATTAAATTTTCTAAAACACAATCATGAAAGACCTATAGCTGGTAACTACATATTTGTGACTGCAATAAAACACAGCACATGCAGAAATAATTTTGTTTCATTCGGACTGATCATGCAAATATTTTCTTTGATTTACTCACCGTGTAAAACTGGTATTTCCGATTGGATTTAAAATATGTGGTATTTTATACTCATATATGTGTGTGTGTGTGTGTGTTTGCTTCAACTGCCCTCCCCTCCTTGAATCCTGGCTTCGCCCCTGCACAGTTTCTGATCAACTTTAAGTTTTGCAAAAGTTGGCGTCATTTCTAACCGTACATTTTAAAATTTTTATTTGCGTATCAATATATAATTTTTTTCCAGTTTCCAGACAAGATGTACATGTTTCTGTCTGAGGAATTAAAGGAAAACACATCTTAATACTACAGTAATATTTATAACGACGGATATAATTATTTTAAAAAAAGGTTGGTTATCACTCATAATACAAGAGAATTGCCAGAAAGAGTAGGGATGAGTATACTCAGCGCAGTCGTAAGCGTATATAAATATATATACTGTCTTGGGACCCCCCCCCCCCCACACACACACACAAAGAAACCCATACTGGCAAAAACAGCAAGCCCTGACATCACTTAAGGACAGTTCCTTGTTATTTGAATAGTATATAAACATCACATGACCCGACAAACATATGTATCCTTGCCATAATTTTTTGTTGCGAACCCCACCAACAACCAGAGAGTATCTTAACGCAGAAAGTAAAGATGATCGACAAAAATTCAAACGCTGTCTAGCCAATCACGGGCGAGGCCATGTAGTCCAGAATATAAAAAAAGGTAACAGTGTATTGAACACTGATGTCATCTTTGAATTCATAGTTCGAAATCGGTTATAAACATTATACTAACTACTAGTGACACCCTTGTTTGGTGCTAGCTTTATTGTTATCCATTTCCTCCAGAACCAAATTCCAACTTTAACCTATCACAACTAACTTTTCAATCATATGATCTGCGGTCAGACCATGGGAAAACATAAGTTGAGCCCTCTTTTCATATTTATGTCATTACCTTCCTTTTTTTATTAAATCTTTAACCCATGTTTAGGAGAGAATTCTTTTAAGACAGTAAACCTCTCCAAAGGAAAATCATTTATTTATTATTCCAAAGAAATGTAAAAGTTTTTCTCAAACCGTAGTTTGTCCACTTGATTCCATATTGCTAGTTGGCTGGAAGTATTAATCGTGTGTTGTGAGAAATGTACAAAATGAATGAATCACTATATTTGTATCACGGTAGTTTCTTTTATATACATTTCAAAAATTTGAGCTTGCTGGTAAACGGCATTAATAATACTTGATTATTCCTCACAGGGAACATACCTTCCTACAAACGTTTCCAAAGTCTGCTGGCTGAGACATTCCTGAAATTTACAACAAGTTAAACATGTGGAGCTGGTATGAAAGGCACGTGTCAATCCCTATGGACCAAATCTACGTGGGGCTAGTACTGGTCCGCTCGAAAGATGGAATACCGGCAGCTGCCATCAACACTTACCCACCTACACAGAGGTAATCTCAGAGGTAAAGTCTGTATACCCGTTCTCTATCCTTAATATTATTTCCAGCAAGGTATGCTTTCATCCCAGTTCATTTGGGTATTTGCATGTGTGTGTTCACAATATAACTCAGGCAATCATGATCGGAATCTGCTGAAATTTTCAGAGCGTATCGAGTATTGATCAATAGGGAATCGATTACATTTTGGTCTGATCTCATGATCAGGATTCAAAAACGTCATCAACGAATATTCACAAATGTAAAGTCATTTATTCACAAATGAACCTAGAAATAATGGCAAGAGGTTCAGGTTTGCATTCCTTAGAATGCAGATTTCTCGTTTTTAGCTCTGATGGCTGTAGAAAAATACCCTTTGTCCGGCGACCGTCCGGCCGTCGTGTTGTCCGGCCTTCCGTCCATTAACAGGGCACAAATCATAACAGTTAGACTTTGAATCTTCTAACTGTACCTCCAAGGTGGTCCTTGGCAAATCTCCTTGGAAACATTAAATAAGTTCATGGTGAACTATAATTTGCGACCTAATGGCTGAAAACATTATTTTAAGCACCCAGACAGTCAGAGAACACAAATTGTATCTATTACGCTCATAATCTTCTAACGTGACATTCGGGGAATTCCTAGACAAATGTCCTTGGAAACATGAAATTAGATCAGCATGACCTATATTCTGCGAGATATAGGAAAAAGATGTCACTGAGTCCCCTGAATGACATATGGGCACAAGTCGCATCCATTAGGCCTTGATCTTCTCACGGTATATCCATGGATTTTCTTGCAAAAGTGCCTTGGAAACCTGAAATTAGGTCATGATAACCTACATTCAGCGAGCTGTTGGCAAAAAACTTATTTTGAGTCCCAGACATACAGGGTACAAATTATATCCATTTTCCTCGAAATCTTTTAACATATCATCCAGGGAAGTGTTGGACAGGTCTCCTATTTACTATGAGCTACCGGCAAACTTCGTGATTCTGTGCAGCCAGGCAGTCACACACGGCACAAAACTTAACTATTGGAGCCAGATACATCTTTTGTAAAATTCAGGGAGAACCTTGGAAAGTCTCCATGAAATCTTTAAATTAGGTCACTGTGGCATATATTGTGTGAGCTAGAGGGACAAAAACACGATTTAGCACTGTTAAAGACAGATGGGCACAAATTATAACAGTGGGGCCTAAAACCTTCTTATTTAAAATTCAAAGAGGTGTTGGGCAAATCTGCTCATATACCTTGATGCCCTGTATTCCACAAGATACGAGAGGAAAACATAATTTTGAGCGCCAAGATAGTCAGACGTGGCCATAATCTAAAATGTAGGATCCAGAAATGTGATAAAAATAAGGGCACTGTGACTATAATCTGTGAGTAATATGATATAACATTTTTCTCAGATGGGTAAAGATGGTCATTGTTGGACCCAGAGTCCTCTCATTAAATCAAGATCCAAGGGGGCCTGTTAATGCCGTCTAAAATCTTCTCAGAAACACTAAATAAGGTCACTGTGACCCATATCCTGTGAGCATTTTGCACCAGATTAATTAGATGGACACAAATCGTAGCAGTTGGACATAGACATAAGCATCTCGGGAGTTCTTGGTTAAATCTTGGGAAACCTAAAAAGGTCGCTGTGCCCTATTTTCTAAGGCGTATAGAGAAGACGCCTTATTTTCAGCACCCTGGAAATCAGTTTATTCATTATTCAAGGTTTGTTAAGAAATATTTTTTGCCATGTATTTAATCTAAGGACACTGGTGCCTTCAAGCTAGCCTTCTGTTAAAGAATAATCTAAAAGATGATATGATAATAAGTGATGTAGTAATTCAACAGAAAAAAGAATCCAGATTAAAAAGTATTTCATGAGGCGCACGTAAATTATTTTGGTTTTATATACTCGTATAAGTCAGGAAGTATTATGGTACACTCAAGGTCCATCAATCCGTTCGTCCAATTTTCATGTCACTGCAATAACGTAACAGGCCTTTTACGAATCTTCACGAAACCACTTAAGTTACTTGCCAATGCAAAATCGATTTTAAGCAAAATTCACCTGTAATGAATGAAGTCAGAGGTCTCCAGGAGTCTCATGTCGCCAAGAAAACGTACAGGGAATATGGTGGATATGATGAATCATCAAAACATATTAAATAATATAAAATCTTACCTAAGTTAGATTCCTGGCAAAAATCCATGCATATTTAATGAAATCCGAGTTCACTAGACTTTGGTAGAGCCCGTGAAAATTTACATAAATATCCACAATTTTAATTTTGGAAAACACCTCCATAAATGAAATTACAATAAACACATAAATATCATTACTGCTTCAGTAAAGCAAATAAACACCAAGAATTGCCAGGCAGTGTGCCAATAGGATGATGCATTTTCATCTGTATTAATTTTTTAGCATAAAATATTTATAATATTGGTGAAATTTTGAAGGGCTAAAATATTATTGCTGTCATTGTGTTCAACATATATTGACTCAAAATGATAAATTAAAAAAAAATAAAAGAAAACAACTCGACTCAGTAAGCACTAATAATTGGGCTGATAAGCTAACTTGAGTCATGATACAAGCAATATCTTGGAATGCATCGCAGTATCATCATATTGCATTCATATTGTGGTCAACCGTCCATCATCTTAACATTAGACTACGACTAATGAATAAACACAAGAAAATACATCTGAACTCACTACCCAAACTGAAACTTCGTCTCTGTGGTAACGAGTCTTTTCCAGTATCGCGTACAAGTTGGTTGCGATCCGTGATAGCCATGCTTGTATTTATGCAAATATGCCAAGGGGTTTACCGAGTTGAGTTAGAATGGAACTTTCCTTGACCATGTTCGGTATTGTTAGAAGTATACAAAAATAAGCTAAATATTGATCTTGTTTATGCTAATTAACAGTGTACCTGTAGGCCATAATACGTTGTTAGAAATTACAAAAGTAATTGAATCCCCATAGAGCCTTAAAAGGCGTTCCTCGCTGAACGATGTAACGTCACTCTGACCTTCAGTAAGTTAGTAGTAGACTTTCAGTGTCAGAGTGCCGGAATGGCGCTAATAAAGTACCAAACAAGCTGGAGTTTTATTGGACTATAGCCTGTAATGAATGGCTGGAAATAATGTAGATATACATATTACTGGATATTTTACTTGACGTTTAGGCAAGTATTTTGGAGAATCACATAAGATATTGGTATGGGATCTGTATGGAATTATGAGAAATTATTGAAAATATGATCATATTGTTTCGCCGTGTTGTACTAGTATATTTATTCAATACTCTTTCTGATTATTTTATTACAATGAAATATAGAGGAGTAGGACGTAGCCTAGTGGTTAAGGCATTGGACTTCGGAGCCAAAGGTCCCCGATTCGAACCCCACCGGGCCTCAATGGCATGATGGTGAAATCTCGTTATAGAACCTCAGAGATTCGCTCTAATGTCTTAACGACAGGTGATGACTTCTGGATTATGCCTAACCCCGTGCATATAAAACCTGTAATCCAGAAGGCTTAATAATAACATAAGATTCTTATCATAGGAATACCTTAATCCTCATTCAATAGACAGTGCCAACAACAGACCATGGACGTATCCTTTAAAAAATGAAATACAGAACACAGAGGGATAAGGTAGTGGTATTGGTTATTGACATACGCTTTGCCCCTCGAGACAAACTGAGCATCACATACGCTTACCACAACGCTCCATAAAGCCCTGGTCAATTAAAAAGTAATTTGCTAGTAATAGTAATTTGCTCTCCGAGAGCGCAGACCTCCGCCATTTGGTATTGTCTTTCGAAAAATTCCTGGATTCAGATGGCAATCCTGATCACCCAAACCATTTAATCAGTTGTTCCTTGATACATTTCCGAGATTTCCAGATAACTACATCAAAATCCGTTAATAAAGTTTTAAGTAATGTTGCTAACAAACAGTCAAACATAAAAACAAACAAACAAACCAGCGCCACCGAAAACATGAATCCCGCTCGGCTGAGGTAATAAAGTAACAAGCAAGCTGGACTTTTCTTGAAGTACAGACTATGAAGGGTAGCTGGAAATAATGTTCATATAAATTTCTGGATATTTTGTTTTCGGAAAAGTGCATTCGACTGTCTCCAGTGCTTTCACAAAAAAGCTCAGGTTACATGATATTCAGTAAAGTGTTTTGGAGAACCACATGGTATTTTGGAAGAAGATCTGTTTCAAAATTGGAAAGGTCATTGAAAATATGATCGTATTATAGAGTCGTTCTGTATTAGTTTTTTTTTAATTTGCCACCCTTTTTGATTATTTAATTATTAAATCAGAGAGGAAACCAACATTCCTAGAATTCAGTGAACTGGACTACTTACGATAAGTACTAAAATTAAAACAATGTTTTTAAATTTAATTTTATATGTTACACGAATTGTATTTGAGAGGACAAACAAAACACGACTGTGATTTCTTATACATATATTGAAATATTGATGACTTGTATAATACTCATTATATTATTATTGACGTTGATCTGCAGTCCCTATATCGATTAAAACACCCAACAGAAAGGAAATGACAAACGATTCTGGCTCATGACATTTCATTTTATTTTTCCCCTGTACATTCTTAGATAATCGGTATAACAACTTTTTACAGGCTGAAAATAACGCGTATTCTGATCCCGACTGACGTTAGTCCAAACTAAGCAAAGTCAAAAGGTTTTCTAGAGGTAAATATAAAATAACTAGAAAGAATTTTTCAGGGTTTAAAAGAAGTTATTCGAAATCGAATCAAACTTTTGGGAAAAATGAGATAGATAAAGATCTATGTGATATATAAGAACTAAAGGTGAAGCCTTCGAATCGCTGCAGAAGGTTGTGGTGATTGATAAATTAATGTACGGAAACAGAAGAAAACTTGTTTACTGTAGTGCTGGAAAGGAATAGCAGATCCCAATATAAAAAGAGGCCAAATGACATAGGCACACAATAACTTGAGGGCAATGAGTTTGGTGTATATCTATGAAATCGTCTATAGGAGTTATTATTATGGATGAAAATGCTTGTAATAAAAAGTGTACTGATACAAGGTCTGCGAGTGCAGGTGAGACCCCAAAGGCGGTGGTGCATACATACATATACATCAAGAGTGTAGTATTTAAAGATTTCTTGATTGTAATCACAGACGAGTGTTCAAAAGTTGCTTTAATTAAAGGTGTGGCTCCTCTTTCGACAGTTTTTAATTTAGGATCCCAGGGATATATATGTATTAACTAGTAATTTGCACTCTGAGAGCGCAGACCTCCGCCATTCGGTATTGTCTGCGATGCACCATTTCTCCTTCGAAAATTCCTTGGTCCAGATGGTGAACCGAATCACCCCGAAAATTGTCTCAGTTCCTTTTTTATTTCCGAGCTATCCTGAAAATGCCATCAAAATCCGTTACTAACGTTTTGAGTGATTATGCAAAAACATAAACAAACGAACACACGCCGTAAAAAAATAAACCCTTCTTGTTTCAGGTTACAAAGTACACAGCCGTGACAAACCGTCTCAATAGGCACTGATAATTGGGCTGATAAGCCAGCTTGAGTCATGATACAAGCAATATCTGGGAAAGCATCGCAGTATCATCACATTGCATTCATATTATGATCAACCCTCCATCATCTTAACATTAGACTACGACTGATGAATTAACACAAGAAAATACATCTGAACTCACAACCTAGACTGAAACTTCGTTTCTGTGGTAACGAGTCATTTACAGTATCGCGTACAAGTTGGTTGCGACCTGTAACCCATGATAGCCATGCTTGTAATTATGCGGTTAAAATTTCAACAAATATGCCAAGGGGTTTACCGAGTTGAGTTAGAATGAAACTCTCCTTGTTCCAAAGTTCGCAAAGTCAATAGGCTTTCTGGAGGTAAACATAACAGATCCATGAAGCAGTTGGCAGGGTATAAAAGAATAATACGTTATCAAATCAAAATTTTAGAATATTGAGACTGATAAGGATGAATGTGGTATATACGAATTAAAGGTGAAGCCTTTGAATCGCGTCAGAAGGTTGTGGTGGTTGATATAATTAAGGAAAGGAAACAGAAGAAAACTAGATCAGTGTAGAGCGGGAAAGAAAATCAGAACCTTATATATAAAAGCTAAATGAAATAGGCACACAATAACGCGAGGCCAATGAGTTTGGTATATATCTATGAAATCGTCATTTTATTAAGTATGACTTAATATGGTTACATGATATTCAGTAAAGTGTTTTGGAGAACCACATGGTATTTTGGAAGGGGATCTGTTTGAAAATATGATCATATTGTTGGGTCGTTCTGTATTAGTTTTTTTTTAATTTGCCACCCTTTATGATTATTTAATTATAGTGAAATGCAGAATTAACATAGTGCAATAAGGTAGTCGGAACAGTTAGTGACGGACACTTTGACCCTCGAAACATTCTGAGCATCACAGACGCTTAGCCCTGCGCTTCTAAAGGTCCTGATCAATTAAAAGTGAGTCTGGGTCTCTGTAATACTATCATAGCAGGAAATATAACGTAATAAACTAATTATGGCGCTATGTTTTTCGACGTAAAACATGACGTAATGTTCTGATGGTGAAGGTATCTATTTTTTTAAATATATTTTAGTCAAGTAACATGGTTATTCATACAATTTATTCAAATGAAATAGGTAACATACTAAAATAGTGGAACCTAAATTAATTTAAATCAGAGAAGAAACCTACATTCCTAGAATTCAGTGAACGGGACTACTTACGATAAGTACTTTAGAGAAAAATGAGATAGATAAAGATCAATGTGATATATAAGAACTAAAGGTGAAGCCTTCGAATCGCTGCAGAAGGTTGTGATGATCGATAAATTAAGGTACGGAAACAGAAGAAAACTATGAAATCGTCTTTTTTATGAAGGATGAATTTGGTGGTAATGAAAAGTGTACTGGTACGAGGTCTGCGAGTGCAGATGAGACCCCAAAGGCGGTGGTGCATATATATACATATAAATATCAAATGTGTTGCATTCAAAGAGTTCTTGATTGTTATCGCAGAAGCGTGTTCAAAAGGTCCGTTAATTAGAGATTTGGCTCCTCGGTCGATATTTAATTTAGGATGCCATGGAAATATATGTCCTAACTAACATTTGCACTCAGAGACTGCAGATATCCGCCATTTGGCATTGTCTTTGAAAGGAGCGTGTATTAAAGGTGTCTCAACTCGGTCGATAGTTAATTTAGGAGTCATGTTTATGTTATTGCAAGCAGGCATCGCAGAAGTCTATCATTTTGTATTGTCAGAGATGGAGCTTTTTTCTTAAATATTTCCTGGACCCAGATGGTGAATTGGATCACGCCAAAAAGTAAATCAGTTTTCACCTCCGAGGTTTTCTGAAAATTTACTTAAAATCCATGAATAACTTTTTGAGTAATCTTGCTAACAGATAGACAAACCAAGGAACAAACTCGGAGGTTATAGTCTACCTAGGCCTGGCAACCCAACTCACATGTCACTGATAATTGGGCCGATGAGCCTAATTGAGCCATGATACAAGCAACGTCGAGGAATGGATCCCAGTGGTCATCAGGTTACATTCGTATTGTGGTAAACAACCCATCATCTTATCAATAGGGTACGAATGCTGAATTAACACAAGATAATACATGCGAACTCACAATCAACACTTAAACTTCAAGTCTATGGTAACGAATCATTTCCAGTATCGCATATAACTTGTCTGTCTCCTGTAATCCGTGCGAACCATGCTTGTATTCATGACGTCGGAAATTAAACAAACACGCAGAAGGGTTTACGAATATACTGAGTTAAAACACACCTTTTCAATCATGTTCCGTGTTGTTTAAAAGTATACTGAAAATAAAGTTTGGTCTGGCTTATTTTAATGCGCAGTGTATCGGCATGCCATGAGGAGCTGTCAGAAATTGCGCAAATATTTGCATCCTCGTAGGACCTTAGATTGCGTTCCTCGCTGAAGAATAAAACGGCACTCTGACCACTAGTACACTGGCCGCAGAATCTATAATATCAGAGAGACGGATTTAAGCTAATAAAATACTAAATAAGCTGCAGTTTCTTAATCGAGAAAGTATTTGGCAGGGTTTAAAAGAAAACATTCAAAATCAAATCAGACTTTTGGGTATAATGAGACAGATAATCGCCAATGAAAAATAAAAAAATATTAAAGGTGAAGCCTTCGAATTGCTTCCAAGGTTGAGGTGACTAACATAACTAAGAAAGAAAACAGGAGAAGACATGTTTACTATAGTGCGGGAGAGAAAATCAGATCTCAATATGAAAAAGCCAAAATGACATAGACATAAAATAACGTGAGGGCAAAGAGTTGGTATATATCTATGAAATCGTCTTCAGGTGTTATTATGAAGGATGCCTTTCATGGTAATGAAAAGTTTACTGATACACGGTCTCCCGAGTATACTGGCGTCCCCAAGGCGGTGGTGCATATATATATATATATATATATATATATATATATATATATATATATATATATATGTGAGTGTGTGTGTGTGTGTAAAATCATAAAAAAAATTGCATTTAAAGACATCTTCTATTGTTAACAATTACGCGTAATCAAAGGCTCGTTAATTAAAGATGTAGCTCCTCGGTCAATAGTTCATTTATTATTTCATGGAAATAAGTCATTTATAGTCAGTGAGCACAGACCTCCGTCACTTGTTATTGTCAGAGATGCAGTACTGGATCCAGATGATGAACTGGATTATCCCAAAAGTTAAACAAGTTCTTTTTGTTTAATTTACGAGCTATCTTACAATGGTCATTGCTCACAAGTGTAAACTAGTATGGTCAGTAATATAAATGGTAGTGGTTAGTGTGGTTTTACCATGATGTACATTCCTGAGATTAAATGCAACTGACACAACAATAACACAGGACGTGACGTGATCACACGATACCCGGAACATTCAAACCATCAACTGACACAACAATATCACAGGACATGACGTGATCACACGATACTTGGTACATTCAAACCATCAACTGACACAAAAATAACACAGGACGTGACTTGATCACACGAAACCCGGTACATTCAACCCAACAACTAACACAAAAATAACACAGGACGTGACGTGATCACACGATACCCGGAACATTGAAACCATCAACTGACACAACTATATCACAGGACGTGAGGTGATCACACGATACCCGGAGCATTCATACCATCAACTGACACAACAATAACAGAGGGCGTGAAGTGATCACACGATATCCTGTACATTCAAACCATCAACTGACACCACAATAACACAGGACGTGACGTGAGCACATGGCACCCGGAACATTCAAACTGTCAACTGACACAACAATAACACAGCACGTGACGTGATCACACGATTCCCGGTACATCCAAAACATCAACTGACACAACAATAACACAGGACTGGACGTGATCACACGATACCCGGAACATTCAAACCATCAACTGACACAACAATAGCACAGGACGTGACGTGATCACACGATACCCGGTACATTCAAACCATCAGCTGACACAACAATAACACAGGACGTGACGTGATCACACGATACCCGGTAAATTCAAACCATCAACTGACACAACAATTACACAGGACGTGACGTGATCACACGATACCCGGTAAATTCAATTCATCAACTGACACAACAAAAACACAGGACGTAACGTGATCACACGAAACCCGGTACATTCAAATCATTAACCGACACAACAATAACACAGGACGTGACGTGATCACACGATTCCCGGTACATTCAAACCATCAACTGACACAACAATAACACAGGACGTGACGTGATCACACGATACCCGGTACATTCAAACCATCAACTATCACAACAATAATACAGGACGTGACGTGACCACACGATACCCGGTACATTCAAACCATCAATTGACACAACAATAACACAGGACGTGACGTGATCACACGATACCCGGTACATTCAAACCATCAACTTTTACAACTCAATACATTTAAATTTGCCTTGATTAACCTGTGAAAATAATTGACATTATGAATGTCAATTAAAGGATCTCAAAACTTTGTCGTTTACACAAAATCTAGGTAGTGCTGCACATGTAGAGATACGGCTAAAAACAAACCATAACTCAACCGGTCCTGCATCCATTTTGCTTCGCAATCGATGCAGTTCTGACCTCCCCCCCCCCATGGAATACACAATTTGTCTTAAACGATGTCGGCGGTTATATTTACAGTTCACAGAAATTGATATGTGGATGTATGGATATCACTTCCTTTGCTATAATTTGCCGTGCTGTATATTCTCTGTGTTTCGCACGTTGATCAAAGAGTTATGTACAACCGTTGAATATATTTTTAGTCACATGACAATGTATATAGATAATATTATTATTCGTTTTGTGTGAGTTAGCTGTCTCGAGAACTTTTTGAACGTTTGTACATATGAACATAGCCCAAACACCGTTATATTAACAGCGTGTAAGTGTAATTGTACATTAGTGAGATAATTGGTTCATTTTTTCCCCATTACATCATTGCTACCGTTCTTTCTACATTGAACAAATGCTTGATTTTCAGATGTTACTCATTTCATTAGGTTCATATTGAAAACTTTCATGTGCATGGACTTTGCCTTGAAATAGCCTTGATGTAACATGTTTGGATGTTCATTATCTAAACACTCCAATACATTTATGCCAACGCTACTGAATTTAGATGATCCAGTGCGTTTTGTGGAAATGACAGAGCGGGGCTTTACAGTCCTCCAACCGCCTACTAGACCTGAAAATCATTATATTTAATCAATAGTGCACCAGATGTTTCTTTTAAAATTTTCATATTCATTACTAGACCAGCTAGCCGGATTGTGTATGTTACTAAGAGCTCCCTTTTTGTATGGTGATTGGAGCGTTTTTGCCAGCTATGTTAATGAGAGCGTTGATTCATGTATAAAGTTGCGGAGATATATATGACCGATTCACAACGATAAACATACAAGCACTCAGAGCGTCTACTCCGGTGATCTGACTGATATATCATGGATTTGTCTACTTTGAGTATGTAAGGTCTTATTCTTTTTAAATCGCTTCCAAACTGTTTATTTCCTTACTTCAGGTGTTTCAATTTTTATATTAAATAGTTTCGTGTAAATAAAATGGCACAAGTGTAATTTTTGCTGTTTTTTATGTTCATGCAACTACTGTTGGGCGTGGGTCGTATAAGCCGCTCTTTATATAAAAAGATATATATTTCAAATTTTATTTGGACTAAAGTCTCCTCAAGAGCCTTTGGGTTTTTATGTCCATCGAACAATAATTAGATTTCGTTTATTGAGTGATAATTTGATTTTATCTACTGAATGAAATTTAATTGAATTAATGTAAAAGAACTAAATACGTTGCTTGTTCTTGCGTGATGCATGTTGATTTGCTCTCGTGGGATATTGTGTGAATCAAGATAGTATCTTAATAATTAGGTCACTTGTGTTCTGAATTTCACTGAATTTCACCCATAACATTTTGGACTTTTCAAACTTATACATTGTAGATTTTAAATCAAAACTGTAACAAATCCTTCAACAAAGGGTCACAAGTCCCACTATTTCAGCTTTACGAAATAGCTGTCGCTGTTATTAAATAAAACGGATTTCAGACTCATCTAAACCAATTTTAATTTTTTTTTTATTTATTTGATGTTTTTTTTATCAAATGTGTTCCAGCAAAACAGGTATTATTCACTTCAATTATTATCCTGTACCAGAATGTTGTGAAACTAAAAATAAATTATTTTGCTGTTAATGCGGTCCCAGCACAGCTGGAGTTACTTTTGGAGCTAGATGCTGAATGGTACCAACAATTAAGTCCGCCAGGAGAGTAAATATAAAGTACTTGACTTTGAGGATATCAGTAAAATATAAAGTAGCAGATTTCGTAGATATTCGAAATGTATCAGGCACTTCAGTAATGCCAAGTAATGTTTATCCTCTACAGAAAAAATGACAAAATATAGCATATACTATAATTAGGTCCAAAAAGGGGAATTAATAAAATTCCGTCATATGCGTTTTATTAGAAATAAAATTTTCCGGTATCATTCATGAGTTTTCCGGACATGAAAGCTGTCTAATAATGTTTATAATTCTTAGGAAAAAATAACAAAATATAGCATGTACTTTAATTCTTGTATCCGCCTAAAATCTAACATAGTTATTCTCCATGAGATCGAGATATCGCCCAAGTCGAGCCTATTATGCTGACGCGATACCCAATAAACGGTCTTATTGTAAATAAAGTTGTGAACAGCCTGGTAGTATAAATAATTTGTACGTTTGGCATTTGCGTATAACAGTGTAGTTCTGGTCCTAATTTTTGCCAAACTTGTCAAACCTTTCGTGCCACTGCTTTTTTAATATTCTTAGCTGTACCTATACATATTTGTATACTTTTCATTTGTTTTATATATGTACATCTAGGGTCCCCATAAGTGCACTGTATTTGACTCGAGCGATAATGTTAAAAAAAAACAATTTTACACATGATTAATATTTTCTGCTCACAGTATCCAGAGATGGAACGTAGGAAGAAGTAGGATTAATGCATGCTACTGCGGTTAAGTTGATGAGCAGCCTCATGATGTAACAATTAAAACAAAGCCATATTCATATTACTGCTTTATAATATTATTTAAAGGTATAATATAAATACAAATTCCTCTTCAGTGGCCTTCGAAGCAGTGATGCCTCGGAATATGTTGGTGTCAATGAAAGTTTCACAAAAAATCCAAGCACCATCCAGTATGATACGCAAAGCAAACAAACCATCATCGTTACTCATGGAGTCACAGGAGGAGCTTTTGATGTTCCGCCATCAACTTTTGCTGGCGTCCCTGGCACCAAGATAGAGGACATTTTACAAATCGTAACAGAAAACTTTAGGTGGGCTTCGCTTCCCCTAAACCTGCTGGCTATATTAGTGATATGTCAAACAAGCATGATCTCAAAAGCCGTATCATTATACTATATTGCTTTGTCTGTGTGTCTGATTTTACGCAGCGCTAACCAACTGGTTTTAATTCAGTATAACCATATTGTTGACCAGCCGGGACATATTTGCCCCTTGTTTGGGCTTACAACCACATTTAGCCATGACTGCATCAACTTTCTTATCTCGGCAATAGCATGTATGCAACTTGGAGCAATGGCTTTGCCATTTTCGGCAGCTAGACTCTGGTCACGTAAGAGGGTTGCAAATTCTACCGCTTTTATCATTACTTTCAATCTTATTCTCTCTGCCGCCCTTCTTCCACTAAATGATTACAAGAGTGAAAAATGTTCACGGTTTGCTATACGTGTAGGTTCGACTCTCATTGTCGCTATATATTTTATAGGTATAGTAATCATGATATGTTGTAACATTGCGATTCTGATCTATCTTGTTAAAGCTAAAAAAGCAAGGCCGGGGCAGTCATGTAATACAGATTGGCAAAGCGTCTTTTCCCGATTTAAATTAACATCCTTCGTTACTACTACTATGTTTATTGTTTGCCATGTTCCTCTGGTGGTGGGTCGATTTATAAGTATATTTTTTCAAGATTCTATTCAGTCTCGGGTAATAATTATGGTGTTAGAAATGTTATTGTCATTTTATGACATAAGTCCGTTGTTCACACACCTATTAACAAACAGCAAAACCAGGGACGAACTCTATCAAAGACTGAAATGTAACGGTCAATCTTCAAATTGAGTTTTTTATTATTTCAATGTGATTGTTTACCATTATGTATACACGTTTGTACCGATTAAAGTTTCATAAATTAATATTGGTCGGTGGATGTGCACAACTGTATAAATACGATGTGTATACGTAAGCTTAGGTTATCGTAATAGATTACTAATATGTTATATACATGATTTAAATGCATATTGATAAACTTCTTTCATCATATGTTATTGTTGTATATTACTGGCCGTCACCATATAAATGTTTTGATAAAGCCAGAGTCACTCTGTCAATTTATAATCGTTTATAGAACATTCACTTGATGTAAAGTTTAAGAGGTTATTGCAATTCACTGCTAATGTTTCAACTATAAACATGATATTTCTGCATTTCATGCTGTTACTTTGTATTAATGGTATATGCATTTATACTCTGTACAAAATGCGAAAAAAATATCTATGATCATATGTTACTGAAATGTAAAGACATATGTTACGAATAATACTTAATACTTGAGGAATAACAACAATATAATAATGTATTGATTAACATTAGAAGTAATTCAAAAGGATATACAAGTGTTCAATTGTACAATTTACATGTATTGTATAGGCATTTAAATGACATGTGCATAGAATTTTAACAATCATTTATTAACTACCCGGAAGATTTACCGAATGTTTAATCGTGATGATGATTAATTCAAGTCAGAATTTGACGTAATTCTGTTCTTTTACAAAGCATCTTATGATGGTTTCTTTGAATTTCTTTGTTATGCGCGATTTCGATATGATTGTACAAAAAAACCCACACACATGTGTACTATAGTTATGAATTAGGTAATAATAAAAAAGTTACAGACAATAAATGATATTATTTTTTTTAGTGTTTGTTTTACGGAAGAGGGTCTAATAAAGCCCTGTGTGTTTAATTTATCGGGACCCATTGATCTCGACGCTCAGCTGAATTTGTCTATAAGGATAATTGTATGAGCTTTTTCAAAATGTGGGCCCTGTGACCCTGACCCTTGATTTTTGGTCGAAAAATCTGAGAAATGAATGTCATAAAAATCCATCCACTAATTCTTGACATTACTTTACATAACGTAAGGGCATCGCAAAATGCCCATATACCGACTTCTAGTGCGGGTTCAGTTAGGACTGAATAATTTCATCTGATGTATTAAAATGAAAGCCTGGTCAGCATGCAAATTAGCAGGTTAGTCCTTTGGTGTTAAATGCATCAACAATCTTTTAAAAGAAAGTATGTCCTGTCACATTGACCTTTGACCTCAGGACCCGATAAATCAAAAGGATTCTTTTCTTAATGGAGTTTTATATAAAAGCCAAGTTTGAAACCAATTTGTTAATCCAAACTGGAGTTATCATCTGAAAAAAACTTTGGACAGATGGTCCATGTAACCTTGAGATTTGGCCTTGCGGTCCCAAATTCAAAAGGGTTCTTCTCCTATTGGCATGTCAGCTTTATAGGTAAGAAGGAAGGATTGGAATGAAAAAATGCATACAATGCAATCACAATCTTGTTTAAAGAAAGTCAAAGGGTCCTCATTTATTGGTCGGTCATATATTAGTCAAGTTTGAATCCAATATGTCAATCCAAAGTTCATCATCAAGAAACAATTTTGTGACCTAACTTCTGGTGTCCATTGTATTGACCTCCCTGGATGTTCAATTAGAAGTTTCTAGGGTCAGCAGTTACGTTTTGTACCTTGTGAACGGATGGACAGACGGCCGGACGGATGACGGACAAAGCGACATTCCTATACATTCCATCCACTGAGCTTAAACGATTTATATAAAGAGGAAGGGTAAATCATTTATCTTATATATAAAACAAGATTGGGCATGGACCCTGCTAAGTCAGAAGGTTCTACGTTTTATACGAACTGTTACTCTATGTGTTCACACATAGCCTTAACATGGCTCGCTGAATATAAGTCTCAGTGATTATCATTTCAGCTGTGAAAGGACGTCTTACAGGATCTTCATAGAATCTTAATCAAATTTGAACTTTGCAGGTCCGAATGTAATCATCTATAAGGTGCTCAAATCTTGTTCTGTCACATATCTTGCAGAATATAGTTAACGGTAACCTAATTTCGGATGTAGAAGGAGACTATAATGAACTTCCTTTAAAAGACAAACGTTTCTAGATCCAGCAGTCACGATTTGTGTGTTGTCTGAATTTCTTTGTGCTCAAAGTTAGGGTGTCCGCCCCTAGTTTACAGAACATGGGTCATCATAACCTACTCGGTGTTGAAGAAGATTTGCCAGATTACTTGAATGTTGTGTTCCACAGTATTAATTTGTGCCCATCTAACCTTTACAGTGCTAAAGTCATGTTTTCTTCCTATAGTTCACATTATACAGGTCATAGTGACCTAATTTTAAGATTCAAAAGATACTTGCCAAGGACCTTGCTGGATGTCATATTAGAAGGTTGTAGGTCCAACAAAATATTCATGGATGTAATTTTAGAAGATTTCAGGGTTAACGGGTACAATTTGTGCAATAACTGACTGTTTTAGTGCTCAACTAAAACTAAAACAAGAATTGCGTATTATCAGCACCTTAACTACGTGCATTTATTATTGCGTACGCAATGGCCAAATTGGAACATTGCATAGACACATCCATTTGATAAATGACTAAACTTATCCTTGCAAAATGAAAAGCCTTTTCATAAGGCAGGTATACCCGAAACAGATTTTTTTTTGTATTCCACCTTTATAAATAAAATCCAAAGCCATGTTAATTAGAAAAGTTAATTACAGGTAAAAGGAGAATATATGGGAGAGGGTGTCCCCCTCCCATATTGAGATAATTTTTAATGTCAAGAGGAAATTTTGAAGCACCTTTAATAAAATGAGGATTTTTCTCAACTACTGTTCTCTTTAATGTCTTTGCATAACGTAGTCAAACTTTATAGGGTGGCTGGTGGGCGGATTCTTGGTGTTATGACCGAGCTGAGTGTAATAAGGAAAAGCTCCCTCCCTCAGTATAGAAACATTTTGATGCTCTAATAATTACAGACCTGTTCATTAACATCCATAACTCATGAATCAGGTGTAATAAACTGTGGATAAATTAATAATTCATTTGCTAGAGAAAATAAAACTATCTTTGACACAACGTCACATCAGTAATCCATTGATCAAAATATGAGTAATTATTCAACCATTTAATGATAATAATAGTAATAATAACAACAGGTCTTCTATTTTTTTCTTGCAGAGTGGCTGGTGATGTATACAAACATGAGTAACTGGCTGTGCACGATTCATATAGAGAAACAGGACTGCACTGGACGATTGTACATTTTTTATTAATAACACAGAAACATTATGGTCTATGTTACATATGTCTGTTTAAGAAATTGTGACATTAAAATTCATTAACTTTTTATTTGTAAAGTTAATCCATATCATAGATTTCCTATATATTTAATGAGATTGTGGTAATTTTTATAAATAAAATTTTGTATTTTAGTATTGTATTTTATCAACCCTTATGATACATATGTTATTAAATCCAGTTTAGTATTTTATGAATTTTAACAGACGTGCCATTAACTTCAAATGATAATATCTTATCCATATATATTTTTTATATATTTCATTAATTTGTAATAGATATTTCTGATAATATGTTAGTAATGATCTATTTACCATATATTGTATATAAAGATATATCATTTATACACTTCAAATAATTATATGATTAAACAAACTTTCAATAAAATCATTTATTGTTTGTTTATATGTATATATCATATTCATGTGTTGTCTTTTTATGTTTTAGTACATACAGTCTACATGCTGCGCTAATATGTTCTCACGTAATTGTATGGAACAGCCCCATCCACTACCACCACTAAACCCAGCTCTCATTGGCTAAAACGTCAGCCAATTAGTCGCAGAGAGTACCCCATCTAAGCTCCTGCCTAATTAGCCCTACTCTACCCTGCATTTTTTATCCAGCCTGCGGGTCACAAGAAATGGAGCTAACCTTGAACACCCTTGTTTGCCTCCTCGCTAAGAAATTTAAAAGCCCATATTTACTGTTTTTTAATGTTAATTTTAAATTAAAAAAAAGTATTGAGAACTGCAGTGCGTGACCAATTGGCTGATGCTATTTTATTTTCTTTTTAGTGACTTTTATTTTTTACACCTACTTATTTTTGAATCCTCATGAACCGATTTAGTATTGTTTCACTATCTGTTGACAGATGGCGCTACAATTTAGAATATCCAATACTCAGCAAAAGGTGGGTGACCTGAATATTCAAAGCAATGGAGTGACAGGACCTGTTTGAGTATTTTTACGCGTGTTTCGCTCGTCGGCTTGCTTAAAAAATTGTTTTAGATGGGTATTTTACATAACAATTGTCATTTAGCTTGTTAACAGAAGGTGAATTTACCATGAGTGAAAACAGACCGAGGTGTCAATGATGATTTCAGCTGGATTTGAGTCATACTTTCTATGGACGCGAGTCTTTTCGTTGATGTCATGATAAAATTAGGGGCACGCCTATAAAAAAGTCGCCACGACTTTTGTCACAAGAAAATCGGGTTACATCAAGATACTTGAACATAGATGGTCCTGCTTATTTCTATCTGCATCTTACTTTCTTCATTACATACATTCCAATCATCGATCATATATAAAGGCCTCGACCCTGATTGTTTTCTTTCAGAAGTATCCCAAGCTAATTCGGTTCTCACCTGTTCTATGCTCAATATTTGCTCCAAATTACACCTACTAAAAGAAAAAATATAAAAAAAATATAAATAAGAGTCCTAACTTAGCTGATAGGATATATTTAATATATCGGTATATTTAAAGCCAGTAATAAAGCGCCATCTACCGATCAAATACGGAGCTGTTTAGTTGATTGTTAGTATGAAAGATTGGCGAGGAACCCTTGTTCAATTAACCTTAACGTAATGTATTCCAGGCCAGGTCCATACGAGAAATGTTTATAAAAAATACGTATATATATCTTATACTTATGAATGGATTCGGTTCACGTCTGTTCGCAATGTTCGCTAAAAAAGTGTTGTGTATAACAGTGTGCCTTAGATCATTTCAAAGGTTATTATGCCTGCAGTGACATAGGCGATATGAGAATGAATAATTTTTAATGTACATATAATTTTGAGTGATTTTTTCAGTTTTTACTGGCTTGCACAGAGGTAAGACCGAGCACAGCCGAACTGCCTTCGGCAATGACCGGAACACATGCATCGTGGTCTTTCAACCTCAAACACTACTATTGTTCATATGAATAACGCTTGCTTTCAGTTAGAGATTTGAGCCTGTCGGGCCTATCATTTGAACGAGACTCTCACCCACGTGCGTGGTCAGTAAAAGAGAAAAACACGTTTCTAGCTTTATGAAATGGAGAGTTCTACCTATGAGGAATAATGACGATCCTAATTCAAGATCCCAATTTCATGAACAGGCGTGGGGTGGGGTGGAGTGGTGTCTGGGGTTTCAGGCCTCAACATTTGTCTGATATGATAAAAAAAAAGCTTGCGGCGGTTGAAAAATGATACGGACCCTCTGCACGGAGTCCCGTTGAGTCCGCTTCTGCTACTAACGAGGTATGCATATTTATCTTTCTTTCTTCAGAAACAGTTTCCTTGCAACGCACATTTAATAAATCTTTCATGTGTTTCTAACATCAACTTATCTTTATACGTCCAACGATAGAATCCAGTCAAATATCATCGGAAACCTGAATGTTTATAGATATCTTATGGAGTCAGTTTCCCATTGAAAACCTATATTTTTTTCTGTTAACTTTTAGAATAAAAATATGAGCCAACATTTCACATCTCAGTTAATAAATCTCCCCAACCCCGGTATTAAGCCCGGTAACCTGGGTCTATCAGCTAGTATATATATATATATATATATATATATATATATATATATATATATATATATATATATATATATATATATATATACACTGGTTTTAATATCTTTCGTAACGGAATGTTTGCAAATACCTATTATTTTTCTTCCTGCTGTAACTTCAAATACATAGAGGAAATATAATAGGTATTTATCACAGACGTTTCTTCTAGATTTGTTTAAAAAGGAGAAGGAAAAAAAGGAAAGAAAAGTACTGCCAGCGATAGTATGTTGCGCGGAACATTCTTTTATTAGCTCGAAACAGAAATCTCCAGAAATAATATGAGGCTGGCTTAAGAGATCGTCCGAAATTTTATGTTAAATATCTGTCCATGAACAGGGGAATATTGAACAAACTAACATTGAAGTCACATGATGAGAGACATCTCAATCTGTTTCAACATTTAAAACCTACAGCATTATCATGGCTGAGGTTGTCGGTCAGGTCGTATGGTTTACCTTGCTCTGTGGATGAGAACACAAGACAAGAACTTGACGTCACCCTCACAAACTTCCGCTTAAACATTGCAAGTGCGGAGGTTTAACCGCAAAACTGAATCTGGAAGTGAAGTATTTCCCTTGGAGAGAGGTATGGTATTTTTTTGTGAGAGATAACTTGCCGGGGTGTCTACGTTTTGGTCCGTTTTGACCAAGCGGATCAGTTCACAAACAAGTCTTGTGATCAAGAAGCACGTAGATTCAATAGAACAGAAGTTTACGCTCACTTATTTTTTATCCCATGAAGCTAATCGAGCTTCCCTCATTTAGAATTCTCATGGTAAGCAAACAATACTAGTCTCACCTGAAACCATTGTGAATCAAATGGAGGGATCTGTCAGCCATGATAGGCGTGAGCCACGTCCGGTATTCACTAGTTCTGTCCGAAACATATTTCCGGTAATAAGGTTTCTGAGTTTATGTATCCTGTATACTATAGAATGGGGAAATGAAATAAGATTCCATAATGATAAAACCAACTGATTTAGGCACAAAATAAAGTGAGGGCAATGTGTTTGATACATATCTATGAAATCGTCTTTAGGTGTTATTATTAAGGGTAACTTTGATGATTATTGAAAGTATACTGACATAAGGTCTGTTGACTACAGGTAAGACCACAGGCGGTGCTTCACATATATGTATATATCATTATCAAAAGTTTTGCATTGATAGGAATATTTTAATGCAATCACTGATACCTGTTTCAAAGGTGTGATAATTAAATGTTTGGCCCCTCGGTCGATAGTTAATTTAGGAATTCTTGAAATATATAAGTTGCACAAAGAGATCACAAATACCTCTACAATTTGGTATAGTCAGAAATGCAGCGTTTTTCTTTTGAAAAATTACGTGATACATTTGGTGAACCGGATAACAGCCAAAATTTAAATCAGTTGTTCCCCGTTTCATTTCCGAGATATCCGGAAGAATTTCATTAAAATCCTTTGATAACTTTTAGGGTAATTTTGCCAACAAATAAACAAACAAAGAAACGCCGCGGAAAACATAAACCCCGCTTGGTTGAGTTTAAAAAGTACATAGCCGTGACAACCAAGCTCCCTAAGCACTTATAATTTGGTTGATATATATATATATTGAAATATTTGGTGACGTTATGTTACTCATTAATTATATAATATACGTTGATTTTCCAAACGATTGTGGCTCATGGCATTGGATCATACATGTTTCCCAGTACCATCTAATATAAACGATGTGACCTTTTTTCACCGGCTACAAATACTTGTTATTCCCATCCCGATCTCATACTAAGCATTGTCAGTAGGTTATATAGAGGTAATCGTAAAAGATCGTAAAAGCAGTTTTAATGGTTAAAAGAAGAAATACAAAATGAAATCAAACTTTTTGAGAATAATGAGACAGACATGGGTAAATGTGGTATATATGACTTAAAGGTGAGGCCTTTGAATCGCTTTAGAAGGTTGAAGTGATTGAAATAATTAAGGAAAGGAAACAAGAAGACTTGTTTACTTTAGTGCGGGAAATAAAATCAGATCCCAATATGAAAGAGTCAAATGATATAGACACACAATAAGGTGAGGGCAATTAGTTTGGTGTATATCTATGGAATCATTAGGCGTTATTAATATGGATGCTGGTAATGAAAAGTGTACTAATACTAGGTCTGTGGGTACAGGTGAGACAACAAAGGTGGTGCTTCATTTATGTACATATAATTATAAGGTGTTTTATTTACAGGTATATTTAATTGTAATCACTGAAGACTCTTTCAGCGTTACTCCTTCGAAAAATTCCTTGATCCAGATCGTTAACCTAATCACTCCAAAAATAAATCAGTTGTTCCTTTTATTTCATTTCCGAACTGTTCTGCTAATATCATTAAAAATCCGTTACTAACTTTTTGAGTTATTATGCTAACAGATAAACAGACAAACAAACGCCGCGAAAAACATAAACCCCGCTTTCTTAGGTTGTAAAGTACACGGCCGTGACAACATGAGTGCATCGCAGTATCACCATATTGCTTTCATTTTGTGGTCAACCGTCCATCATCTGTACATTAGACTACGACGAATGAATTTAAACAAGAGAATACATGTGAAGTCACTACCCAAGCTGAAACTTCGTCTCTGTGGTAACGAGTTATTTCCAGTATCGCGTATCATTTCGCGTGTCGCGTTTAAGTTGGTTGCGTCCTGTAACCCGTGAAGGCCATGCTTGTATTCATGCGGTCAGAATTTCGACAAATATTGCAACTGGTTTACCAAGTTAAGTTAGAAGGGAAATTTCCTTGATCATGTTTGGTGTTATAAGAAGTATACTAAAATAAGCCAAATATTGGTCTGGTTTATGTTAATTGAAAGTGTACCTGTAGGCCATGAGGCGTTGAAATTACGAAAATAATTGCATCCTCATAGACTCTTAAAAAGCGTTCATCACCGAAGGATGTAACGACACCATAGCCTACAGTTAGTTGGTCGTAGACTTTCAATGTAAGAGTGCCGGAATGGCTCTCATAAAGTACCAAGCGAGCTGGAGTTTCATTAAAGTACAACGTATAATGAATGTCTTGAAATAATGTCGATATACACATTAAGAATATCTTACCTAACGTTAAGGCAAGCATTTTCGAGAATCCCATTTATGGTGGAAAGGGATCTGTATCAAATTATGAGAGGTCATTGATAATATGATCATATTGTTTTGCTGTGTTGTACTAGTGCACAAATAAAACACTCTTTCTGATTATTTAATTAACATGAAATACAGAATTAACACAGAGGGAAAAGGTAGTGGTAATGGTCGGTATTGTCTGCAAGGCAGCGTTTCTCCTTGGAAAAATTCCTTGATCCAGATGGTGAACCGAATCACCCCGAAAATTTTCCCAGTTGTTCCTTGTTTATTTCCGAGCTATCCTGAAAAAAACATCAAAATCCGTTAATAACAGAATTAACACAGTAGGATAAGTTAGTCGGAACTGTCAGTGACGGATACGTGGACGATCGGGACATTCTGAGCATCACAGACGCTTAGCCCTGCGCTTCTAAAGGTCCTAATCAATTAAAAATGAGTCTGGGTCTCTGTAATACTATCATAGCAGGAAATATAACGTAATAAACTAATTATGGCGCAATGTTTTTGGACGTAAAACATGACGTTATGTTCTGATGGTGAAATTATTTATATTTTTAATATATTTAAGTCAGGTAACATGGTTATTTATACAATTTATTCAAATGTTATAGGTAACATACTAAAATAGTGGAACCTAAATTAATTTAAATCAGAGAAGAAACCTACGTTCCTAGAATTCAGTGAACGGGACTACTTACGATAAGTACTTTAGAGAAAAATGAGATAGATAAAGGTCAATGTGATATATAAAAATTAAAGGGGAAGCCTTCGAATCGCTGCAGAAGGTTGTGGTGATTGATAAATTAAGGTACGGAAACAGAAGAAAACTTGTTTACTGTAGTGCTGGAAAGGAATAGCAGATCCCAATATGAAAGAGCCAAATGACATAGGCACACAATAACGCGAGGACAATGAGTTTGGTGTATATCTATGAAATCGTCTTTTTTATGAAGGATGACTTTGATGGTAATGAAAAGTGTACTGGTACAAGGTCTGCGAGTGCAGATGAGACCCCAAAGGCGGTGGTGCATATATATATATATATATATATATATATATATATATATATAATTATATATATATATATATATATATATATATATATATAAACATCAAATGTGTTGCATTTAAAGAGTTCTTGATTGTTCAAAAGGTCCGTTAATTAAAGATGTGGCTCCTCGGTCGATAGTTAATTTAGGATGCCATGTAAATATATGTCCTAACTAACATTTGCACTCAGAGACTGAAGATATCCGCCATTTGGTATTGTCTTTCAAAAGAGCGTTTATTAAAGGTGTATCAACTCGGTCGATAGTTAATTTAGCAGTCCATGGAAATATGTTATTCGCAAGCAGGCATCGCAGAAGTCCGTCATTTTGTATTGTCAGAGATGGAGCTTTTTTTCTTAAATATTTCCTGGACCGAGTTGGTGAATTGGATCACCCCAAAAAGTAAATCAGTTTTCCTTGTTTCACTTCCGAGGTTTTCTGAAAATTTCCTTAAAATCCATGAATAACTTTTTGAGTAATCTTGCTAACAGATAGACAAACCGACGAACAAACTCGGAGGTTATAGTGTACCTAGCCCTGGCAACCCAACTCACATTTCACTGATAATTGGGCCGATGAGCCTAATTGAGTCATGATACAAGCAATGTCGAGGAATGGATCCCAGTGATCATCAGGTTACATTCGTATTGTGGTAAACAACCCATTGTCGTATCAATAGGGTACGAATGCTGAATTAACACAAGAGAATACATGCGAACTCACAATCAACACTTAAACTTCAAGTCTATGGTAACGAATCATTTCCAGTATCGCATACAACTTGTCTGTCTCCTGTAATCCGTGCGAACCATGCTTGTATTCATGACGTCGGAAATTTAACAAACACGCAGAAGGGTTTACGGATATACTGAGTTAAAACACACCTTTTCAATCATGTTCCGTGTTGTTTAAAAGTATACTGAAAATAAAATTTTGTCTGGCTTATTTTAATGCGCAGTGTATCTGCATGCCATGAGGAGCTGTCAGAAATTGCGCAAATATTTGCATCCTCGTAGGGCCTTAGATTGCGTTCCTCGCTGAAGAATAAAACGGCACTCTGACCACTAGTACACTGGTCGCAGAATCCATAATGTCAGAGGGACGGATTTGCGCGAATAAAATACTAAATGAGCTGCAGTTTTTTTTTATCGAGAAAGTAGTTGGCAGGGTTTAAAAGAAAACATTCAAAATCAAATCAGACTTCTGGGTATAATGAGACAGATAATCGTCAATGAAAAATACAATTATTAAAGGTTAAGCCTTCGAATTGCTTCCATGGTCGAGGTGACTGACACAACTAAGAAAGAAAACAGGAGAAGACATGTTTACTATAGTGCGGGAGAGAAAATCAGATCCCAATATGAAAAAGCCAAATGACATAGACATACAATAACGTGAGGGCAAAGAGTTGGTATATATCTATGAAATCGTCTTAAGGTGTTATTATGAAGGATGCCTTTCATGGTAATGAGAAGTTTACTGATACACGGTCTGCCGAGTATACTGGCGTCCCCAAGGCGGTGGTGCATATATATATATATATATATATATATATATATATGTGTGTGTGTGTGTGTGTGTGTGTGTGTGTGTAAAATCATAAAAAAAGATTGCATATAAAGACATCTTCTACTGTTAACAATAACGCGTGTTCAAAGGCTCGTTAATTAAAGATGTAGCTCCTCGGTCAATAGTTCATGTATTATTCCATGGAAATAAGTAATTTAAAGTCAGTGAGCACAGACCTCCGTCCCTTGTTATTGTCAGAGATGCAGCGTGTTTGCTGAGAAAAAGTACTGGATCCAGATGATGAACTGGATTACCCCAAAAGTTAAACAAGTTCTTTTTGTTTTATTTACAAGCTATCTTACAATGGTCATTGCTCACAAGTGTAAACTAGTATGGTCAGTAATATTAATGGTAGTGGTTAGTGTGGTTTTACCATGATGTACATTACTGAGATTAAATGCAACTGACAATAACACAGGACGTGACGTGATCACACGATACCCGGAACATTCAAACCATCAACTGACACAACAATATCACAGGACGTGACGTGATCACACGATAACCGAAACATTCAAACCATCAACTGACAGAACAATAACACAGGACGTGACTTGATCACACGATACCCGGTACATTCAAACCATCAACTGACACAAAAACAACACAGGACGTGACGTGATCACACGATACCCGGAACATTCAAACCATCAACTGACACAACAATAACACAGAACGTGAGGTGATCACACGATACCCGATACATTTAAACCATCAACTGACACAATAATGACACAGGACGTGACGTGATCACAGGATACCCGGAACATTCAAACCATCAACTGACACAACAATAACACAGCAATTGACGTGATCACACGATACCCGATACATCCGAAACATCAACTGACACAACAATAACACAGCACGTGACGTGATCACTTGATACCCGGAACATTCAAACCATCAACTGAAACAACAATAACACCGGACGTAACGTGATCACACGATACCCGGTACATTCAAACCATCAACTGACACAACAATAACACAGAACGTGAGGTGATCACACGATACCCGGTACATACATAACATCAACTGACACAACAATAACACAGGACGTGACGTGATCACACGATACCCGGAACATTCAAACCATCAACTGACACAACAATAACACAGGACGTGACGTGATCACACGATACCCGGTACATTCAAACCATCAACTGACAAAACAAACACAGGACATGACGTGATCACACGATACCCGGTACATTCAAACCATCACCTGACATAAAAATAACACAGGACGTGACATTATAACACGATACCCGGAATATTCAAACCATCAACTGACACAACAATAACACAGAACGTGAGGTGATCAATCGATACCCGATACATTTAAACCATCAACTGACACAATAATAACACAGGACCAGACGTGATCACACGATACTCGGAACATTCAAACCATCAACTGACACAACAGTAACACAGGGCGTGACGTGATCACACGATATCTGGTACATTCAAACCATCAACTGACACAACAATAACACAGGACGTGACGTGATCACACGATACCCGGAACATTCAAACCATCAACTGAGACAACAATTACACAGGGCGTGACGTGATCACACGATATCCGGTACATTCAAACCATCAACTGACACAACAATAACACAGGACGTGACGTGATCACATGGCACCCGGAACATTCAAACCACCAACTGACACAACAATGACACAGCTAGTGACGTGATCACACGATACCCGGTACATCCAAAACATCAACTGACACAACAATAACACAGGACGTGACGTGAGCACACGATACCCGGAACATTCAAACCATCAACTGACACAACAATAAAACAGGACGTGACGTGATCACACGGGACCCGGTACATTCAAATCATTAACTGACACAACAATAACACAGGACGTGACGTGATTACACGGTACCCGGAACATTCAAACCATCAAATAACATACCCGGTACATTCAAACCATCAGCTGTCACAACAATAACAAAGGATGTGACGTGATCACACAATACCCGGTACATTCAAACCATAAGCTGACACAACAATAACACAGGACGTGACGAGATCACACGATACCCGGAACATTCAAACCATCAACTGACACAACAATATCACAGGACGTAACGTGATCACACGATACCCAGAACATTCAAACCATCAACTGACAGAACAATAACACAGGAGGTGACTTGATCACACGATACCCGGTACATTCAAACCATCAACTGACACAAAAATAACACAGGACGTGACGTGATCACACGATACCCCGAACATTCAAACCATCAACTGACACAACAATAACACAGAACGTGAGGTGATCACACGATACCCGATACATTTAAACCATCAACTGACACAATAATAACACAAGACGTGACGTGATCACACGATACCCGGAACATCAAAACCATCAACTGACACAACAATAACACAGAACTTGAGGTGACCACACGATACCCGATACATTTAAACCATCAACTGACACAATAATAACACAGGACGTGACGTGATCACACGATACTCGGAACATTCAAACCATCAACTGACACAACAATAACACAGCAATGGACGTGATCACACGATACCCGATACATCCGAAACATCAACTTACACAACAATAACACAGCACGTGACCTGATCACACGGTACCCGGTACATTCAAACCATCAACTGGCTCAACAATAACACAGGCAACACGTGATCACACGATACCCGGTAAATTCAAATCATCAACTGACACAACAATAACACAGGACGTGACGTGATCACACGGTACCCGGTACATTCAAATCATTACCTGACACAACAATAACACAGGACGTGACGTGATCACACGGTACCCGGAACATTGAAACCATCAACTAACATAGCCGGTACATTCAAACCATCAGCTGACACAACAATAACACAGGACGTGACGTGATCACACGATACCCGCAACATTCAAACCATCAACTGACACAACAATAACACAGGACGTGACGTGATCACACGATACCCGGTACATTCAAACCATCAACTTTTACAACTCAATACATTTAAATTTGCCTTCATTAACCTGTGAAAATATTTGACATTATGAATGTCAATTAAAGGATCTTAAAACTTTGTCGTTTACACAAAATCCAGGTAGTGCTGCACATGTAGAGATACGGCTAAAAACAAACCATAACTCACCCGGATCTGCATCCATTTCGCTTTGCAATCGATGCAGTTCAGAACCCCACCCCACCCACCACCCCATCGAATACACAAATTGTCTTAAACGATGTCGGCGGTTATATTTTTACACTTCACAGAAATTGATATGTGGATGTATGGATATCACTTCCTTTCCTATAATTTGAAAAGATGTATATTCTCTGTGTTTCGCACGTTGATCAAAGAGTTATGTACAACCTTTGAATATATTTATAGTCACATGACAATGTATATACATAATATTTTTACTCGTTTTGTGTGAGTTAGCTTGCTCGAGAACTTTTTGAACGTTTGTACATATGAACATAGCCAGACACCGTAATATTAACAACGTGTAAGTGTAATTGTACATTAGTGAGATATTTGGTTCATTTTCTTTCCCATTACATCATTGCTACCGTTCTTTTTACATTGAACAAATGCTTGATTTCCAGATGTTACTCATTTCATTAGGTTCATATTGAAAACTTTCATGTGCATGTACATTGCCTTGAAATAGCCTTGATGTAACATGTTTGGATGTTCATTATCTAAGCACTGCAATACATTTATGCCAACGCTACTGAATTTAGAAGATCCAGTGCGTTTTGTGGAAATAACAGAGCGGGGCTTTACAGTCCTCCAACCGCCTACCAGACCTGAAAATCATTATATTTAATCAATAGTGCACCAGATGTTTCTTTTAAAATTTTCATATTCATAACTGGACCAGCCAGCCGGATAGTGTATGTTACTAAGAGCTCCCTTTTTGTATGGTGATTGGAGCGTTTTTGCCAGCTATGTTAATGAGAGCGTTGATTCATGTATAAAGTTGCGGAGATATACATGACCGATTCACAACGATAAACAGACAAGCACTCAGAGCGTCTACTCCGGTGATCTGACTGATATATCATGGATTTGTCTACTTTGAGTGGGTAAGGTCTTATTCCTTTTAAAACGCTTCGATACTGTATATTTCCTTACTTCAGGTGTTTTGATTTTATATTAAATAGTTTCGTGTAAAAAAAATGGCACAAGTGTAATTTTTATGCTGTTTTTTATGTTCATGCAACTACTATTGCGCGTGGGTCGTATAAGCCGCTCTTTATATAAAAAGATATATATTTCAAATTTTATTTGGACTAAAGTCTACTCCAGAGCCTTTGGGATTTTATGTCCATCGAACAATAATTAGATTTCGTTTATTGAGTAATAATTTGATTTTATCTACTGAATGAAATTTAATTGAATTAATGTAAAAGAACTAAATACGTTGCTTGTTCTTGCGTGATGCATGTTGATTTGCTCTCGTGGGATATTGTGTGAATCAAGATAGTATCTTAATAATTAGGTCACTTGTGTTCTGAATTTCACTGAATTTCACCCATAACATTTTGGACTTTTCAAAGTTATACATTGTAGAGTTTAAATCAAAACTGTAACAAATCCTTCAACAAAGGGTCACAAGTCCCACTATTTCAGCTTAACGAAACAGCTGTCGCTGTTATTAAATAAAACGGACTTCCGACTCATCTAAACCAATTTTAAATTTTTTTTATTTATTTGATTTTTTTTTTATCAAATGTGTTCCAGCAAAACAGGTATTATTCACTTCAATTATTATCCTGTACTAGAATGTTGGGAAACTAAAAATAAATTATTTTGCTGATAATGCGGTCCCAGCACAGCTGGAGTTACTTTTGGAGCTAGATGCTAAATGGTACCAACAATTAAGTCCGCCAGGAGAGTAAATATAAAGTACTTGACTTTGAGGATATCAGTAAAATATAAAGTAGCAGATTTCGTAGATATTCGAAATGTATCAGGCACTTCAGTAATGCCAAGTAATGTTTATCCTCTACAGTAAAAAATGACAAAATATAGCATATACTATAATTAGGTCCAAAAAGGGGAATTTCTAAAATTCCGTCATATGCGTTTTATTAGAAATAAAATTTACCGGTATCATTCATTAGTTTTCCGGGCATGAAAGCTGTCTAATAATGTTTATAATTCTTAGGAAAAAATAACAAAATATAGCATGTACTTTAATTCTGGTATCCGCCTAAAATCTAATATAGATATTCTCCATGAGATCGAGATATCGCCCAAGTCGAGCCTATTATGCTGACGCGATACCCAATAAACGGTCTTATTGTAAATAAAGTTGTGAACAGCCTGGTAGTATAAATAATTTGTACGTTTGGCATTTGCGTATAACAGTGTAGTTCTGGTCCTAATTTTTGCCAAACTTGTCAAACCTTTCGTGCCACTGCTTTTTTTAATATTCTTAGCTGTACCTATACATATTTGTATACTTTTCATTTGTTTTATATATGTACATCTAGGGTCCCCATAAGTGCACTGTATTTGACTCTAGCGATAATGTTAAAAAAAAACAATTTTACACATGATTAATATTTACTGCTCACAGTATCAAGAGATGGAACGTAGGAAGAAGTAGGATTAATGCATGCTACTGCGGTTAAGTTGATGAGCAGCCTCATAATGTAACAATTAAAACAAAGCCATATTCATATTACTGCTTTATAATATTATTTAAAGGTATAATATAAATACAAATTCCTCATCAGTGGCCTTCGAAGCAGTGATGCCTCGGAATATGTTGGTGTCAATGAAAGTTTCACAAAAAATCCAAGCACCATCCAGTATGATACGCAAAGCAAACAAACCATCATCGTTACTCATGGAGTCACAGGAGGAGCTTTTGATGTTCCGCCATCAACTTTTGCTGGCGTCCCTGGCACCAAGATAGAGGACATTTTACAAATCGTAACAGTAAACTTCAGGTGGGCTTCGCTTCCCCTAAACCTGCTGGCTATATTAGTGATATGTCAAACAAGCATGATCTCAAAAGCCGTATCATTATACTATATTGCTTTGTCTGTGTGTCTGATTTTACGCAGCGCTAACCAACTGGTTTTAATTCAGTATAACCATATTGTTGACCAGCCGGGACATATTTGCCCCTTGTTTGGGCTTACAACCACATTTAGCCATGACTGCATCAACTTTCTTATCTCGGCAATAGCGTGTATGCAACTTGGAGCAATGGCTTTGCCATTTTCGGCAGCTAGACTCTGGTCACGTAAGAGGGTTGCAAATTCTACCGCTTTTATCATTACTTTCAATTTAATTATCTCTGCCGCCCTTCTTCCACTAAATGATTACAAGAGTGAAAAATGTTCACGGTTTGCTATACGTGTAGGTTCGACTCTCATTGTCGCTATATATTTTATAGGTATAGTAATCATGATATGTTGTAACATTGCGATTCTGATCTATCTTGCTAAAGCTAAAAAAGCAAGGCCGGGGCAGTCATGTAATACAGATTGGCAAAGCGTCATTTCCCGATTTAAATTAACATCCTTCGTTACTACTACTATGTTTATTGTTTGCCATGTTCCTCTTGTGGTGGGTCGATTTATAAGTATATTTTTTCAAGATTCTATTCATTCTCGGGTAATAATTATGGTGTTAGAAATGTTATTGTCATTTTATGACATAAGTCCGTTGTTAACACACCTATTAACAAACAGCAAAACCAGGGATGAACTCTATCAAAGACTGAAATGTAACGGTCAATCTTCAAATTGAGTTTCTATTATATCAATGTGATTGTTTACCATTATGTATACACGTTTGTACCGATTAAAGTTTCATAAATTAATATTGGTCAGTGGATGTGCACAACTGTATAAAACGATGTGTATACGTAAGCTTAGGTTATCGTAATAGATTACTTATATGTTATATACATGATTTTAATGCATATTGATAAACTTCTTTCATCATATGTTATTGTTGTATATTACTGGCCGTCACCATATAAATGTTTTGATAAAGCCAGAGTCACTCTGTCAATTTATAATCGTTTATAGAACATTCACTTGATGTAAAGTTTAAGAGGTTATTGCAATTCACTGATAATGTTTCAACTATAAACATGATATTTCTGCATTTCATGCTGTTACTTTGTATTAATGGTATATGCATTTATACTCTGTACAAAATGCGAAAAAAATATCTATGATCATATGTTACTGAAATGTAAAGACATATGTTACGAATAATACTTAATACTTGAGGAATAACAACAATATAATAATGTATTGATTAACATTAGAAGTAATTCAAAAGGATATACAAGTGTTCAATTGTACAATTTACATGTATTGTATAGGCATTTAAATGACATGTGCATAGAATTTTAACAATCATTTATTAACTACCCGGAAGATTTACCGAATGTTTAATCGTGATGATGATTAATTCAAGTCAGAATTTGACGTAATTCTGTTCTTTTACAAAGCATCTTATGATGGTTTCTTTGAATTTCTTTGTTATGCGCGATTTCGATATGATTGTACAAAAAAAAACCCACACACATGTGTACTATAATTATGAATTAGGTGATAATAAAAAAGTTACAGACAATAAATGATATTATTTTTAGTGTTTGTTTTGCGAAAGAGGGTCTAATAAAGCCCAGTGTGTGTCTAATTTATCGGGACCCATTGGTCTCGACGCTCAGCTGAATTTGTCTATAAGGATAATTGTATGAGCTTTTTTAAAATGTGGGCCCTGTGACCCTGACCCTTGATTTTTGGTCGAAAAATCTGAGAAATGAATGTCATAAAAATCCATCCACTAATTCTTGACATTACTTGACATAACGTAAGGGCATCGCAAAATGCCCATATACAGACTTCTAGTGCGGGTTCAGTTAGGACTGAATAATTTCATCTGATGTATTAAAATGAAAGCCTGGTCAGCATGCAAATGAGCAGGTTAGTCCTTTGGTGTTAAATGCATCAACAATCTTTTAAAAGAAAGTATGCCCTGTCACATTGACCTTTGACCTCAGGACCCGATAAATCAAAAGGATTCTTTTCTTAATGGAGTTTTATATAAAAGCCAAGTTTGAAACCAATTTGTTAATCCAAACTGGAGTTATCATCTGAAAAAAAACTTTGGACAGATGGTCCATGTAACCTTGAGGTTTGGCCTTGCGGTCCCAAATTCAAAAGGGTTCTTCTCCTATTGGCATGTCAGCTTTATAGGTAGGAAGGAAGGATCGGGATGAAAAAATACATACAATGCAATCACAATCTTGTTTAAAGAAAGTCAAAGGGTTCTCATTTATTGGTCGGTCATATATGAGTCAAGTTTGAATCCAATATGTCAATCCAAAGTTCATCATCAAGAAACAATTTTGTGACCTAACTTCTGGTGTCCATTGTATTGACCTCCCTGGATGTTCATTAGAAGTTTCTAGGGTCAGCGGTTCGTTTTGTACCTTGTGAACGGATGGACAGACGGCCGGACGGATGACGGACAAAGCGACATTCCTATACATTCCATCCACTGAGCTTAAACGATTTATATAAAGAGGAAGGGTAAATCATTTATCTTATATATAAAACAATATTGGGCATGGACCCTGCTAAGTCAGAAGGTTCTACGTTTTATACGAACTGTTACTCTATGTGTTCACACATAGCCTTAACATGGCTCGCTGAATATAAGTCTCAGTGATTATCATTTCAGATGTAAAAGGACGTCTTACAGGATCTTCATAGAATCTTAATCAAATTTGAACTTTGCAGGTCCGAATGTAATCATCTATAAGGTGCTCAAATCTTCTTCTGTCACATATCTTGCAGAATATAGTTAACGGTAACCTAATTTCGGATGTAGAAGGAGACTATAATGAACTTCTTTTAAAGACAAACGTTTCTAGATCCAGCAGTCACGATTTGTGTGTTGTCTGAATTTCTTTGTGCTCAAAGTTAGGGTGTCCGCCCCTAGTTTACAGAACATGGGTCATCATAACCTACTCGGTGTTGAAGAAGATTTGCCAGATTACTTGAATGTTGTGTTCCACAGTATTAATTTGTGCCCATCTACCCTTTACAGTGCTAAAGTCATGTTTTCTTCCTATAGTTCATATAATACAGGTCATAGTGACCTAATTTTAAGATTCAAAAGATACTTGCCAAGGACCTTTCTGGATGTCTTATTAGAAGGTTGTAGGTCCAACAAAATGTTCATGGATGTAATTTTAGAAGATTTCAGGGTTAACGGGTACAATTTGTGCAATAACTGGCTGTTTTAGTGCTCAAAATCATTTTTCCGTAGTACTAAAACAAGAATAACGTATTATCAGCACCTTTACTACGTGCATTTATTATTGCGTACGCAATGGCCAAATTGGAACATTGCATACACACATCCATTTAATAAATGACTAAACTTATCCTTGCAAAATGAAAAGCCTTTTCATAAGGCAGGTATACCCGAAACAGATTTTTTTTTGTTTTCCACCTTTATAAATAAAACCAAAGCCATGTTTATTACAAAAGTTAATTACAGGTAAAAGGGGAATATATGGGAGAGGGTGTCCCCCTCCCATATTGAGATAATTTTTAATGTCAAGAGGAAATTTTGAAGCACCTTTAATAAAATGAGGATTTTTCTCAACTACTGTCTTTGCATAACGTAGTCAAACTTAATAGGGTGGCTGGCTTTAATATTTATTTCTTCAAAATTTGGATATTAACTGGAGTCAAAAGTCCAAACATTGAATTGTTTTCAACATGTTGATACGTATATGGTGAAAATGCGCATCTACTTTAGAACTTGCAAAATATCATAGTTTAAATGTAATTCTCGTGAGTTTGAGTATCAGCCAATGAGCGGTGAGATTTTTCCGGTCGACCCAGCCCAAGTTGATTTCAGTAGTTCAATAAGGAGTCCTTGTCTCACTCACAGGCGTATGTAAATGGGGGGTGGGGGGGAGGGCGGGGAGGGGGCGGGGGCGGATTCTTGGTGTTTTGACCGAGTTGAGTATAATAAGGAAAAGCTCCCTCCCTCAGTAAAGAAACATTTTGATGCTCTAATAATTTTAGACCTGTTCATTAAAATCCATAACTTATGAATCAGGGTGTAATAAACTGTGGATAAATTAATAATTCATTTGCTAGATAAAATAAAACTATCTTTGACACATCGTCACATCAGTAATCTATTGATCAAAATATGAGTAATTATTCAACCATTTAATGATAATAATCATAATAACAACAGGTCTTTCATTTTTTTCTTGCAGAGTGGCTGGTGATGTATACAAACATGTGTAACTGGCTGTGCACGATTCATATAGAGAAACAGGACTGCACTGGACGATTGTACAGTTTTTATTAATAACACAGAAACATTATAGTCTATGTTACATATGTCTGTTTAAGAAATTGTGATATTAAAATTCATAAACTTTTTATTTGTAAAGTTAATCCATATCATAGATTTCCAATATATTTAATGAGATTGTGGTAATTTTTATAAAGAAAATTCTGTATTTTAGTATTGTATTTTATCAACCCTTATGATACATATGTAACTAAATCCAGTTTAGTATTTTATGAATTTTAACAGACGTGTCGTTAACTTCAAACGATAATATCTTATCCATATATATTTTTTATATACTTCATTAATTTGTAACAGAAATTTCTGATAATATGTTAGCAATGATCTATTTACCATATATATCATTTATACACTTTAAATAATTATATGATTAAACAAACTTTCAATAAAATCATTTATTGTTTGTTTATATGTATATATTGTCACAGAATTATCATGATATCCTTTATTATTGGTAATTTCACTATGTCAAATTCTGTGGCATGTTCTTCTGTGTTCATACCCTGGGGATCTTTAAAACGATTTACACTCTGTGAACAGGGATTTCCGTGTATTGTTCTCGCGGGGGTGTTAATAGCGGTCCAGTCTGAATCCAATGCACACACATTTCAGGGAACCAGTGAACCATGCAATGTTGGGGTTGTGAAGCGTCATATGGTCTCTAGGTAACGATGCCGATATTTTACAGAGGCTACAGTAAAATTTGGCCAATAAGCGCCCGAATTCTGAACGAAAAGGCTCTGAACAAATAGTTCTGTAGGCAGAACGACTCCAAGCAGGAAGCTGCAAGCTTCATAATAGGACAATTTTTGTTATTGGGGCCCCCGAGCCGTGGAGTCGTGTTATTGAAGGCCAACTCATTTTTTTTGCTGAATGAACATTGTTGTTGCATATATCAGCCGCATACATACTCACGTCTGTGTTGTGATTTCTCGGGCCCGGAGACATGGTGTAGGAGACGAGTCGCCTGAAGTAGAGCCATGGAGACGTGATGCGGTAGACTCCAATGTGACTTACCGGTGTATCGACACTACTGCCACCGGTCCAGAGGTCGAGGGACAACCCTGTGTTACTTACATGTCTGAGGAGTCGTAAACACCAACCCATATTGTTTTCGTGCACGGTGAGCCTAAGTTCTATTCCTACTGAGGAAATTTGCCGTAGCCTGTATAATTCTTACAATGTCAAGAATATACTGTAGGCCTACCAATTTGCTGTCTTCTCTTAGTATTATTTTACAGATATAATCTAGAGATATAATTATTCTTCATATCTATTGTTAGTCGTATGACACGCTATGCTGTATTCAATAGTGCTTTAAGCCCAATGGCCCAAAAACTATCATTAAATGGCCATATGTTCCTACGGGTAAACGTCCTATAAATAAAGGGATATTTCATGTAAGCGGAATTACGTCTGCTTACCCAGTTAAGACCACATAAATAGTAAATCCTATCGACATAAATAGGACCTACAAATATTTTTTTTATTTAACTGTAGAACTGAACTGGTCCATTCTACCCTGGTGTGTTGTGAGGGTTCAGACTGGAGCTGGGGAACGAGCCATAGAAGATTTATGGACGCTTTATAAGCCATCCAAATATCTATTTTCTGTATATATTGTAAATAAAATTTGTTGATGTTTAAATGAGCTGTTTCATCTCTTTGTGCAAATGCTTCTGTCTATGCCGAACGAGTCTGGGCAGGGTCAGATTGGAAACTGACCTTGATATTGGCGAGCGTGCCAGGATAGACAGTATTGTTAGCTTTGCACAACAGAGAAGGTAATTCGATTGTCCATATGATTTAAATTTCTTCGCAGAGGAAATGTTTTTAAAGGAATAACCAGGGCTGGGTTATAAGGCAGCACATCCCACATTTCTATTGGTACGGCATTGCTTCGGCAAGAATAATGTTAATGCTACGGCATTGATATAACATATACACCTGGGATATACACCTACCCTATTGATCTTGGCTTTTGGGAGAAGGTAGGGCATTGTTTATTTGGCATTTATCTGAAGGACCGGAGACGAGAATCGGTTGATAACTATTTTTTTATATAATATTGACAAGTTTATTAGTGATAAAACTAGATAAGGACAGATATGGAGGATATTGAAAAGCTGGTAAATTTTGGAGAACGGATGGGTTATTCAGGGGAGCAATTTCAAGCTTTTGTAGATAAAGAAATGATACGGTTGGAGGAGAAACGTGTTAGTGATAGGACTCGTGAAGATAGGGCGTTTGAGCGGGAGGAAAGAGCACGCGATCATGAAAGAAACATGAACGAACGTGATCAATCACATGAGCTTGAAATGTTAAAATTACAAGCTCAAGTGACCGAGCATACCTCAGTTACCCCGAGTAGTCAAGCAGGTAACCAAGGGATTTCATCCTTAAAGATGCCTGCTTTTGAAGAGACCCGCGATAGTTTAGATGCGTATTTAGAGCGGTTTGAGAGATTTGCTAAAGGACAGAATTGGGCAAATTCAGATTGGGCTTTCCGTTTAAGTGCCCTCCTAAAGGGTAAAGCCTTGGAAGTATACTCTCGTTTACCCGTTGATGAAGCGTTAGATTACGAGAGGTTGAAATTAGCACTACTGAGGAGGTATCAGTTAACCCAAGAAGGTTATCGTGCAAAATTCCGTACATGTAGACCAGATAAATACGAATCTCCTTGTCAGTTTGCTGCGAGATTAGGTGGTTACCTAAACAACTGGGTAAAATTGGCTGGTATTCATCACACGTATGATTCTCTGGTAGACTTGCTCCTTAGAGAACAGTTTATGACCTCGTGAAGCAAGGAATTGTCATTGTTTCTAAAGGAAAGGGAATGTACTTCTATAGGTTCCATGACAGAAATAGCAGAACACTATATAGAAGCACATGGACAGTATAGCTTTGCGTCTGTTAGCAAACCTACCCAGTCGGTAAAGGGGGGAGGGAAACCGCCTGATAGATCATATGGGTTCCGTCAGTTTGATAATACTAGACAGAAACAACCTGAGAAGTCTACGGTTACTTCGCATAGCTCGCCTAGACCTATTGTTATCAAATGCTATAACTGTGGGGGACTTGGTCATAAATCCTTTAGATGTAAAGAAGCTAAAAGACCCAGTATTCAGGGTCACGGTATGGAATATCTATCTGAAATGGTAGATAAGGCCGTTGAGAAAGCTATCAAACAGGCGATTAATCCTGATAGTAATAAAAGTACTAAAGAGGCAAGCGCTTGTCTACCAGTCGAGCCAGAACATGTCCCTGATATATTAAGCAAGCAACCATTTCTCAAAGATGAGCCAGAGATGAGTCAACTAAATGTGTCATGCCAAGCTTGTGCAGGTAAGCCAGATGCTCACCCCTGGAATGCCCACCAGCAAGGGCATGGTCTCCCATAATGAAGTATCTGTTTTGAGGGACACTGGTTGTAGTAGTGTTGTAATAAGAACTGCTTTAGTAACAGAGGAACAAATGACTGGCGATAAACAAACCTGTGTTTTGATAGACGGCACTATCAGAGAGTTCCCTATAGCCCAAGTGAGTATAGACACATCTTTCTATAAGGGAGTTGTAAAGGCACTTTGTATGAACAATCCCGTATATGACATCATAGTGGGGAATATAGAGGGGGCTAGAGAACCACACGATCCTGATCTCGACTGGGTTCCCGTGAAAAGCGAGATAATGAACGCAGTTGAAACTCGTTCAATGAGGGCACAAGCAAATAAATCCCCCGAACCACTTAAAGTGCCCACTCCCATTTCAGAGGTTGCACGGGTAGATTTTCTCAAGGCACAAAGGGAAGATCCTTCCATTTCCCATCTCTGGAAAAAGCTAACAGTTAGGCAGGAAGGCAGAAAAAAATTTGTCCTTAAGAACCAAGTCCTAGTTCGGAAATGTGAGCGTAAGTACCCCCCAGGCGAATGTCAAACGCAGTTTGTAGTGCCTAGAGTTTACAGGTCTGATGTCATCAGACTAGCGCACGAGGGGTTAATGTCAGGTCACCAGGGAATAGCTCGAACCTATGACAGAGTAGTATCCCAGTTTTATTGGCCTGGAATGCATAAGGAGGTAACAGAATTTTGTCGATCATGCGACTTGTGTCAAAGGACACTGCCAAAAGGTAAGGTTACCAAAGTGCCCTTAGATAAAGTACCCTTAATACAAGAACCTTTCCATCGTGTGGCGATGGATATCATTGGTCCGTTTTTCCCAGCTACTGTCAGAGGTAAACGGTTCATTTTAACTATCATGGATTATGCCACTCGATATCCTGAGGCCATTGCTTTGCGAAATATTGATACAGAAACAGTAGCTGAATCATTGCTTGAAGTCTATAGTAGGTTAGGGGTTCCTAGTGAAGTCCTAACTGATATGGGAAGCCAGTTTATGTCAGCGGTCATGCGCGAGGTAAGTCGGCTGTTGAGTATTAAGCAGTTAACTACAAGTCCTTACAAACCTCGCTGCAATGGGATGATAGAGAAATTCAATGGGACTTTAAAGTTGCTGTTAAAACGGGTTTGCTCAGAACAACCACGTGATTGGGATCGTTACTTAGCTCCCGTGCTGTTTGCTTATCGAGAAGCAAAACATGAATCTTTGGGTGGGTTTTCACCTTTTGAGCTACTGTACGGTCGGCGCGTGAGAGGACCCATGAGGGTCCTGAAAGAACTCCTTACCAAAGAAATTACAGAATCAGAAATAAAGACCACGTATCAATATGTAATTGATCCCAAAGAACGATTGAAAGACACGTTGAGTGTAGCACAAACTATGCTTGGTAAAGCCAGCGATAGATACAAAGCATATTATGATGCAGGCGCAAAACCAAGATGTTTAGAAAGTGGTGATCAGGTCCTTGTTCTACTACCAACTAACAAAAACAAATTATTGCTTCAGTGGAAAGGGCCATACCAAGTCTTGCATAGGTTTAATGATTGTGATTACAAAGTTAACATGAATGGGAAAATAAAAACCTTTCACATCAATCTCCTGAAGAAATATATTCCCCGAACAGTCAATAAGCCTGAACAGCTTGGTGGCTGCATATTTGACTTGTCCTGTCCGGTCAATGAACGATGTGAGAATATATTAGCTGGTAGTGCGATTGAATGTGGCTCAAATGACTGGGAAATTAATGATGGGCGAACTATTATTGAAATGCCCAAAGCGTTACGTTCTCAAGGTCCAGCTGATGTGAATCTTTATGATCAGCTTTCAATACAGCAGGTATCAGATATGAAAGACTTGGTAAACCGATATGACTCGGTACTAACTGATGTCCCAAATAAAACCCATGTAATCGAGTGTGATTTTCAAATTACATCCGATCAACCTGTCAGGTCTAAACCTTACCCGGTACCCTATGCCTTGAAAGACATCATGATGAGTGAGATAAATGATATGTTGTCTCTTGGGATCATTGAGAGATCCAATTCTAAATTTGCATCTCCAGTGGTAATGGTACGCAAAAAGGATGGTTCCATGCGCTTTTGCGTAGATTTTCGCAGACTGAATCGGGTAATACTTTTCGATCCAGAACCCATGCCACACCCAGAAAGCATCTTTGCAGAATTACGTAACAGTTCTGTGTTTTCAAAGATAGACTTGACAAAAGGGTACTGGCAAATACCCATGTCAGAAAGATGCAAAGAATTCACAGCATTTGTTACCCCAAACGCCCAATACCAGTTCAATTTCATGCCTTTTGGCTTGGTGGTAGCTAGTGCTCAGTTCACTCGCATGATGCGAAAACTGTGTGCAAATGTCGAAGGTGTCATATGCTATATTGACGACGTGCTATGCCACAGCGTTAACTGGTCTGACCATTTAATGCTACTGGAGAAAGTGTTTCAGATTCTCCACAGCGCCAATCTAGCTGCAAAACCCTCAAAGTGCTTCTTGGGCTTTCCTAATTTAGGGTTCCTTGGACATACGATCGGTAGGGGTCAACTCGCCACGGATCCGGTAATTTTGAACAAAATGAACAATAGTCAGAGACCCACCACCAAAAAGGAGGTCCGGTCATTCCTCGGTCTTACGGGGTATTATAGAAAATTCATCCCTAATTACGCCGAAATGGCGGTACCATTGACTGACCTCCTACGAAAGGGGCAAAGTAATAAAGTTAATTGGGGAGAAGCACAAGAAAGGGCATACGAAACTCTAAAGGAATTGTTACAAAAACAACCCATATTACAACTGCCCGACATAACCCAGGGGTTCATCCTAAGGACAGACGCATCGGATAAGGGTATTGGGGCTATCTTGATGCAAGAACAAAATGATACCCTTCATCCAGTAGATTATGCAAGCCGTAAGCTAACAGACAGAGAGCAAAACTACGCCGTCATTGAGAAAGAAGCCTTGTCAATAGTCTGGTCAATTAGTAAGTTTGAAATGTATCTATTCGGTAAAGAATTTATTATTCAAACAGACCACAAGCCACTTGTATATATTCAAAGGGCAAAATGTCTGAATAAGGGCATAATGCGCTGGGCCATGGTGTTGCAAGAGTTTAAGTTCAGAGTGGAGGCCGTTCCAGGCAAACATAACTGCGGACCGGATTTCTTAAGTAGGGTCCCAGCGCTAGGGGAGATTCCGTAAAATGTATGGCATTGTGGCTTAATACCTATTATAGTCTTTAACAGAATTATCATGATATCCTTTATTATTAGTAATTTCACTATGTCAAATTCTGTGGCATGTTCTTCTGTGTTCATACCCTGGGGATCTTTAAAACGATTTGCATTCTGTGAACAGGGATTTCCGTGTATTGTTCTCGCGGGGGTGTTAATAGCGGTCCAGTCTGAATCCAATGCACACACATTTCAGGGAACCAGTGAACCATGCAATGTTGGGGTTGTGAAGCGTCATATGGTCTCCAAGTAACGATGCCGATATTTTACAGAGGCTACAGTAAATTTTGGCCAATAAGCGCCCGGTAGCGAATTCTGAACGAAAAGGCTCTGAACAAATAGTTCAGTTGGCAGAACGACTCCAAGCAGGAAGCTGCAAGCTTCATAATAGGACAATTTTTGTTATTGGGGCCCCCGAGCCGTGGAGTCGTGTTATTGAAGGCCAACTCATTTTTTTTGCTGAATGAACATTGTTGTTGCATATATCAGCCGCATACATACTCACGTCTGTGTTGTGATTTCTCGGGCCCGGAGACATGGTGTAGGAGACGAGTCGCCTGAAGTAGAGCCATGGAGACGTGATGCGGTAGACTCCAATGTGACTTGCCGGTGTATCGACACTACTGCCACCGGTCCAGAGGTCGAGGGACAACCCTGTGTTACTTACATGTCTAAGGAGTCGTAAACACCAACCCATATTGTTTTCGTGCACGGTGAGCCTAAGTTCTATTCCTACTGAGGAAATTTGCCGTAGCCTGTATAATTCTTACAATGTCAAGAATATACTGTAGGCCTACCAATTTGCTGTCTTCTCTTAGTATTATTTTACAGATAAATTCTAGAGATATAATTATTCTTCATATCTATTGTTAGTCGTATGACAAGCTATGCTGTATTCAATAGTGCTTTAGGCCCAATGGCCCAAAACTATCATTAAATGGCCATATGTTCCTACGGGTAAACGTCCTATAAATAAAGGGATATTTCATGTAAGCGGAATTACGTCTGCTTACCCAGTTAAGACCACATAAATAGTAAATCCTATAGACATAAATAGGACCTACGAATATTTTTTTTATTTAACTGTAGAACTGAACTGGTCCATTCTACCCTGGTGTGTTGTGAGGGTTCAGACTGGAGCTGGGGAACGAGCCATAGAAGATTTATGGACGCTTTATAAGCCATCCAAATATCTATTTTCTGTATATATTGTAAATAAAATTTGTTGATGTTTAAATGAGCTGTTTCATCTCTTTGTGCAAATGCTTCTGTCTATGCCGAACGAGTCTAGGCAGGGTCAGATTGGAAACTGACCTTGACATATATCATATTCATGTGTTGTCTTTTTATGTTTTAGTACATACAGTCACATGCTGCGCTAATATGTTCACACGTAATTCTGTTGAACAGCCCCATCCACTACCACCACTAAACCCAGCTCTCATTGGCTTAAACGTCAGCCAATTAGTCGCAGAGAGTACCCCTTCTAAGCTCCTGCCTAATTAGCCCTGCTCTACCCTGCATTTTTTATCCAGCCGCGGGTCACAAGAAATGGAGCTAACCTTGAACACGCTTGTTTGCCTGCTCTCTAAGAAATTTAAAAGCCCATATTTACTGTTTTTTTAAGTTTTTTGCTATTTTATTTTATTTTTAGTGACTTTTATTTTTTACACCTACATATATCTCAACCCTCATAAACCGATTGAGTATTGTTTCACTATCTGTTGACAGATGGCGCTACAATTTAGAATATCCAATACTCAGCAAAAGTTGGGTGACCTGAATATTCAAAGCAATGGAGTGACAGGACCTGTTTGAGTATTTTTACGAGTGTTTCGCTCGTCGGCTTGCTTAAAAAAAATTGTTTTAGATGGGTATTTTACATAAACATTGTCATTTAACGTGTTAACAGAACGTGAATTACCATGAGTAAACACAACCGAGGTGTCAATGATGATTTCAGCTGGATTTGAATCATACTTTCTATGGACGCGAGTCTTTTCGTTGATGTCATGATAAAATTAGGGGCACGCCTATAAAAAAGTCGCCACGACTGTTGTCACAAGAAAATCGGGTTTCATCAAGATTCTTGAACATAGATGATGCTGCTTATTTCTATCTGCATCTTACTTTCTTCATTACATACATTCCAATCATCGATCATATATAAAGGCCTCGACCCTGATTGTTTTCTTTCAGAAGTATCCCAAGCTAATTCGGTTCTCACCTGTTCTATGCTCAATATTTGCTCCAAATTACACCTACTAAAAGAAAAAATATAAAAAAAATATAAATAAGAGCCTAACTTAGCTGATAGGATATATTTAATATATAGGTATATTTAAAGCCAGTAATAAAGCGCCATCTACCGATCAAATACGGAGCTGTTTAGTTGATTGTTATTATGAAAGATTGGCGAGGAACCCTTGTTCAATTAACCTTAACGTAATGTATTCCAGGCCAGGTCCATACGAGAAATGTATATAAAAAATACGTATATATATCTTATACTTATGAATGGATTCGGTTCACGTCTGTTCGCAATGTTCGCTAAAAAAGTGTTGTGTATAACAGTGAGCCTTACATCATTTCAAAGGTTATTATGCCTGCAGTGACATAGGCGATATGAGAATAAATAATTTTTAATGTACATATAATTTTGAGTGATTTTTCAGTTTTTACTGGCTTGCACAGCGGTAAGACCGAGCACAGCCGAACTGCCTTCGGCAATGACCGGAACACATGCATCGTGGTCTTTCAACCTCAAACACTACTATTGTTCGTATGAATAACGCTTGCTTTCAGTTATAGATTTGAGCCTGTCGGGCCTATCATTTGAACGAGACTCTCACCAACGTGCGTGGTCAGTAAAAGAGAAAAACACGTTTCTAGCTTTATGAAATGGAGAGTTCTACCTATGAGGAATAATGACAATCCTAATTCAAGATCCCAATTTCATGAACAGGCGTGGGGTGGGGTGGAGTGGTGTCTGGGGCTTCAGGCCTCAACATTTGTCTGATATGATAAAAAAAGCTTGCGGCGGTTGAAAAATGATACGGACCCTCTGCACGGAGTCCCTTTGAGTCCGCTTCTGCTACTAACGAGGTATGCATATTTATCTTTCTTTCTTCAGAAACAGTTTCCTTGCAACGCACATTTAAAAAAATCTTTCATGTGTTTCTAACATCAACTTATCTTTATACGTCCAACGATAGAATCTAGTCAAATATCATCGGAAACCTGAATGTTTATAGATATCTTATGGAGTCAGTTTCCCATTGAAAACCTATATTTTTTCTGTTAACTTTTAGATTAAGAATATGAGCCAACATTTCACATCTCAGTTAATAAATCTCCCCAACCCCGGTATTAAGCCCGGTAACCCGGGTCTATCAGCTAGTAGATATATATATATATATATATATATATATATATATATATATATATATATATATATATATATATACTGGTTTTAATATCTTTCGTAACGGAATGTTTGCAAATACCTATTATTTTTCTTCCTGCTGTAACTTCAAATACATAGAGGAAATATAATAGTATTTTATCACAGACGTTTCTAGATTTGTATAAAAAGGAGAAGGAAAAAAAAAGGAAAGAAAGGTACTGCCAGCGACAGTATGTTGCGCGGAACATTCTTTTATTAGCTCGAAACAGAAATCTCCAGAAATAATATGAGGCTGGCTTAAGAGATCGTCCGAAATTTTATGTTAAATATCTGTCCATGAACGGGGGAATATTGAACAAACTAACATTGAAGTCACATGATGAGAGACATCTCAATCTGTTTCAACATTTAAACCCTACAGCATTATCATGGCTGAGGTTGTCGGTCAGGTCGTATGGTTTACCTTGCTCTGTGGATCAGAACACAAGACAAGAACTTGACGTCACCCTCACAAACTTCCGCTGAAACATTGCAAGTGCGGAGGTTTAACCGCAAAACTGAATGTGGAAGTGAAGTATTTCCCTTGGAGAGAGGTATGGTATTTTTTGTGAGAGATAACTTGCCGGGGTGTCTACGTTTTGGTCCGTTTTGACCAAGCGGATCAGTTCACAAACAAGGCTCCACTTTTGGATAAGTCTTGTAACCAAGAAGCACGTAGATTCAATAGAACAGAAGTTTACGCTCACTTTTTTTTATCCCATGAAGCTAATCGAGCTTCCCTCATTTAGAATTCTCATGGTAAGCAAACAATACTAGTCTCACCTGAAACCATTGAGAATCAAATGGAGGGATCTATCAGCCATGATAGGCGAGAGCCACGTCCAGTATTCACTAGTTCTGTCCGAAACATATTTCCGGTAATAAGGTTTCTGAGTTTATGTATCCTGTATACTATAGAATGGGGAAATGAAATAAGATTCCATAATGATAAAACCAACTGATTTAGGCACAAAATAAAGTGAGGGCAATGTGTTTGATACATATCTATGAAATCATGTTTAGGTGTTATTATTAAGGGTAACTTTGATGATTATTGAAAGTATACTGACATAAGGTCTGTTGACTACAGGTAAGACCACAGGCGGTGCTTCACATATATGTATATATCATTATCAAAAGTTTTGCATTGATAGGAATATTTTATTGCAATCACTGATACCTGTTTCAAAGGTGTGATAATTAAATGTTTGGCCCCTCGGTCGATAGTTAATTTAGGAATTCTTGAAATATATAAGTTGCACAAAGAGATCACAAATACCTCTACAATTTGGTATAGTCAGAAATGCAGCGTTTTTCTTTTGAAAAAATACGTGATACATTTGGTGAACCGGATAACAGCCAAAATTTAAATCAGTTGTTCCCCGTTTCATTTCCGAGATATCCTGAAGAATTTCATTAAAATCCGTTGATAACTTTTAGGGTAATTTTGCCAACAAATAAACAAACAAAGAAACGCCGCGGAAAACATAAACCCCGCTTGGTTGAGTTTATAAAGTACATAGCCGTGACAACCAAGCTCACTAAGCACTTATAATTTGGTTGATAAACCAACTTGAGTCAAGATACAAGCAATATCGGGGAATGCATGAGTCATCATGTTGCATCCATATTGTGTTAAACCGTCTATCATGTACACATTTGACTACGACTGATGAATTAACACAAGAGCTTCGTCGTTCGGTATTTTCTTCAAAGCATTGTTACTTATGTTTGTAAATACGTACACAAATTGCATACGAGTAGACAACCACAACACGACTGTGATTTCTGATATATATATTGAAATATTGGTGACGTTATAATACTCATGAATTATATAATATACATTGATTTGCAAAATGCCAAACGATTCTGGCTCATGGCATTGGATCATATATATTTCCCAGTACCATCTAATATAAACGATGTGACCATTTTTCACCGGCTACAAATACTGCACATTCTCATCCCGATTGACGTGAATCCATACTAAGCATTGTCAGTAGGTTTTCTAGAGGTAAACGTAAAAGATCGTAAAAGCGTTTTAATGGTTAAAAGAAGAAATACAAAATGGAATCATACTTTTTGAGAATAATGAGACAGACATGGGTAAACGCGGTATAAAAGAATTAAAGGTGAAGCCTTTGAATCGCTTAAGAAGGTTGAGGTGATTGAAACAATTAAGGAAAGGAAACAAGAAGACTTGTTTACTTTAGTGCGGGAAATAAAATCAGATCCCAATATGAAAGAGTCAAATGATATAGACACACAATAAGGTGAGGGCAATTAGTTTGGTGTATATCTATGGAATCATTAGGCGTCATTAATATGGATGATGGTAATGAAAAGTGTACTAAAACTAGGTCTGTGGGTACAGGTGAGACAACAAAGGTGGTGCTTCATTTATGTACATATAATTATAAGGTGTTTTATTTACAGGTATATTTAATTGTAATCACTGAAGACTCTTTCAAAGCTGCGTTAATAAAAAGATCGTCTCCTCGGTCGAATGTTAATTTACAAATCCTTGGAAATAAGACCTCCAACATTTTGTATTGTCTGCAATGCAGTGTTTCTCCTTAGAAAAATTCCTTGATCCAGATCGTTAACCTTATCACTTCAAAAATTAAATCAGTTGTTCCTTTTTTTCATTTTCGAACTGTTCTGGAAAAAAATATAATTAAAATCCGTTACTAACTTTTTGAGTTAGTATGCTAACATATAAGAGACAAACAAACGCCGCGAAAAACATAAACCTTGCTTGGCTTAGGTTTTAAAATACACAGCCGTAACAACACGGGTAAATAGGCACTGATAATTTGGCTGAAAGGCCCTCTAGAGTCATGATACAAGTAATTTCTTAGACTGCATCGCAGTATCATCATTTTGCTTTCATATTGTTCTCAACTCTATCATCTTAACATTAGACTACGACGGATGAATTAACACAAGAAAATACATGGAACTCATTACCCAAACTGAAACTTCGTCTCTGTGGTAACGAGTCATTTCCCGTGTCGCGTACAAGTTGGTTGCGTCCTGGAACCCGTGAAAGCCACGCTTGAATTCATAAGTTAGAATTTCAACAAATATACGAAGGGGTTTACTAAGATGAGTTAGAAGGGAACGTTCCTTTATCATGTTTGGTGTAATTAGAAGTTTACTAAAATAAGCTAAATATCGGTCTGGTTTATGTTAATTGACAATGTACCTGTAGGCCATGAGGCGTTGATATTACGAAAATAATTGCATTCTCATAGAGTCTTAAAAACGTTCATCGCCGAAGGACGTAACGGCAGCATGACCTATAGTAAGTGGTCGTAGACTTTCCATGTCAGAATGCCGGAATGGAGCTCATAAATTACGAAACAAGGTGGGGTTTCATTAAACTACAGCGTATAATGGCTGTCCGGAAATAATGTCGATATACACATAAAGAATATCTTACTTAACGTTAAAGCAAGCATTTTCGAGAATCACATGAGATGTTAGAAAGGGATCTGTATCAAATTATAAGAGATCATTGATAATATGATCATGTTTTTTCGATGCGTTGAACTAGTGTATAAATTAAACACTCTTTCTGATTATTTAATAACCATGAAACACAGAATAAGCACAGAGGAAAAAGGTAGTGGTATAGTTGGTGACATACGCTTTGCCCCTCGGGACAACCTCAGCATTACAGACCCTTAGCACGCTTCTTAAAGCCCCGGACAATTACAAATGAGTCTGAGTCTCTGTAATACTACCATAGCAGGTAATGTTACGTAATGTAATAATTATGGTGCCATGTCTTATGGGCGTAAAACATGATGTGATGTTCAGCTGGTGATATTATGTATTGTTTTAATATATTTAAATCAAGTAACATGGCAGTTTATACAACTAACTCATATGAAATACGTAACATACTAAAAGACGGGAAACTAAATCAATTTAAATCAGAGAAGAAACCAACGTTCCTAGATTAAAGTGAACGGGACAAGTAACGATGAGTACTAAAGTTACTCATGTTTTTTAAATGTTATTATATATGTACACCATTGTATTTGAGTGGACAAAGACATCACGACTGTGATTCCTTATACATATATTGAAATATCGTTGACGTCATTATACCCAGGAAAATTATTAGAGACGTTTATTTGCAGTCCCTATATCGATTACCGCAACCAGCCTATAGGAAATCCAAAACGGTTCTGGTTCGTGGCATTGGATCATACTTGTCTCCTGTTCCTTGCTGATACACGACGTGACAACTTTTCAAAGGTTGCAAAGAATGGGTAATCTAATTCCGCCTGACGTAAGTCCAAAGTTAGCAAAGTCAATAGGCTTTCTGGAGGTAAACATGAAAGATCGATGAAACAATTCGCAGGGTATAAAAGAAAAATACGATATCAAATAAAAAGTTTAGAATATTAAGACTGATAAGGATCAATGAGATATATAAGAAAATTAAAGGTGTAGCCTTTAAATCGCTTCAGAAGGTTGTAGTGATTGATACAATTAAGGACAGGAGACAGAAGAATACTTGTTCACTGTAGAGCGGGATATAAAATCAGAACCTAATATGAAAAGCCAAATGAAATAGGCACACAATAACGTGAGGGGAAAGAGTTTGGTGTATATCTAAGAAATCGCCTGAAGACGTTATTGTTAAGGATTTCATTGATGGTAATGAAAACTGTACTGATACAAGGTCTACGAGAAGAGATGAGACCCCCAAGGCGGTGGTGCATATATATACATATTACCATCAAAGTATTGCATTTAAAGACTTCATGGTAGGTATCACACACGGATGTTCAAAAGGTGCGCCAATTTAAGGTGTGGCTCCTCGGGTCGATAGTTAATTTAGAATGCCTCGGAAATATATGTCCTAACTAGTATGTGCCCTCAGAGAGCGCAGCCCTACGGCATTTGGTATTGTCTTGCAAAGGAGCGTTAATTAAAGTTTATCTACTCTGTCGATGGTTAATTTAGTATTCCATGTATTGTCAGAGATTGGGCTTTTTTTATTGAAAACATTTCCTGGACCCAGATTGGGAATTTGATCATCCCAAAAATTAAATCAGTTTTCCCTGTTTCACTTTCGAGGTTTCCTGATTTTTTTTTTAAATCCATAAGTAACGTTTTGAGTAATTTTGCTAACAGACAGACAAACCAAGGAACAGACTCAGATATCATAATGTACTTAGCCCTGGCACCCAACTCAGAAGTCACTGATAATTGGGCGGAGGACCTAATTGAGTCATAATACAAAAAATGTCGAGGAATGGATCCCAGAGGTCATCAGGTTACATTCATATTGTGGTTAACAACCCATCATCTTAACAATAGGTTACGGATGCTGAATTAACACAAGAGAATACATGCGATTTCGGAACCAAAACTTAAACTTCAAGTCTATGGTAACAAGTCATTTCCAGTATCGCATATAACTTGTCTGTGTCCTGTAATCCGTGCGAACCATGCTTGTATTCATGACGTCGAAAATTCAGGGTTTATCAATATGCTCAGTTAAAACGCACCTGTTCTCGATCACGTTCGGTGTTGTTTAAAAGTATATTAATAAAGTTTTGTCTGGTTTATTGGTTTCTTTCAATGCACAGTGTACCTGTATGCCATGAGAAATTAAAAAAAAAGTAAAAATGCGCAATTATTTGCATCTTCGTAGAGTCCTCAATTGCGTTCCACGCTGAAGGATATAACGGATATAAGCTTGTCATAGAATGTATAATGCCAGAGGGCCGGAAAGGCGCTATTAAATTCTTCTTGATCGAGAAAGAAGCCGGCAGAGTTTATAAGAAAACATTCGAAATCAAATCAAACTTTTGCGAATAATGAGACGTCAATGAAAAATACAAATATTAAAGGTGAAGCCTTCGAATTGCTTCCCAGGTTGATTTTAGGTTGAAGTGACTGACACAACTAAGAAAAGAAACAGAAGAAGATTTGTTTACTGAAGTGCGGTATAGAAAATTAAATCCCAATATGGAATAGCCAAATGACATAGACGTACAATAAGGTGAGGGCAATGAGCTGGTATATATCTTTGAAATCGTCTTAGAGTGTTATTCTGAGGGATGCCTTTCATGGTAATGAAAAGTTTATTGATACAAGGTCTACGAGAAGAGATGAGACCCCCAAGGCGGTGGTGCATATATATATACATATTACCATCAAAGTGTTGCATTTAAAGACTTCTTGGTAGTTATCACACACGGGTGTTTAAAAGGTGCGCCAATTTAAGGTGTGGCTCCTCGGGTCGATAGTTAATTTAGAATGCCTGGGAAATATATGTCCTAACTAGTATGTGCCCTCAGAGAGCGCAGCCCTACGGCATTTGGTATTGTCTTGCAAAGGAGCGTTAATTAAAGTTTATCTACTCTGTCGATGGTTAATTTAGTATTCCATGTATTGTCAGAGAATGGGCTTTTTTTATTGAAAACATTTCCTGGACCCAGATTGGGAATTTGATCATCCCGAAAATTAAATTAGTTTTCCTTGTTTCACTTTCGAGGTTTCCTGATTTTTTTTTTTAATCCATAACTAACGTTTTGAGTAATTTTGCTAACAGACAGACAAACCAAGGAACAGACTCAGATATCATAATGTACTTAGCCCTGGCACCCAACTCAGAAGTCACTGATAATTGGGCGGAGGACCTAATTGAGTCATAATACAAAAAATGTCGAGGAATGGATCCCAGAGGTCATCAGGTTACATTCATATTGTGGTTTACAACCCATCATCTTAACAATAGGTTACGGATGCTGAATTAACACAAGAGAATACATGCGATTTCGGAACCAAAACTTAAACTTCAAGTCTATGGTAACAAGTCATTTCCAGTATCGCATATAACTTGTCTGTGTCCTGTAATCCGTGCGAACCATGCTTGTATTCATGACGTCGAAAATTCAGGGTTTATCAATATGCTCAGTTAAAACGCACCTGTTCTCGATCACGTTCGGTGTTGTTTAAAAGTATATTAATAAAGTTTTGTCTGGTTTATTGGTTTCTTTCAATGCACAGTGTACCTGTTTGCCATGAGGAATTAAAAAAAAGGAAAAATGCGCAATTATTTGCATTTTCGTAGAGTCCTCAATTGCGTTCCACGCTGAAGGATATAACGGATATAAGCTTGTCATAGAATATATAATGCCAGAGGGCCGGAAAGGCGCTATTAAATTCTTCTTGATCGAGAAAGAAGCCGGCAGAGTTTATAAGAAAACATTCGAAATCAAATCAAACTTTTGCGAATAATGAGACGTCAATGAAAAATACAAATATTAAAGGTGAAGCCTTCGAATTGCTTCCCGGGTTGATTTTAGGTTGAAGTGACTGACACAACTAAGAAAGGAAACAGAAGAAGATTTGTTTACTGAAGTGCGGTATAGAAAATTAGATCCCAATATGGAATAGCCAAATGACATAGACGTACAATAAGGTGAGGGCAATGAGTTGCTATACATCTTTGAAATCGTCTTAAGCCCCGTTCCCACTTTCACGAATTTGACGCCGAATCGCCACGAACTTACATCATTAAAATTCGTAGAGACGTCGTGGGAGTGTCGTAGATGATGTCTTGAACATTCGGTAATGTTCGTAGCGAGGTCTTGAGCACTCAGAATTCGTGGCGCTATTTTTGAAATGTTCAAAAATTAAGCTTTGTCGTCACAAGTCGTAGTTAAGTCGTAACAGTTTCTTGGTAAGTCGTATGAGAGTCTTCATAATTCTTGTAAATTCGTGATGTAAAACAATGTCACGAATGCTCACGAAGGACAATGACATCGACACGACTTCAACACGACTACAATACGACTACCACAAGAACCTCTCAAGAGAGAGTCACGTTCATAAAGCCCCTTCCTACTTTCACGAATTTGGTGACGAATCATCAAGAACTGACATCATAATGTGACGGAAAATTTTATTTTCTTGGTGATTTTTAACTTCTTACAAACCAATGAGGAATAAGGTTTAGAAGTAAGAACACTGTGTAGATTTGTAAATTTGCTTTAAAGAAGATTTGTATTGTGGTTATTGGTTCCAACTAAATTTGAACTAAAATAATTTGAAGAAGCTGAATCAAATTACGTTTCCTTTGTAATTTGTTACTTCTTGTAAACAAACAAGGAAGTTTTTGCAGTGAAAAAAAACATATAGTTTCGTAAATTTGTTTTAAAGAAATTTTTTAATGTGGATATTGGTTGACAAAATAAATTTGAACCAAAACAGTTTTAAGAAGCTGAATATATTATACAGTTTCGTCATACTTAAACATATGGTCAATATAATAAATTATGAATTTCCTATTTTACTATGGGAGAATAAACTGAGCCTGACACAAATTGATATTAACAGAATCTTATATCACATTGAGAGCTGAATCAATAAGATATTTTAACCAATATTTTGCGAATACAGATATTTTACATCCGATTAAGACGGTCGTCTACTTGGACTTAAAGAAGTTAACGTCGTATTTGCCACCACATAAATAAGTCGTAATTGTCTAATTACTCAAATCAAATAAGACATATATTATCAGTGTTTTAAACTAGATAACTTTTGTCAAATTAAAATATCTGGAGAAGTTGAGTAAAGTGTTGTTATGGTGTCCTTTTACTAATATCGGCTTCTTTGTGACATTACAATAGATACATATCACATGTATAGCTATCTAACAATCCGTAGCAAAATTGAATGATCGTAGGAGTATCGTCCACAAGTCGCAGACCAATCGTGGAAATATCTTACCAGTATCTTAGACGTCGTTACGGAGCCGTGAAAATTCTTAAAAGTGTCCTGTCATATCGTGCTGGCTTCGTGTCACTGTCGTAGCCAATCGTACCGGCATCGTACTCCTTTCGTACAATATCGTGGTCGTGATGGAATTTTTATCACTCGACAGGCCACGAATCGCCACGAATTCAACATCGTGGCGAATCGGCGTCAAATTCGTGAAAGTGGGAACGGGGCTTTAGGGTGTTATTCTGAGGGATGCCTTTCATGGTAATGAAAAGTTTAATGATACAAGGTCTGCGAGTACAGGTGAGGCCCAAGAGGCTGTCGTGCATTCACATATATACATCAAAAGTATACTGGCTTCTCGGCAGAGTTTATAAGAAAACATTCGAAATCAAATCAAACTTTTGCGAATAATGAGACGTCAATGAAAAATACAAATATTAAAGGTGAAGCCTTCGAATTGCTTCCCAGGTTGATTTTAGGTTGAAGTGACTGACACAACTGAGAAAGGAAACAGAAGAAGATTTGTTTACTGAAGTGCGGTATAGAAAATTAGATCCCAATATGGAATAGCCAAATGACATAGACGTACAATAAGGTGAGGGCAATGAGTTGGTATACATCTTTGAAATCGTCTTAGGGTGTTATTCTGAGGGATGCCTTTCATGGTAATGAAAAGTTTAATGATACAAGGTCTGCGAGTACAGGTGAGGCCCAAGAGGCTGTGGTGCATTCACATATATACATCAAAAGTATACTGGCTTCTCCAAGGCGGCGGTGCATATATATATATATATATATATATATATATATATATATATAAAATCATGAAAAGAATTGCATTTTCTATTAATAACAACGGCGCGTATGCAGAGACTCGTTAATTAAAACTGTGGCTCCTCGGTTGATATTTAATTTATGATTCCATGGAAAAAAAAGTAATTTTTAGTCAGAGAGCACAGACCTCCGTCAATTGTTATTGTATTAGATGAAGCGTTTCTTCTAAGAAAAATTACTGGATCCAGAAAAAGAACTAGATAGCCGAAAAGTTAAACCTTTTTTTCGTTTAATTTACGAGGTGTCTTATAATTGCCATTGCTCACAAGTGTAAACTAGTATGGTCAGTAATATTAATGGTAGTGGTTAGTGTGGTTTTACCATTTTTTTTTACATTACTGAGATTAATGATGTGTGACTGACACAACGATAACACTGGACGTTACGTGATCACATGACACCCGGAACATTCAAACCATCAACTTGTAAAACTTAATACATTTAAATTTGCCTTCATTAACCTGTGAAAATAATTGACATTATGAATGTCAATTAGAGGATCACATAACTTTGTCGTTTACACAAAATCCAGGTTGTGCTGCATATGTATAGATACGGCTAAAACAAAACCGTTTTAGAAATCGTAACAGCAACCTTCAGGTGGGCTTCGCTTCCCCTAAACTTGCTGGCCATATAAGTGATATGTCAAACAAGCATGATCTCAACGGGTGTATCAATATATTATATTGCTTTGTCTGTGTTTTTGATTTTCCGCAGTGCTAACCAACTGGCTATAATTCAGTATGGCTATGTTTATGCCCAATCAGGACATATTTGCCCCTTGTTTATGCTGACAACCGCATTTAGCCATAACAGCGTCAACTTTCTTATCTCGGCAATAGCATTTATGTAACTTGGAGCAATGGCTTTGCTATTTTCGGCAGCTAGACTCTGGTCACATAGGAGGATTGCAATTTCTACCGCTTTTATCATTACTTAAATCTAATTGTCGGTTCTGTCCCTTCTGCACTACATGATTACAAGAGTCTCGGATAATAATCATGGTGTTAGAAATGATATTGCCATTTTACGACATAACTCCGTTGTTCACATACCTATTTACAAACAGCAAAACCAGGGAAGAACACTATCAAAGACCGAAATGAACCAGTCATTCTTCAAATTGAGATAGATTCTATTATTTCAATGTGATTGTTTACCATCATATATTAAAGCTTGTACCATTTAAATACTCATGAATGGATATTAATAAGTGGATGTGTAAAACTGTCTAAATACGATTTGTATACGCAAGCTTAGGTTATCGTAAAAGATTACTAATATGTTACATACATTATCTAAATTGATGTCTATAAATTTCTCCTATTATATGTTATTGTTGTATATTACTGGCCGTGCACCATATAAATGATTTTATGTAAAGTGAAAGAGGTCCGTGCAATTCACTGCTTATGTATCAATTTATATACCTGATATTTCTTGTATACCATATCACTTGTATATGCATTTATACTTTGCACAAAATGCGAAAAAAAATTCTATGATCATATATTACTGAAATGACTGTAATGGCTACTACGGTAAAAACATGTTTTGAAAGAGAAGATCTTAAGTTTGTCGTCTTTTAATACACGTAGTAGAATATATATTTCACTTAACAAATGTCCTATCGGTCTTGAAGTTGTATATTATAAATGGAAGACATATATTACGAATGCTTAATACTTGAGGACCATTATATTGATTTATATTTTTAGTAATTGGATGTACAACTGGATAAACAAGTGTTCCTTTGTACAATGTACATGAACGGTAGAGGCATTTAAATGACCGTGCATAGTCAGGATTTCACGTAAATATGTCCTTTTACACAGCATCTTATGATTCTTTCCTTAAATTTCTTTATTTTTGTGATTTAGTTGTGATTGTACAAAAAAACACACACACACACTCATGTGTAGTACAACTATGATTTAGGTGTAATAAAAAAAATTAAAGGCAATACAGATTATTACTTTGGTGTTTCTTTTGTGAAAGAAGGCGTAGAAGGGCCCTGTGTGTTGAATTTATCAGGAACCATTGGACTAGACGCTCAGCTGAATTTGTCTATAAGGTTTTTTGGTTGAGCATTTTCATAATGAGGGTCCTGTGACCTTGACTCTTGATCTTATGGGCAAAAAATCTAAGAACTGAATTTTTATGAAAATCCATCCCCTAATTCTTGACATAACTAGACCACTGACAGGTAAGTAAGGGCCCCGTAAAATGCCAATATAGACTTCTGCTGCGGGATGAGTGGGGTCTGAGTAATTAGATCTGATGTATTAAAATGTAAGCCTGGTCAGCATGCAAATGAGCAGGTTAGTCCTGTGATGATAAATTTGTCTTTAAATGCATCCACCTTCTCTTTTTAAAAAGGAGGACCTTGACCTTTGACCCGATAACCCCAAATTCAAAAGGATTCATTCTTTATTGATTTTTCATATTTAACTCAAATTTGAAACTAATTTGTTTATCCAAATTGGAGTTATCATCTTGAACAAATTTGTTGACTGTTAGCCCCGGTGACCTTGACGTTTTACCTTGTGACCCAAAATTCAAAGGGGTTCTTCTCCTATTGGCATGTCAGCTTTATGGGTTACATGGACGGATTTGGATGAAAATATGCATAAAATGCAATCACCATCTTCTTTATAAATGGGTCATGTGACCTTGATCTTTGACCTGGAAATCAAGGTGTTCTCATTTATTGGTCGGTTATAAATTAGTAAAGTTTGAAACCAATAGGTCTAACCAAACTGATGACATCATCAAGAAACAATTTTGTGACCTAACTTCAGGTTTCAAAGAAGGTATTTATCAGAGTTGGATCCAAAAGTACTCGTACTCATAACACTCGTACTCCTGAGTACTTTTCGGGTACTCAGTACACTCACCCGAGTACTTTTCAAAAATCACAAAAGTACTTGTGCTTATACAGGAGAACTTTGAAATTACGCGTTACTCATATGAGTAATTCATGAGTATTTTTATGTATTTCATATTTCATTAAAATTTCCAAATATAATTTAATCTCAATAAAAATAATCTAGTAAAAGTTTATTATAGTATATAATAGTAAGATATTATGTATAATATCATATATACTATTACTTAAAGTAAAACATCTTAACTTACTATAACTGATACTATTATAGCATTTTTGCATCGACTATTACTTCTATTACTGTCACCTCGTTTCTATGATTAAAAATTATTACTATTACTTTTATTTAATATAAATATAAATTGTACTCTTTTATTATAAAACATTCATGCAATTCATGTGAATATTTGTACAGCATTACATATTTCCAGCAAGATCAGTACAACATAGTTTTCAATCAAACATTAAATCAGCAAATTCATGCAGAGTTATATTTTAAGAGAAAAAATCTAGTTATTGAAGGATTCCAAAATAAAAAAAAAATTAAGGTTTGCCACAATTCAATACAATTTAATATACTGCGAACCTATTCAACATAACATGAACTCAGCAGTGGTCCAGGCCCTGGGCTTATCAAGCTTGAATTGATTTATATATGTAAACAAAAGTTATTGTAGGTTTAGCAGATTTTCAGTGGGTTTTGCAGTCTGTGATAAGCTCTATGCCACTGATGTAACCGTTGTTAATATAAATTATTACTCATGAGGAATGATACGGTCATTGAATGTCTTCGTATGACTACAACCACATATTATTCATAAGTTGATATAATATAGATAATAAAATGTTGTTGATATCATTATTGTTATTATTATTGTGATCATTGTTATTATTATATGATAACATATGATTAAAATAGGATTATATGTTATATACCATGTCAGTGAGATTTCCTTTAACAATATAGTTTTCATATATTTACCTTTATATAACGTTTTATATGTTTTAGTATCTGAACATTTTCACCAGTATTTCGAATATGCATATTTAAATAATAGTAAAATATATATCTTGTCCCAAATAAGAAATAACTTTTGAGCACCTATGAGACCAAATGTTTTTTCAATGTTACCGTCTACTTTAAAAAGTTAATGTTATGATATATTGTTTATATGGCCGGTTTATATGCCTTAGAATTTGCATTTCGCTTCAGTATTTTGACCTAGCATAACACAACACTGTATATATTTTATATTTGTCCTGGAGTTGCAATGTCAATTTAGTGTCAATTTTGAACTTTCCAGGTCCCAATGTAACAAAACTTGAAAATCCGTCCTTTAAGGTGACCGAATCATGATCTGTCGGACGGAGACTATAAAGAACTTTACATTAAGGCAAACGTTTCTAGGTCAAGCCGTCAAGATTTGTGAGTTGTCTAAATTTCCCTGTGCTCCAAGTTAGGGTGTCCGTCCGTAGTTTACTGAACATAGGTCGTCATGACTTAATCGGTGTTGAAGAAGATTTGCCCATACACTTGAATTTTGTGTTGAAAAATCCATGTCCAACGGTATTTATTTGTGCCTATAACTTTTAATGTAAAATCCTATTCTTTCCAATAGTTCACATAATTAAGGTCAGTCATTGTAACCTTATTCAAGGACTCAAGAGATAATTGACAAATACCTTGCTGGATGTCATGTTACAAGGTTGTACGTCCAATAAGATATCCATGAATGTTTTGTTAGAAGATTCCAGGTATTAACTGATACAATTTGTGTTATATGACTCTTTGAATGCTAAAAATCATATTTTTGGCCAACTGCTGCAGAAGAAAGGAATCTATATAGAGAAAAATTCGCCAAAAAGAAAACATAAGCTGGCACCACCTGTCTTCTGAAAATGATTGTCTATGATCCATATACACGGAAAGAATCACGGATATCAATGAATTCATTTTTCCGACACTGAAGCTTTGGTATCATATTTTATTATTCTCGGGTGCACAATCAGGCCAGAGATAACTCAGAGATTATAAGTCGAAGTGACCTTATGTCATGTGTAAAAGGGACATTTTTCATAGAACTCTTTGAATTTTAAATTATAAGATTCTATGTCCAACGGCTACGAGAGTTGTTCCCTAATAACGGCAAACCGAAACGACGGCTGGACGGTCTGCCGGACAAACAGTTAAAAGCTAAAGCTCAAATGAATTTCAGTCAGCTCACCTCAACATTATTCCGTAGTATCACGTATTATCAGAACATTTACTACGTACAAACTATGACGAAAATCAGCTAATTGTGCCCTACAGAATTATTGCATATGCAGTGGCCAACTTGATACCCACATACATTGTATACCCACATCCATTTATTAAATGACGAGACTTAACCTTACAACATAGGAAAGCCTTTACATAAAGTAGGTACATTTGAATCAGATTTTCTCTGTATTTCACCATTTTAAATACATGTAATATCTAAAGCCATGTTTAACATGAACTTTATTACAGGTAAAAGGGGCGGATATTGTACAGGGTGTCTATCTCCCATATTGAGTGAATTTTCACCAAAAAAAAAATGAGGATTTTCTTTTTCCTCAACTATTCACTCTTTAATGACTTTGCATAACGTATTCAGACTTCATAGGGTGAGGTTCACGTTTGGTGGTCATATTTTAGTCAAGTTTGGAACCAATATGTCAATCCAAACTGGATTCATTATTATGAAACAATTTTGTGACCTAACTTCAAGTTTACGAGCCAATTTTTATTGACCTTCCTGGATGTTCACTCGGATGTTCCTTCGATCATAACCGCAGCGGTTATGTGTTGCGCCTAGCGAACGGATGGACAGAAGGCCGGACAAAGCGAAATTCCTATATATTCCGTCAACTGAGCTAAAAACGATTTATATAGAGAGGAAGGGTAAATCATTTACCTTATACAAAAATAACAACATTGGACATTGACCCTGACTCTCGGCTAAATTTGACATGCAGGTTACGCATGTATTCATTGTTAATGATATTCTCTGGTGAAATAAAACAATGTTAAAGAACCATGAGATATGTATAAAATGATCCCAGAGTGCTCAAAATCATGCTCTTGCCCAGATATCTTAGAAAAAAGATCACAGTGGCTTTATTTAGCGTTAACAGAAAGTTTAACGAGGATATCCTTAGATGCTCAGTCAAAAGTTTCTAAAAAATTTAATCAGTTACCGCAAAATTACAGAAATATACGAAATATTTTTTAGCATGTAAATATCTCAGATGGTATTTGTTTTTTTAATTACAACACACAAGGGCCTACAACCAGGTGTTTAAGCCCATTGGTGACCTTACTAAATTAGTTCTGGGTCGATGTTGTCGCCCGAGCAAAGGTGTAAAAAACTGAAGCTTGTCCCGCAACGCTAGGTTTCCTATAAGCCCAGAAAGCGGCTAAGCAGTTACTCCCAGAGCACTTCAGTGTTATCAACCATATCTTGTTTGTACTCAAGGAAGCATAGTTCGTCGGGAAGGCAAACTAAATAGCAGAGCAGTTTATTTGCATGTACTTTGGTGAGGTATCATTCGTAAATCGCTTGTGCTCGAACAAGTTTGTGTGGGAGGCCAAATAATGCGGGTCTGGTCATACAAATGAGCAGTTCATTCCAAAGAGAAATTTGTGTCATCCACTTAAACTTGCTGCTATTCAGCTAATTAATCATTTCATTTTCACTGTCAAGAAGAACATAACTCGAACACGATCGTCTTGCTGTCACTTATCAGTTATATACAGTCAAAGAAGAAAAAAACCGACCGCTTTGATGAAAAGCAGATAAGCCTTGACAGACTCGACCGTGGTCACAAGCCTGCCATCATCCAGATGTTACACAGTTGAGAGAACATTCTTATAAAACGGAGTCAGGAAGTTAAATATGCGACGTCGGTCAGGGTATTCGATGAGTTATATGAAAATTACAATAGGCTCTATTACCGTTCAAAAACTTTCATTCCCTTGCATTTCACTCGTTTACGTGTGCCACTTTGGTGCCCCTGTAGGCAGTTTAAGAAACTAACCAAGCTTTACAAATGGCGATCTCATTTCACCTTTCCCTCCGTGAATCTATTTGAAGAAGAGCACGTACGTTTCCAAAAACAAATAAGACATATCCTGAACAATCAAGCTCTATATTAAATCCAATTTTTCTTTATGTCCATTACCATGGTCGAAAAGAAACAGTTTTCTCTCAGTAAAGTGGGGTTAAAAAAATCATTAACTGTCGTACGAACTTGACGCTTAACCGATTTTCCAAAAATTCGAATTTCCTCAAGAAAAGCTTGTCCCCCGACGCTTTAGGATAATCGGCGCTCTTCTGTAAAATCTAAAGCCTTGTTTATCATGAAAATTAATTAAAGATAAAAGGGAAGGCTATGGTAGAGGGTGCCTACCTCCCATATCGGGAGGATTTTTAAAATCAAGAGAAAATTTAGAAGCACCTTCACAGAAAAAAATGAGGATTTCTATTTCCTCAACTATTTATTCTCGTTTATAACTTTGCATAACGTAGTCAAACTTAAGAGGGTGAGGTTAACGTGTGGCCTGTAATAATATGTATATTTCTTCACAATTTAGACTACTTTATAACCTTCAAAATATCCTAGTTTAAATCTATTTCTCGTGGTAATATAATTTATGTGTTCATGTTGTATATTAAACTTTGTATTTTACCGGCTTCTCTTGGCCAGGCAGTGCAAAGAACTCAAAAGAGCACAGATTCGGTGTTTCATTATCAGCCGATGAGCCGTGAGATTTTTTCACGGTCGACTCAGCCCCAGCATATTTCCTTAGTTTATTAAAAAATCCTTGCCTCACTCGTATTTTTGAATACGTGTCATTAGCTTCAAACGATAATATCTTATCAATATATAGTTTTTTTCTATATTTCATTAATTTGAATTAAAAATTCTGATAATATACTTTTAATAATTATAGGAAAAAAATATGAACTCTCAATAAAATCATTTATTGTTTTTTATATAGATGTATAGACATAAACTCCCAATCAAATAATTTATTGTTTGATTATTTAGATATCATATTTATGTGTTGTCTTTTCTTATATTTTTGTACATAGTCTACATACTGTGCTAATATGTTCACAAGTAATTTTTTGGAACGGCCCAATTCACGATCACCGCTAACATGTCAGCCAATTAGTCACAGAGAATAATCCACCCAATATCCTGCCTAACTAGCCCTCTTCTACCCTGCATTTTCTATCCAGCCTGCAGGTCACAAGAAATGGAGTTTACCTTGAACACATACGTTTTTCTGCCCTCTAGGAAATTTAAAAGCCCATAAATACTGTTTTAAGTTAATTTTTATAGAAAAGGTATTTAAAACTCCATTGCATGATCTATTGGCCGATACTACAGATATATCAAACCTCAAATTCCGATATATTTTAGTTTCACTATCTGCCGAAAGTGGCGCTACAATTTGGCATTTGAAATACTCGGCAAAAATTGTTTGACATGAATATTCAAAGCAATGTAATCACAGGACCTGTGTTTGTATTTTACGCGTGTTGTGCTCGTCGGTTTGCTTAAAAAAATTTGTTTTGCATGGTTTTTTTATAAACATTGTCCTTTTACATGTTTACAAAAGTGAGTTTACCATAAGTGAACACAAGCTGAGGTGTCAATGATGATTTCAAGTGGAGCTGAGTCATACTCTCTATTGACCCGTTTGTTTATGCCATGATACAATTAGGGGCGGCGCCTATACAAAGGCGTGACAACTGTTGTCACAAGAAAGTCCTGAAACTAGAACCAAGATTTTGCTGCTCATTTCTATCTACATCTTACTTTCTTCATTACAATCATCGCTCTCCGCCCGTATTAGCTTAGTATAAGCATTATATCATAAATCTTGATTATATCTAAGGCCCCGACCCTGATTGTTTTCTTTCAGAAGTGTCCCTAGGTCATTCAATGTCGCAACTGTTCTACGCCCTATATTGCTCCAAATAAAGCCTGCTAAAAAACAAATAGAAAAAAAAGAAAAAAGTCCGAACTTAGCTGATTGGATTACGTATGACAAAATGCTTTATTTTCTACCCCCCTCAATATTATATATATATATATATATATATATATATATATATATATATATATATATGCAACGTATATTTATTATATTCGAATTGTTCCCCCATTTGAATATGACCAGCTTACCGTAGTAAATAGCTTAATAACTAAAAAAATCTGGGAACCTGCCTTTAAATCCACGCAAAAAAAAAATCACTCAAACTGATGTGTATACTAAAAGATATTTTAATTCATATCGGCGAGGTCAATGCTGGAACAATTACTTTTATAACATTTACTGATCATACAAGTTAGACAATAACTGGGTCAAATGTTATGTCATACATGCTTAAGTTCCTCACGGCTAGTAGGGATAATTCTTTGTGTAAAATAGACCTTATTCCTTGAAGGTTTTTGCTTTTATGCATGTCCGACACGCCAGTTCCTAGGCGAGTCTAAGACGGATTCCGGCTAAGGTTATTTCGGTGTATTTAAAGGCAGTGATAAAGCGCCGTCCTTTCAATCAAGTATGAAACTGTTTAGTTGAATGTTAGCATATGAGATTGGCGAGAACATTGTTCAAAGAACCCTAACAAGGCAAGGTCCATACGGGAAACGTATATATATATATACATATATCCAAATCTATCCAAATCACTATTATTATATTCTTCCTGCTGTAACATAACGTATTCCAGGACTAATAAAAAGAAGAAATGTAATTTTAATTTTTTATTCTTCTTGGAAAAGAGCAGACATTGTTCTAAACAGAATATCAATTTGCGGCAACCTAGATCACCCTTTAAGGGATTTAAGGGATAGCACACATTTGTCTTCTAGATTTGTCCTAATTGTGAAAAACGGAGTTCGAGCGACACTAGGTTGCACGGAACATTCTTTAATTAGCTCTGAAGGAAAATCCCCTTAAGAAGTATGAGGCTCGCTTAAGAATTCGTCCCGCAATTTTTTAACCAAAAAAATATTATGATGAATTATATTTTCATTTAATATGATGAATACTTATATATAACATATAAGCAGATATCTACATACCTGTATATATATATATATATATATATATATATATATATATATATACATTTCAACAGTTCTACATTAATATATATATGTATGTTTTAACAATAACTTGAATGAAGAAAACTTCATTTGATTATGTTCCACCATCCTGAGGCAAGATGACAAGTCAGAACAAGATGTTTAATTTTCTGGAAAAAATATTGCAAATCAGCAGATCAAGATGCGATGATCAAACGGAGGAGCTCCCGGCAAAATAATACAAAAGCAAGTGTCGTTAAGCATCGGTATATATTCATATTGTAGGTGAAGAAAGATGCTTTAACACACGTAGAAAGGCAGCTAAGTTTTGTTTAACGATATTTTAGTGTACTTCAGTACATTTTGACAGGCCAGTATTAGTTTAAATGTAACTCCTCTATTGAAATCAGAAAACACAAAATATCATTAGGCTTATCAAATCTCCATTAAGACAGAATTTCCTACATGTCATAGTATTACAGGATTAGTAAAAAAGTAACCCTATAACTTTAAGCATACCATTTTTAAGGCAACAGTTTGACTGTTTTATATTTTTTTTAACCTATGCTTTCGATTGGGTACGAGCATTATCCTACTCGTATTTGCGTCCACAGACACAGATGTTTATCAAGTTAAACGTCTATTTTATGTGAAAATAAAACATGATACAATAGTATGTGATGTAGTAATTCAACAAAGGACAGTTTCAGTTTAAGGTATATCATAAGGGGCACGTAGATTATTTTTTTTAAATGTTCGTCTCATTTTGTACGCACTATGTCATTCCCATGGTTCGTCCGTCCGACCGTTCATCCGTCAGTTAACTTTCCAGATCTATGGTGGATTTCATGAAATCACTTAAGCTACTGGTCAATATATTTTCTCGCTCGTGTTCGAGGCTTCGTTGTGACGTCGAGGCCAAAACTTACCAGGAAAAAGGATAGATTAGGATAAAATTGCTGATTTGATTCCTCGTAAAATCCATTCGCATTTATTTAGGCCAGAGGTAATCAGATTTTGATAGTGCTATGATGACACAAAAATTGTAATGGATTTTATTGAAATTTATTGTAAATATTTACAAAAATTAAAAAAAAATTGACAAATTCCAAGAAGAGTTAATCAAGGTATCAAGACATCCAGAGGGCGTATTATGCACTCTTAATGTTTTTCAATTGCTTATACAACCTGGTTATTTTTCTCTGCCATATGTAAAAAAAGGTCTATTATCAATGTATATTAAGATCGAATGGTGCAAACAAAACGTGATACATCTTGTGTTTCTAAACGTAAATAAGAATATGAAAAAAACCTTCTTGAAATGACACCATTCTCTGAAACAAATGTGTGACACTAAATATATTGGTTAATATTATCGTTGCTCCAGGAAGACAAACATAGACCGAAGATGGTTAGGCAGTATGCCAACAGCATTTTAGAAATAACATGTTAAATGAATTTTACACAAAACTTTAATTTTACAAATATTGGTGAAGCGCTAAATAAAACTGACTTGAAAGTGTGAACGTCTGACTATATAATGTAAACAACATTATTCACTGTTATTTCCAATCGTGGGTAATGTCGTGATACTGACATAATCAATCTGTATGGTTACTCTGCTTATACACCCCTTACACATTGGCCATACACTGCAGTCGTTCTAGATCTTCGTCGCTTTAACCGCTGTTTTGTATATTTAAGTTTTTCTTGGCTTCAAGAGAAGGACAGGTACAGGAATAATACCTTTAATTAGACCTGACCGCATTTTCCCTCGAATCAATGAGAGCGGAGTGTTGCTAGTTTGAAACTTGTAGTTGAATGCACCATTCGATGACGCTGCCATTGAGCTAATCAAAATGCTGTGCTGTCCCTGCGGGTGAAACCCGGAGAAGCCTGTAGTACAAAGCAAAATATATAATGAAGGCGATATAGAACAACTTCAGTGTATTACCGCTTTATGAGGAGTGTATCATGACTAGAACAAAAACAATAAATCATTATTTATTTTCAGGAGCACACTTTATGTATTTATCAGGGGAGTCTGGTGTCGGGAAGTCCTCCATTTCACGCGGAATATGTGCGGATTTGAATAAAATCATCCTTGATAAGAAAATAAATATGAACACTGGACCTATAGAGGTGGTTGACAGATTCAAATACGTGATCCCTGTCATTCGTAATAGAGGTAACTAAACCACAACTTAGGTTTGAGCTGGTGGACGCTGAGGAGTTTTGTGAACTTAACAAAGATAACCAACCGTGAACATTATTCGTGTAAGACGGGTATGATGCCGGCTTCTGTGGCTCAGGGGTAGAGCGTTGGACTCAAAGTGGAGAGATCGTGAGTTCGAATCTCCTCACGGTCGGCCCCCACTCAGGGTGAGCGGTCCGCAGGCTTAATAGGGAGACTGTGCCCATCATTCGTATTTCACTCACAAACGAGTGTGCCATTCGGGGGTTCCTGGGTGTTATGACCCAGTTATGGGGATGACACACACCCAGGGCCCGCAGGAGTGATATACCGAACCTGGTTGACACAAGCAAAAACCGGATATAAACCCCTGTCACGTAGTCCCAAACCGGAATGAAACTCTGCAGATGTACATACATTATTTAATCAAAGCATTTAAAAAAATAGAGGCGGTTGCCTCCACCAAAAAAATAAAAAAATACAGAAAGACAACATCTGAGGACATAACGTATCTCGCTCACATAAAACATTTTTTCCGTTCGCTCATATATTCATAACATCCAGACATTCACAAGACCCTCATTTTATTAAACAAAATGATAATTCGGAAACGAGGTGTCAGTGAAATCATTTGTAGACCCAGAGACCAGTAAAGAAGAAAAAAGACTTCTACAGAAAATGAAACAGTCAGATAATCAGACACATCTTAGCCAGTAAACGGGATTGTTATTATTGACCTGTTGTTTATGGGAAAGCAGTTAGACACCTTATTTGCTGGATTTTATGCAGATTTAATTAAATAATCCTGTCAGCAATCGCTGCGATTTTTTTCAGAGAATTTGCAGGGATATCACAATTGTCTTATGCAGTTAGGTGGGATAGCAACAGGTGGAATGATGAACGATAGACTTGAACTGACATTCCAGTATGATGATGTAATAAAGATATTTATTTAGTCAATAATTCTGGAAACTTGGATTTCTATAGTATGAACATTCTACCAGTGGAGACATTTTCATTTCTGAATAAAACCGTTCAGGGATGGTTCGCAGTATTCTATCTTGTCAAATTCCTTATGTGCGAAAGCAAAATAAACTGTTATTTCAGCTTTTTAGTCCCCCCCCCCCAGGAGTTAAGTGCTCCTATAGAAGGGAAGAATATAGTGTAACATATGGAAACAATCATAAAGACACAGCCAAGATGCATACACCGTTACATCTGAGTTTTATATCGGAACACAGAGATTCTGACCCAGACCTACCTGAAGTGATAGATCTAGATATCACAGATAAATATACTACCCTAGTTTATGTTAAACATCTGTCCATGAACGGGGCAATATTTGACAAACTAACATTGAAATCACGTGATGAGAGACATCTCCGTCTGCTTCAACATTTAAACGCTCTAGCATTATCATGGCTTAGGTTGTATAGTGAGTCGTATGGCTTACCTTGTTCTGAGGATTTACGATACACAAAAACAGAACTTGACGTCACCCTCACAAACATTTCACTGATAACACGGCAAGGATGGAGGTTTAAGCGCAATACTGAATCTAGACAAAGAATCATAATTTATGATAATGATGATGAAGACTATGAGGATGACACTTCTCCTGACCTGCTGGCTGTAATAAGAGCAATCCGTCGGATTCAAACACTTGAGGAGTTAGAGTTTCCTCGAACACCTTTGACCAGCGTCGCTGTTTACACATTAGCAAAATTTATGTCTGGGACACCTATAAGAACACTAAGAATTAGAACTTATTGAGCCTCATCACAAAAGTTCTGGGTTGTGGCGAGCAGACTGCCAGACTGACACAATCTCGAGGTACAATATAATGACCTGAATGTCAACATGGAGGAACTAATAAGGAACACAGAAACACTGGCAGGTATCAAAATTCAAGATATGTTAGATACCTACCGTATATTTGCCGATATGAAGGAGAAAGTAAAACAAACGCTGACAATAAAGTGTCCATCTGGGTCTGAAGATATAAACATCATTTCCACTAGGCTGTACAAAAATAATTGTTCTACGGAAATGCTGATCAGATTTTTCATAGAACCTTTTTTGGTGGGTGAAGGAGCCCTAGGGCCATGATCTTATTATTGTTGCCTGGTTCCTTTACATCAGTCCCTTAAAACACCATATATATATATATTACCAATGGAAAATTTGTATACAAAAATGTGTCACATACAGTGTATTTAACATCATGTAGTACTGCATCATCCAAATATATTTTTCCCTCCAGCCAGCTGATAAAGTTCAACATATTTTGACTCGAAAGGATAGATAAAAAAAAAGGAAAATTACATTTGGCAACTGAATTCCGTAGAACGATTATTAAGTTTTTACTTGGTATTACCTTATATTACTATTGCAAACTGTTCAAATAGTAGTCCACCTTGGTCTTGGTAAAATAATTCATTATGAGTATAACATAAACAAGGCAGGAGTGAAATTTACGGTCTAGCATCAGGCAAATGTTAATATCTGTAGAACTGATTGGACATTTCCATGATGGTTCAGGCAGCGGGGTTGGATTCATGCTTGTTCTAGGGCTGTAACGATGTATTACTTCTCGATATGAAAAGTATCGCGACTCTTCTCTCACGACACGATACGTAATACGTTACATGTACTTATATTAGTCAGAGTCAACGTTTTCACGTTAACCATGCTTCCAAAATAATTAATGAAAGAGTCCCGCCAGCCAGTGTGATCATACAGCTTTCAACTGATTTTTGGCCAATGACGTTTCGCCTTACATGCGCTCGGCCGGTGTCTATTATTAAATGCCGACGTATAAACAATATTTCCAGTTCTATCTGTGTAGCATTGATGATTTTTATTCATTACGTTGGCTGGACTAATTTCTTCCCAGGTTGGTACTGATCTGTGCGGCCGATGATAGATCTTGGGATTATACAATTGATGCAAGTACGGCTCATGGTTAATGCATAGTTCAATAGGCCGATGGACTCTGCTGGTTATTGACGAGGTTTAGGTAGAAAAATGAGATTCGCTTATTGTCTTTAAATATGCATATAATGCTTAAATCTTTCGAATTATGTATTTTTGCAATCGGTGAACACGTGTTACATAGTTTCACCTGTGGGAGGTTAAATAGAGGTTGTTTGTCTGACTTTCCATCCTTAACGATTCCAGAGCATGTTTCTTTTTTCACAAAAATATGTAACAAATGAAAACATAAATACATAAACTACTCAAGAAATTATTTATAAATTATATGTTATTTATAAATAGAAGATTTTAGTCCCTAGTTTTTGTCCTCATATATACAATCTGTATCATTTTAGAGGCTTAACACTATAAAGCGGATGGTTTGTCATTGCCGTTCAAAAGAGCAGATTTTAGTGTATTTTGTAGCATAAGTTCCAAACAGAATCATTCAATGTATTTGAGGAACAACTGAATCTTACATTCGTTTTATTTTAATAAGCGAAATTCAAAGTCATGTATTTGTATACCGTTCGTTAAAAATATATATATTATATTTGACTTCAGCTAGGTACGTATTAACGAACCGTAGGTAGCCCATGATAAGATAAGTTAATATTACGGTCATGTGACGAACATATGAGCCAATTCATATAAAAGCTGTTAATTACCATAATGGTGGTCCTGTCCTCGATGACAAACAGTATAGGAAAATTTGACCGGAAGTTGTTGATTTTGCATATGCAATAAATGTTGAGTGATAAACAGTTTTGTTGGTGAGAAAATGTGTAGCTACGCCATATTTTGTCACTTGCAAATCTCGACTGATTTGACAACATATGGGTTTGATTAAGATCGCTTGTGAACCAGGGGATCGCTTTTTAAGGCCCAAGAGATTATCTTTCTCAAATATATGCCAGGTGTCCGAATAAGCCTATCTAAATCTAACAAAAATAACTTTTATAAAATAACTGTATCTGTATCTCCCTTCTCAGGTGAAGATAGAAGCACACAGACACTTACACATAAAGATAACCATTACAATCGGTCCTGACTCACACAAATCTGTAATAATAAACACGTGAATAAGACATCGATTTGTTACTTATTTTCATTTTCGACAGTTTGACAGTGAATTGAAAACATACAAAAAAGATACCTGATAATCCCGTTCACTGTCTTATCAAGTACAGAAGTTTAAAACACTAGGTTGGAGCCCAGACCTCCTCAACGACCCTAGTGAGTGACTATGAGTGAACAAGAATGCTACAAACATAAATTAAAGAATGCTTATCAACAATCAACAATGAAATCTGAAAAAAATGGTGTGCTTGTCTGGACATGTTTCCCGCCATTCAGGACAACCATGAGTTCCGTTTTAAAACTTTAGTTCATGTATAGATGTTACCATAGAGTATTGCAACAGGTGTACCTGCTGATTTGGAGTTTTTCAGTCCTTAATCCGTGATGATGGAGAACCAACCTCCGCCCCATCCCATGAACAGATAAAGAAGACTATATGTGCCCGCTGTGAAAAAAAAAACTATATAAATTTGTCATTAAACAAACAGAAAAACAAAATGAAAAAAATCATACAAATTTTGTTTACGTAATCATTTTTTAATTGCCAGAGTGAGTGCCGAACTAACATCTTGTCCACAGGCCCCATCTGCGATTTGCAGGCGCTCTATACATGTTACTACAACCATCGACTTGATTAAAATGTTAAATCTGACTTTTGGACTGTGGACTAGCGTTAATGTTTGTTTAGTATAAACGTGTTTTGGTGTGTCGTTCATGGCTGAATAATCCCCTTGTAAGGGTATTGGCCGGGAGGGGCCTGTTTACTAACAGTGGTTCCGAATGACCGCGATTCTGACGGACCGTGTACATCTCAGTCAAGCCGCATATGGCTTACTTGAGTATATATTCCAATCTTCATTGCTTAGATTGAGATATTAATAAACCACGAATTGCTAACATTTGCATTATCTGTCCACGAATACAAAAACCTCACGAAATGGTTTTTGCACAAAACCACGAAATGTTAGGCGCACGATATTTTCTGAATCAACTATATATATATATATATATATATATATATATATATATATATATATATATATATATATAGCAGCAATGCGCAAAAGAGAGACAAGTTCGTAAGTCTCACTCTGCCAGTACACAGCCTTCCCATCAGCCCTATGCAGTGCCACCACGGGGCGACCCACGGAAACTGAGTACCATTCGGGCTCAGGCTAAACTTCATGGGACTCGGAGGAGGTTTGGACCAGAGACATGTGAAATGCAAGCCCACCAGCGCGTGCATATGCCCTCGTGTCCATCGACCAAACCCCCAGTCATGGATAAAAAGCTCAACGTTTCGTGAATTTCTCGGGAGAGAGAAAGACAATGGTAGTTAAACCTAACACAAAATCTGAAGCCTGAAAATCTGGAGCCGGAGTACGCCATACTCAAACAAAGACGCGATGGCTCGGACAGGTCGTGAAAACGGACAATAGTTGCATCCCCAAGGATCTCCTCTACTGTTAACTGCTACATGGAGCACGCCCAAAGGTGGACCCCAACTCCGCTCCAAAGATGTCTGCAAGAGCGACCTGATGGCCACGGGCATCGAATTTAATAACTGGGAATCCAGCCCCTGAGAACGAACAGCCTGGAAGGAGACAGTACAGAAAGGCCTCACCAAGTTGGATGAGACCCTAGCTCAGAAATCCAAAGCCAAGAGGCAGAAGGAGAAAGCCAGACACCAAACCGACAGAACAGCATCTGAGTTCATGTGGACTCACTGTTGGAGAGACTGCAACTCCCGCATTGGCCTGATCAGCCATACACGACACTGTACCAGAACATCAGTCCAGGTTGCATTTCCATAGTCTTCCGATTTCTTCTGATTTTGAGCTTTGTGTTCATTTTTTACGGTTCGATTAGACTGCAAACATGGTATTTCACCGATCACGACCTAAGTTGCACCTTTGGTATGCTTTTTTTGTTTTAAATTAAAAAAAAACAGTATATATAAGCGCGTTACCGGCAGTTACGTTGTTCTTTTAGCTTTTACGTGGCCTTTCGAGGAGACGGCGATAGGGAACGAAAGAGGACAGGGAACCAGTCTAACTCATATAATAGCCGTTCTTCCTGTCACATGCTACCCGCGTTATATATATAAATATATATATATATATATATATATATATATATATATATATATATATATATGGAATTTACCTTTGTAAACTGCAACGCCACATACAGCCGATTATATTAAAACTAATCTACTATGATTTCAGGATTTGGGCGTGGTTAAAAAATACATTATTGCGCATTTAACACAGCCAATATATGTCCGCTTGTCAGGGAGTTCAGATTGATTTTCGGCTTCATGCTGTCCTCGGGGTACTTTCCTGTCGTCGACCACAATCTTAATGAATCATAACAGGTTTATTAATATGAACCGCTAATGGGTCCTGCGATACACTAAAACTTTGGAATCTTAAGTCAAACGTCGAGATGATTGGTTAACCTCTAATGCCATAACTAACCTTTTACACCATAAAATATATGAGAATGAACAAATCAAAATTTACGTTCCAGTTGCATATCTATACCGGTGTAGTGGAAATCATCAGAGGGGTATTTTGAGACATCATTTGTTTTTGATCCTTTGAGATTTTGTTTTACACATGGCATAGACTTAAAATAATTAGACCAAGCCCCTAATTTCAATGGAAATAGCTCATTATTTGTTGAATAAATACCTTGTCTCCCATGATGCCCATCATTGCTTTATCCTTGACCCTTGAAAATGCAAAAAAAAGTCTTGTCGGCCATAAGTACATTTTTTTTATTTGTAGGACACTTTTGATCCGTGCTTGTTAGTTTGCTAAATTTCAAACATTTTATAAAGATTTTTAGTCTTTCCGTTTGTAGTACTTGCTATAAATGTGGATAAATATATGTATTGCAAACAGCTGTGCTACGTCCGAACTTAGCCGATGTTCATGCCTTTTGCCATTAAATGTATGGAAAGAGAAAATCCTTAAAATAAATTTAATTTAAAGACACAATTAAAGAAACCAACTTATGCACGACGCTTGAGGAGCTGGATGTATATGACCAATATAACATTTCTGCCATTTGTCCATAAAGATACTTGATGTCAGCGGCGTTGCAGTTGGGCCACAGGAGAAACAAAAAAAAACTAGTTGCAAAAAACTAGATATTTACTGAGAATGTTATAGTACAAAAATAAAATAAATCATTAATATCAGTAATGTTTACATTAAATTTCAGTAGCGAACATTTTCTGCAGGTAATAATTAATTGATATAAAGAGACCCATTAAGATGAGAGATTATTCTCAAATTTTCAGAGGAGAAACGAATAACTGAACATAATGGAATTATGCATTCTGAACAATTGTTTTTAATCAGCGTACCTTTTCATTAATTTTTGTTCATATAATGTTACCATGATTTTATAGTTCTCAGCTCATTGATACACACACACACACACACACACACATATATATATATATATATATATATATATATATATATATAAGCACGCTACAGCAAGTTGGTATGACGACCGCCCTCCGTAAATCCTGGCTACGCTCCTCACCGAGCTGCCTCAGTGATACCACCAAAAAAAAACTTTTCTCATTAAAGTACATGGGCCCACCTAGCGGTATGCAGGCGGCCATTCTGAATGGTACTCTGCCATTGCACTGCAGAGCATGATAATTAAAATGGAATCCTCGGGTCCTCCGGTTCTTGGATTAAGATGACTACCTTGACTCGTTATAAAAAGCTAGGGTTCTTTCTCTTTAAAAATTCGATGCTTGTCAGAGAAAATAAAATAACTGATATCTGCTAAGAACTGATTGAACGCAGCCTGTAAAATGTGTCAGTCTCAAGCACTCATTCTACTTTTCATGCTTTCACCACAACCATCTTGTTAAATGCTATATCTATTTTAAGCCTTCTATCAACGCACAGTTACCTGGCTCACTTAAAATTCAACTTTTAGTTCAACATATGTTCGTCAATATTATAATAAGTCTGGTACTGGCGTGTCATTCATTGTAATATATCTAATTTATTATTTCCTCTAGTGGATCTATAATTTGCTCGAACTTTAATTTGATGACGGAAATGTTAACAGTAGGGGGTGAGAAATTCCTTGCCATTCAATGGGTACTATTTTCTGTGCGGAAATGAACTAGCGGATCGGGTAACGTCTGAGGTAATCGATTCGGCTTATTTTGTTGAAAAGCTTGTGGTGATAGATATATGTATTGACAAGGACAGAATAAGCTTTGTTTAATATAGAGCGGTGACAGAAGTAATATCTACATATGACAAGCCGTGTCTGGTATAAAATGTATAGCCGGTGTGTTGAGAGAGATATTATGAGAAAGGATGCCTCTGATTTGTTATAAAATGTGTAACTAAAGGTCTGTCGATTAAAGGTGTGACCCTAAGAAGACGTATATAAATATATCATCATCAGAGGCGTCGGATTTTACCGATATCTTTGATGGTAATCAAAGGCGCGTGTTTAAAAGTTTGTTTGATAAAAGGCGCGGCTATTCGGTCAATAATTAATTTAATTCAAGCCTGTGAAGAGTACCTGGAAATAATGATGTTATATACTAAAAGACAGTTTCAGTCTCGGAAAAGAGTTTAATCGCTTCTCCAAGGCTTCAATAAGAAGAAAAATTCGAACGTCCTTGACGCTCAGCCAAAAATTTTGGAGAAACACACGCTAATATGGAAGGGGATAGTGTCAATTTCTGAAGTGTTATTCATTAGGATACATGTAAACCAAGGTCCATGCCATTGCACTTTCTACCAAGTAAGTACCTTGGATACAGTGTTAGGAGTAGGTGTGTGGTCAGAGTTGGGTCCGAGTACTTTTAAAGTACTCGAGTATGAGTACTGAGTACTTTAAAAGTACTCGAGTACAAGTATGAGTACTTTTGAACCTTTTCGAAAGTATTCGAGTACGAGTACCGATTTCTAAAAATGTACTCATGAGTACTTTAATGATTACTTTTTGTAACCAAACTTATTTAATGATGTTATTAAGTTTATATAAACTCACAAAGTTACAATTTTTTTATTAATGAAAATCCAGGACAAAATATAAAATATATACAATGTTGTGTTATGCTTACTCAAAATACTGAAGGGAATCGCACATTCTAGGGCATATTAACAGGCCATATACACTTGAAATTGTATCAAAGCATTAACTTATTATAGTAGGCGGTTGCATTTAATAAACATCTGAGTCTCAAAATTCTCAAAAATAGCTATTACTACAATGTTAACCATATGTTATCATATAATAATAACAATGCTATGATTATAATAACAATAAAAATAACTATATGTTATTATTTATATAATATGAATAATATGTGGCCGTAGCCTATTGAAGGTTTTTATTGACAACCGGAATATGAGAAAATAGTATAAAACAACATATCTGACAGACTGACCATGTCATTCATCATGTGTAATAAATTATGAGTATTAACAACAGAAACATCAGCAGCATATTACAACTAGGAATGAGGTGATAGTAATACACATTATGTATTATTTATATATTAATAGTGTGAGGCAAATTTTGTATTTTTCTGTATCTCCTCTGATACCGCCGTACTTATTGCCATGATTTTCGACATACATATGCTCCGGGTTTGTCAGAAGAGGGTCCACTTTTGTTCGCAATTTTTGGGTATAAGGTGCATAATTGATAATTTTAAAATTTGCTCCTCTGGGGGCGCCTTTTTTTCATGTCTTCGGGCCCGGTAACACAATGGCCATAGAATGTGTATTGGCGGGACAGAGTTTTACTCCGGAGGCCCTATGTCGGGTTTTCGTACAATTTGCGGTTACCGGCTAGGAATAATCCCAATCGGCCATCCCTTCTCAAAAGCAGGATCTTCGAAAGAATTGTTTTGCTGGCTTTCCTACGACCGGGGGGTAGCACGAGGAGGGCTCCAACCTGCGACGCCCCCACGCCCCCTTTCATAACCTGATATGCTTGAGTGCCATATCTTCACAAATAAAACTGGTATTTTTTGCATTTTCTTCGAAGGTCTATTCCATGGATGGTTTCTTTTGTATGTATGTGTGAGTGACTATTTGTCTGAGTCCCCGACAACATGCTAGAGACTGGCTTTGGGAGACCGTGTGCGACTATACGCTGTTCCGAAACATGTTCCTAATGCTGTTCCGAAATATTTTTATCCACGACACCATACATATAATGGATCTATAAATTAATAGGGTAACTGGATTTGTGTGATGGATTTCCGATACCACCGCACGGATTGTCGTGTTCGTCCAAAACGGTGCGGAGCACGGGTAATTGCTTGTAATATAATAATACAGGTTTTCAAAGTTAGTAGGAGTTATATAACTATTGATAGAAAAGATATTTGAACTAGTAATAGAAATAGTACCCCAGGTAATAGAATAATAGTTATTACTTTGCTAATACAACCCTAGACTAACACATCTGATGGCGTGTTTGTTTGATTAGGTTGATAGAGCAATGTAAAGGGCTCCGTGTAGTGTGATTATTAAATGCTGGGTGCTTTCATGGTCCAGTGAGCACTGGACAGAACGCGTACGCTTGAGGTTAACCCATGGATCTCTTTGTTGATTCAATAATTAGGCTTGGTCATTAAACATTGGAGAAGTCCTATGTTTGCTGACACCATATGTTGACAAGTTATTGTCAGCTGATAGTAGAATGTGATGCTGCAGCCTATTTTGTAGTAGCTACGGGGTGTATATATGGTCTGAAAGTCAGAGCCTTTCATTGGTAAATCATGGGTAAATCAGTGTGCCACAGACTGTGCATAGAGCTCATCACAGACTGCGAATTCCAACTGAAAATTTGCTAAACCTACGATCACATTTAGTTATATATATATATATATATATATGTTGAACAGGTTGTGATTATATTTTGTTGTATTGTAATGTGGCAAATTTGATCAATGCAGCTTATCTTTATATAAAACCTACCACTATAAGTACTATTATATATGATATCATATATGTTATATATTACATACAATATCATACTATTATAAAATATAATAATCTATTACTTATATTGTAAATTGAGATTAAAGTTTACTTGGAATTATTAATGAAATATGAAATACCCAAAAGTACTCCTAAATTACTCATGTGAATACCGAGTACTTTCAAAGTACTCCAGTACAAGTATGAGTACTTTTGTAATTTTGAAAAAGTACTCGAGAACGAGTACTGAGTACTAAAAATAGTACTCATGAGTACGAGTATTATGAGTACGAGTACTTTTTGACCTAACCCTGGTGTGGGTATGTGTAATGTGAGAATTATCTCATTTTCCATTAAAAGTCAATCAGCTAAAATGGAGAAAGAAAGAGAATATATAACTGATATATAAGTGAACATAATTCTGCACCTTTTAATGTTAAATTCTGTCACCCTAAAAAGATACGGGGGGGGGGGGGGGAGAGGGGTTAGTCGTTATACTTCAGTCTCAATGAGATACACCATACGGTAAATGTAAATAGTATAAGTGTCAATCCTATTTTAAGTGTCAATATGATATTTTAACTTTTATCGTTAATGTTTTTCTCAATATTAGTCATTAATTAATTCCAATAAGAAGAAATATATATACATTGGTGTATTTATATTATCTTATATTTTATTTAATGCAACAAAATGTGGAAGAAAATATGACACTTGATATTGACCTGGAATACACAAAACAAAACAAAATGATGCACATTGTTTTAAGAAGATAAGAGCCAGCTTTCCAGGTTTCCTACTTGAAGGATTTATTGGATCAATAACATATGCTGGGTACTTATTAACATATTCTAGGTAATTTCTTGCCGGGAGAAGTTTATATTCCTTTCAAGATAATGGTGCTGACATCACTGACAATCAGAGGTGGATAATTTCAGATTGATTTATTCGAAAATGAGTATATTTCCACAAGCCCTCATTTTGCAAATGCAAAATGTCATTTTTTCCTTCCATTTTAAAATTCCTAAATCTTTTTTTTTTTATTATATTTTTCTTCATTGTCATGCTAAGCGTATAATCAAAGAATCCAATTTATGTGTCTGTCATCTTTGCAGATGTTAGTGCCACCGAATATTTTCTTTATGGTTTATATTTCAGGTATTTACATCATATATAGTTTTTACATATTTAACAATTTCAAATATTGTTTGTTTCACATATTATATATATGGATTCTCCTCTTGAATTACAGCGCCAAAATATCTGAAAGAGCTGGTCCTTTTCACAATGAAAAAGGAGGAAGGTGAGTCGTATTAACATGGCGACGAGGACCACCTGTAAAGATCATTAAACGTTGACGTAACTTGTGGCCCTAATGCTTGCACCTGGCGTGTTTTCTTGTGTAGGTAAGTATTTACGGATAAACTGACACTTCTTATTGGTAAACATACATCATCCCTTCTTGATATTTCACTGGATTAATTAAAAATGATGTAATTCGTATTCAACTAGGAACCTATTTAGATAAATAAAAAAAGTAGTAATGCTTTTAGATCTTCCATTTATGACGTCAGCAACAAGAGGATAATAACAGTTGTTAAACAAATTACAGTGCCTTATTCCACATAGTATGACGTGAACTTGATATATAGCCGCTGCATCAATAAATGAAAAGAGTTATCCTTTAATAGAAAGTACCAACAGGGAGACAATCCATGAAACCAAAATACTAACGACACTTGCCAAGCTGTAGGTATAATGAATAAACAATATATAACAAAAAATGTAAAAATTAAAAAATTTCAATCAATCTCTAATTATTGTTTCAATACACTTTCATCTGCAGGTATTGTGGTGCCTGATGGTGTAATGGCTAAGGTGCCGGACTTGTGATTAAGCGGTCATGGGCTTGAGTATCGCAGCCTCCCATTTCTTTGCTAAATCCCCTTAAACAAGGTCACAGACACAACTATAATTATGTCTACCCAACATAACGGAAGGGTACGGATTAAGTGCTAATTGCGTATGGCGCGCCCTGGCGACCTTAAAGGTGTGTGTGGGATTTGTTTTGCCCTAGGAACTACCACAAGGAAGTAAATTTATGATTACTTAGCTTAACATTTCTTTTATCTCGAGACTTGCAATTTTACAAAGATTTTGTAACATATATGTAAATATATATGTATTAATTATTTAAATATATATTAATATATATATATATATATATATAAACATAGAAGGGTAGGTAATGATAAAGAGTGTCGCCTTTTAGGTAGACTAACTTGTTTAATGTGCGTTAATAAACAAGTTACGTAAGCCTCTACTACAGACTGACACGGCTATACCACTTATAATATATATATATATATATATATATATATATATATATATATATACGCTCAAACCAGCAGTTATGACAACCCCTCCCCCTCCACCTCCACCCCATTCTTCTGTATACCCTAGCTGCAAACCTGACATGTATTCTATACATACATTGTCTATTATCAATAGATTCATGAAAGGAAGTACTGATCATCATATTTTATATTCAGCAATAAAATAGAGCCATATTAAAAAACAGTAAACATTGAAGTAAATAGGTTATGCGGGTAAAAGTCGATACTTCTGAGAACAATAAAGTTTTTGTTTCACGAAGGATGCAAATTGCAAGGTCCAACATTCGTATTTTTAGCTCCAAAAGCTCGCCAAACATGCGCGGGATTTTGGATGAGTCGTCAGTTGTCCTCATTAGTCGTTCCTGGTTCAGTAGGAATATAAAAAAGTTTAAATTTCGTTGCGAGCGTTTGTACCATCTCATAGTGTAATTTGCTCGTGATTTATCTAAAAATTCGCCTCAGATGCACACGACCTACTCACGACGTAAGGGCAGTTCACAAAACCTTTGCAAAAGAAGCATTACCGAGATTTGCACGACGGTTTCTATATTTAGAAACGCAAATCGTGCATCGCGAAATACGCGCGAAAATGTTTGGATGGGTTGCTGATTAAACATATACTGTCCAGAATTATCAACGCTACACGCAACATTCGCACACTCTTCTGACGCGGTCAAACCCTCGCTATTAAAACCAAACTTTTTATCAACACGGAGTTACTTGTCTCACTGGAATTTAAACCTTAAGGCTGTAATGATAGTAACAGCGACATATATTTCGACAACGGTTATAATGAGTAGGGCACTGGCGTCATTGCTGTCCATGTGTCTTTCATTTTGTCTGATTGATGGACAGTCAACATATAACAAAGACAGTGCCCTATTTCAGCCTGTTCCTGACAATATATCAATCATTGAATATATATTTAAAATTAATATTTGCAATACAGGAAGACTATTCCTTATTCCTTTGGACAAGCGTTTACACAAAATTATTGACCTTTTAAAGAAAGATATATAAGCGGTAAGTTAAAAAAAATGCAGGTTTAACTGACTTCAGAAACCTTACAATTTAATTCGTGGCGGTAGGTCCCCGGGAACGCTTCAGCGCCCTCACACTGCTTTTAGGTCGATAGGACCGGCCATACGTAGATTGCACGTTATCCGGTACCCATTTGTTATGCTGTGTGGACATAAGCACACTTGTGGCTGAGACCTTGAGGGTGTTAGCGAAGAAGTGAGAGGCTACAGGATTCGAACCCGTGACAGCTTGATCACATGTGTGGTACCTTCGCCATTGCACCACTTAGCTTCACGGTATTGACCTTCGGATGAGATTGACATCTCAACCATTCAAGTATCTTTACCACGTCTGGCTTAACAACCTGACTTTAAATCATTCAAGCAATCATTTTAGATTAAAATAAATTTGCACACGTGGAGTTTTTAACGTGGAAATTTTAAAGATAGAATGGTATATGTGTCAGTAAATTTTTCAGTAAAGGACACCGCCCAATAAAAGCATGCAACATTTTAATAAGCTCTTATAAAATCAACAACAAAACTTTAAAGCTGGGCTTATTCAGGGAACAGAGTAAGGTGAACTAGATGTTCTTTTTACATTAGTTTGCTTGAATTATCCATTGTGACGGATATGATAGCAAGGGGGGGGGGGGGTAACTTGCCACTCAACAATGACCTTTTAATTTTCTGTTCGGAAATAAACTGGCGGATCAAGTGACGTGTTAGCTAATCGTATCAGGTCTGAAGAACTTTGTAGGCTAAGAAGTTTGTAGTGACTGATACATGTACGAAAAAGAAGGAAGAGTTTTGCTTAGTAAAGAGCGGTAAAGGAAATTATATCTGCATATGGTACAGGTAAATGTATTAAGCTCATAATAACCTGAGGGCAATGTGACTCATATATATATATAAAATCGATTGCCATTACGTCTTTAGGTGTTATAATTAGGGGCGCCTTTGATGGTAATGAAGAGTGTAATGATACAAGGTCTGCCAAGTACAAGTGAGAGCAACAGTCAGTGGTGCATATATATATATATATATATATATATATATATATATATATATATATATATATATATATATACGATGATCAAAAGTGTAATCCGAAACGTCTGTGTAAACGGTGCTTTAATTAAAGTTGTGGCACCTCGATCGATAATTAATTTAAGATCACACGGATATATGATTTCAATCGAAATTTGCACTTGTCATTGTCAGAAATGTAACGTTTTTTTTTTTCTAAAAATTCCACGATCCAGATAGTGATCGTGATCTCCTAAAAATTTAGTTAGTTGTCCCTTGTTTCATTGCCGAGCTGTCCTGCAAATTTGATCAAAATCCGTTCTGAGTAATATTGCTAACAGTCAGACAAAAAAGAAACAAACAAAAAAACAATTGTCACCAAAACATTTACCCGCTTGGCGTGGGTTATGAAGCACAAAGCAAGCAAGAGTTTGATATATATTGTTGATACATATTATATATATATATACATATATATTGTTGATATATATTACTGTATATTTGGATATTTTGTTCCTGAAAAAGTGTAAGTGTTCAATAGTCCCCGGGGCTTTAAATATGAAGAAAAAATTCTGATTGCCTGCTGTGAAGGCAATTATTTGGAGAATCACATGAGATTTTGGAAGGGGGTCTGTGCCAGCATTTGAGGGGTTATTGAAAATATGACCATATTGCAGAGTTGTTTTTGTATAATTATATTAACTAGACACTCTTTATGTGATTAATGAATTAAAATGAAATGCAGAATTGACAAGGTGACTGCTTTGGATGAGGTAGTAGGAATATTTAGTGACGGACACTTTGACCCTCGAGACATTCTGAGCATCACAGACGCTAAGCCCTGCCCTTCTAAAGGCCCTCGCCAATTAAATATGAGTTTGAGTCTCTGTAATACTTCCATAGCAGGTAATGTTACGTAATAAACTAATTATGGCGCCATGTTTTTGGATGTAAAACATGAGGTTATGTTCTCCTGGAGATATTATTTATAGGTTTTTGTTACTACCGAGTAAAATAATATGGTAATTAATACAACATAGTCAAATGAAATACGAAACATACCACAATACTGGAACTGAAATTTATTTAAATGAGAGAATTAACCCACATTCTTAGATCTCAGTAGACGGGACCTCTTATGAGTAGTACTAAAGGTACGTTTTTAAATTTTATTCTAGAAGTAACACAAATTTTATTCGAGTGGACAAAAACATCACGACTGTGATTTCTTGTACATATATTGAACTATTGATGGCGTTATAATACACATGAATATTATTATAGACATTGGTTGGCAGTCTCTATATTGATTACGACAGCCAGCCAATGGGAAATGCCAAAGGATTCTGATTCATGGCATAGGGTCATACTTATCCCTGTACAATCTAAGATAAACGGAGTGACATTTGCACACCAACCTCAATCCTGAGAACATCCCATTAACCGCGTCATTCATTATGTCCAAAATATTTTGCCGGTGATAAGTTTTCTGCCTTTTTCTGTCATTCCGCAGGGAAAGCGTTTTGTATCGCCCGAAAAGCCCCAGACTGTTTTTTGCCACAAAGGAAGACTTTTGTTTTGTCAGGCAAATGTTTCGATGCTATAATATATCTTGGACAGACCCGAAGTGGTGACATATTAGAGTCACAGGCTGCGTATAGTGGTTATTCTAAATACGACTGACGTTAGTCCAAACTAAGCAAAGTCATGCATATTGGATTTTCCTCAGAATACCTACCAGGACCTTTCAGCATGTGAACTTGCTGGGTTTTTTCTTACTTTAATTGCTGGATATATATATAAGCATGTCCCTAAGGGCATCAAAACCACTTCCTGTTCCAATTGTCCAGGAATCCGCTAAAAGTAAGGGCAAATTGACCTGACGTCTCTCCATACTCTGGCACATTCCACCTAAATAATCCGCGGCATCCATCATCTGTCATCCCATATCCCTTCAATAAGGTCACACGACGCATCAGCTGCAGACAGCAACGAAAACATACTAAGAGCTCTGCACTTTCATCAGGTACTGAGGTGGATTGGCTACCTATCAGTATATGATTAAACATATACTGTCCAGAATTATCAACGCTACACGCAACATTCGCACACTCTTTTGACGCGGTCAAACCCTCGCTATTAAAACCAAACTTTTTATCAACACGGAGTTACTTGTCTCACTGGGATTTAAACCTTAAGGCTGTAATGATAGTAACAGCGACATATTTTTCGACAAAGGTTATAATGAGTAGGGCACTGGCGTCATTGCTGTCCATGTGTCTTTCATTTTGTCTGGTGGATGGACAGTCAACATATAACAAAGACAGTGCCCTATTTCAGCCTGTTCCTGACGTAGTTATTTCCAGTTATGGTAAAAATTCAATTGATTTTACTATTTTTAAAATACGTAGAATTGACAATATATCAATCATTTAATATATATTTAAAATTAATATTTGCAATACAGGAAGACTATGCCTTATTCCTTTGGACAAGCGTTTACACAAAATTATTGACCTTTTAAAGAAAGATATATAAGCGGTAAGTTAAAAAAAATGCAGGTTTAACTGACTTCAGAAACCTTACAATTTAATTCGTGGCGGTAGGTCCCCGGGGACGCTTCAGCGCCCTCACACTGCTTTTAGGTCGATAGGACCGGCTATACGTAGATGCCACGTTATCCGGTACCCATTTGTTATGCTGTGTGGACATAAGCACACTTGTGGCTGAGACCTTGAGGGTGTTAGCAAAGAAGTGAGAGGCTACAGGATTCGAACCCGTGACAGCTTGATCACATGTGTGGTACCTTCGCCATTGCACCACTTAGCTTCACGGTATTGACCTTCGGATGAGATTGACAACTCAACCATTCAAGTATCTTTAGCACGTCTGGCTTAACAACCTGACTTTAAATTATTCAAGCAATCATTTTAGATTAAAATAAATTTGCACACGTGGAGTTTTTAACGTGGAAATTTTAAAGATAGAATGGTATATGTGTCAGTAAATTTTTCAGTAAAGGACACCGCCCAATAAAAGCATGCAACATTTTAATAAGCTCTTATAAGATCAACAAGAAAACTTTGAAGCTGGGCTTATTCAGGGAACAGAGTAAGGTGAACTAGATGTTCTTTTTACATTAGTTTGCTTGAATTATCCATTGTGACGGATATGATAGCAAGGGGGGGGGGGGGGGTTAACTTGCCACTCAACAGTGACCTTTTAATTTTCTGTTCGGAAATAAACTGGCGGATCAAGTGACGTGTTAGCTAATCGTATCAGGTCTGAAGAACTTTGTAGGCTAAGAAGTTTGTAGTGACTGATACATGTACGAAAAAGAAGGAAGAGTTTTGCTTAGTAAAGAGCGGTAAAGGAAATTATATCTGCATATGGTACAGTAAATGTATTAAGCTCATAATAACCTGAGGGCAATGTTCATATATATATATATATATATATATAAAATCGATTGCCATTACGTCTTTAGGTGTTATAATTAGGGGCGCCTTTGATGGTAATGAAGAGTGTAATGATACAAGGTCTGCCAAGTACAAGTGAGAGCAACAGTCGGTGGTGCATATATATATATATATATATATATATATATATTATATATATATATATATATATATATATATATATATATATATATATATATATATATACGATGATCAAAAGTGTAATCCGAAACGTCTGTGTAAACGGTGCTTTAATTAAAGTTGTGGCACCTCGATCGATAATTAATTTAAGATCACACGGATATATGATTTAAATCGAAATTTGCACTTGGATGGCGCAGATCTCCGCCTTATGTCATTGTCAGAAATGTAGCGTTTTCTCTTTCTAAAAATTCCACGATCCAGATAGTGATCGTGATCTCCCAAAAATTTAGTTAGTTGTCCCTTGTTTCATTGCCGAGCTGTCCTGCAAATTTGATCAAAATCCGTTCTGAGTAATATTGCTCACAGTCAGACAAAAAAGAAACAAACAAAAAAACAATTGTTACCAAAACATTTACCCGCTTGGCGTGGGTTATGAAGCACAAAGCAAGCAAGAGTTTGATATATATTGTTGATACATATTATATATATATATATATATATATACATACATATGTATTGATGATATATATTACTGGATATTTGGATATTTTGTTCCTAAAAAAGTGAAAGTGTTCAATAGTCCCCGGGGCTTTTAATATGAAGAAAAAATTCTGATTGCTTGATGTGAAGGCAATTATTTGGAGAATCACATGAGATTTTGGAAGGGGGTCTGTGTCAGCATTTTAGGGGTTATTAAAAATATGATCATATTGCAGAGTTGTTTTTGTATAATTATATTAACTAGACAACTTTTATGTGATTAATTAATTAAAATGAAATGCAGAATTGACAAGGTGACTTCTTTAGATGAGGTAGTAGGAATATTTAGTGACGGACACTTTGACCCTCGAGACATTCTGAGCATCACAGACGCTAAGCCCTGCCCTTCTAAAGGCCCTCGCAAATTAAATATGAGTTTGAGTCTCTGTAATACTTCCATAGCAGGTAATGTTACGTAATAAACTAATTATGGCGCCATGTTTTTGGATGTAAAACATGAGGTTATGTTCTCCTGGAGATATTATTTATAGGTTTTTGTTAATACCGAGTAAAATAATATGGTAATTAATACATCTAAGTCAAATGAAATACGAAACATACCACAATACTGGAACCGAAATTTATTTAAATGAGAGAATTAACCCACATTCTTAGATCTCAGTAGACGGGACCACTTATGAGTAGTACTAAAGGTACGTTTTTAAATGTTATTCTAGAAGTAACACAAATTTTATTCGAGTGGACAAAAACATCACGACTGTGATTTCTTGTACATATATTGAACTATTGATGGCGTTATAATACACATGAATATTATTACAGACATTGGTTTGCAGTCTCTATATTGATTACGACAGCCAGCCAATGGGAAATGCCAAAGGATTCTGATTCATGGCATAGGGTCATACTTATCCCTGTACAATCTAAGATAAACGAAGTGACATTTGCACGCCAACCTCAATCCTGAGAACATCCCATTAACCGCGTCATTCATTATGTCCAAAATATATTGCCGGTAATACGTTTCTGCCTTTTTCTGTCATTCCGCAGGGAAAGCGTTTTTTATCGCCCGAAAAGCCCCAGACTGTTTTTTGCCACAAAGGAAGACTTTTGTTTTGTCAGGCAAATGTTTCGATGCTATGATATATCTTGGACAGACTCGAAGTGGTGACATATTAGAGTCACAGGCTGCGTATAGTGGTTATTCTAAATACGACTGACGTTAGTCCAAACTAAGCAAAGTCATGCATATTGGATTTTCCTCAGAATACCTACCAGGACCTTTCAGCATGTGAACTTGCTGGGTTTTTTCTTACTTTAATTGCTGGATATATATATAAGCATGTCCCTAAGGGCATCAAAACCACTTCCTGTTCCAATTGTCCAGGAATCCGCTAAAAGTAAGGGCAAATTGACCTGACGTCTCTCCATACTCTGGCACATTCCACCTAAATAATCCGCGGCATCCATCATCTGTCATCCCATATCCCTTCAATAAGGTCACACGACGCATCAGCTGCAGACAGCAACGAAAACATACTAAGAGCTCTGCACTTTCATCAGGTACTGAGGTGGAATGGCTACCTATCAGTATATGATTAAACATATACTGTCTAGAATTATCAACGCTACACGCAACATTCGCACACTCTTTTGACGCGGTCAAACCCTCGCTATTAAAACCACACTTTTTATCAACACGGAGTTACTTGTCTCACTGGGATTTAAACCTTAAGGCTGTAATGATAGTAACAGCGACATATTTTTCGACAAAGGTTATAATGAGTAGGGCACTGGCGTCATTGCTGTCCATGTGTCTTTCATTTTGTCTGGTGGATGGACAGTCAACATATAACAAAGACAGTGCCCTATTTCAGCCTTGTTCCTGACGTAGTTATTTCCAGTTATGGTAAAAATTCAATTGATTTTACTATTTTTTAAATACTTAGAATCGACAATATATCAATCATTTAATATATATTTAAAATTAATATTTGCAATACAGGAAGACTATGCCTTATTCCTTTGGACAAGCGTTTACACAAAATTATTGACCTTTCAAAGAAAGATATATAAGCGGTAAGTTAAAAAAAATGCAGGTTTAACTGACTTCAGAGACCTTACAATTTAATTCGTGGCGGTAGGTCCCCGGGGACGCTTCAGCGCCCTCACACTGCTTTTAGGTCGATAGGACCGGCCATACGTAGATTGCACTTTATCCGGTATCCATTTGTTATGCTGTGTGGACATAAGCACACTTGTGGCTGAGACCTTGAGGGTGTTAGCAAAGAAGTGAGAGGCTACAGGATTCGAACCCGTGACAGCTTGATCACATGTGTGGTACCTTCGCCATTGCACCACTTAGCTTCACGGTATTGACCTTCGGATGAGATTGACATCTCAACCATTCAAGTATCTTTAGCACGTCTGGCTTAACAACCTGACTTTAAATCATTCAAGCAATCATTTTAGATTAAAACAAATTTGCACACGTGGAGTTTTTAACGTGGAAATTTTAAAGATAGAATGGTATATGTGTCAGTAAATTTTTCAGTAAAGGACACCGCCCAATAAAAGCATGCAACATTTTAATAAGCTCTTATAAAATCAACAACAAAACTTTGAAGCTGGGCTTATTCAGGGAATAGAGTAAGGTGAACTAGATGTTCTTTTTACATTAGTTTGCTTGAATTATCCATTGTGACGGATATGATAGCAAGGGGGGGGGGTAACTTGCCACTCAACAGTGACCTTTTAATTTTCTGTTCGGAAATAAACTGGCGGATCAAGTGACGTGTTAGCTAATCGTATCAGGTCTGAAGAACTTTGTAGGCTAAGAAGTTTGTAGTGACTGATACATGTACGAAAAAGAAGGAAGAGTTTTGCTTAGTAAAGAGCGGTAAAGGAAATTATATCTGCATATGGTACAGTAAATGTATTAAGCTCATAATAACCTGAGGGCAATGTTCGTATATATATATATATATATATATATATAAAATCGATTGCCATTACGTCTTTAGGTGTTATAATTAGGGGCGCCTTTGATGGTAATGAAGAGTGTAATGATACAAGGTCTGCCAAGTACAAGTGAGAGCAACAGTCGGTGGTGCATATATATATATATATATATATATATATATATATATATTATATATATATATATATATATATATATATATATATATATATATATATATATATATACGATGATCAAAAGTGTAATCCGAAACGTCTGTGTAAACGGTGCTTTAATTAAAGTTGTGGCACCTCGATCGATAATTAATTTAAGATCACACGGATATATGATTTAAATCGAAATTTGCACTTGGATGGCGCAGATCTCCGCCTTATGTCATTGTCAGAAATGTAGCGTTTTCTCTTTCTAAAAATTCCACGATCCAGATAGTGATCGTGATCTCCCAAAAATTTAGTTAGTTGTCCCTTGTTTCATTGCCGAGCTGTCCTGCAAATTTGATCAAAATCCGTTCTGAGTAATATTGCTCACAGTCAGACAAAAAAGAAACAAACAAAAAAACAATTGTTACCAAAACATTTACCCGCTTGGCGTGGGTTATGAAGCACAAAGCAAGCAAGAGTTTGATATATATTGTTGATACATATTATATATATATATATATATATATACATACATATGTATTGTTGATATATATTACTGGATATTTGGATATTTTGTTCCTAAAAAAGTGAAAGTGTTCAATAGTCCCCGGGGCTTTAAATATGAAGAAAAAATTCTGATTGCTTGATGTGAAGGCAATTATTTGGAGAATCACATGAGATTTTGGAAGGGGGTCTGTGTCAGCATTTTAGGGGTTATTAAAAATATGATCATATTGCAGAGTTGTTTTTGTATAATTATATTAACTAGACAACTTTTATGTGATTAATTAATTAAAATGAAATGCAGAATTGACAAGGTGACTTCTTTAGATGAGGTAGTAGGAATATTTAGTGACGGACACTTTGACCCTCGAGACATTCTGAGCATCACAGACGCTAAGCCCTGCCCTTCTAAAGGCCCTCGCAAATTAAATATGAGTTTGAGTCTCTGTAATACTTCCATAGCAGGTAATGTTACGTAATAAACTAATTATGGCGCCATGTTTTTGGATGTAAAACATGAGGTTATGTTCTCCTGGAGATATTATTTATAGGTTTTTGTTAATACCGAGTAAAATAATATGGTAATTAATACATCTAAGTCAAATGAAATACGAAACATACCACAATACTGGAACCGAAATTTATTTAAATGAGAGAATTAACCCACATTCTTAGATCTCAGTAGACGGGACCACTTATGAGTAGTACTAAAGGTACGTTTTTAAATGTTATTCTAGAAGTAACACAAATTTTATTCGAGTGGACAAAAACATCACGACTGTGATTTCTTGTACATATATTGAACTATTGATGGCGTTATAATACACATGAATATTATTACAGACATTGGTTTGCAGTCTCTATATTGATTACGACAGCCAGCCAATGGGAAATGCCAAAGGATTCTGATTCATGGCATAGGGTCATACTTATCCCTGTACAATCTAAGATAAACGAAGTGACATTTGCACGCCAACCTCAATCCTGAGAACATCCCATTAACCGCGTCATTCATTATGTCCAAAATATATTGCCGGTAATACGTTTCTGCCTTTTTCTGTCATTCCGCAGGGAAAGCGTTTTTTATCGCCCGAAAAGCCCCAGACTGTTTTTTGCCACAAAGGAAGACTTTTGTTTTGTCAGGCAAATGTTTCGATGCTATGATATATCTTGGACAGACTCGAAGTGGTGACATATTAGAGTCACAGGCTGCGTATAGTGGTTATTCTAAATACGACTGACGTTAGTCCAAACTAAGCAAAGTCATGCATATTGGATTTTCCTCAGAATACCTACCAGGACCTTTCAGCATGTGAACTTGCTGGGTTTTTTCTTACTTTAATTGCTGGATATATATATAAGCATGTCCCTAAGGGCATCAAAACCACTTCCTGTTCCAATTGTCCAGGAATCCGCTAAAAGTAAGGGCAAATTGACCTGACGTCTCTCCATACTCTGGCACATTCCACCTAAATAATCCGCGGCATCCATCATCTGTCATCCCATATCCCTTCAATAAGGTCACACGACGCATCAGCTGCAGACAGCAACGAAAACATACTAAGAGCTCTGCACTTTCATCAGGTACTGAGGTGGAATGGCTACCTATCAGTATATGATTAAACATATACTGTCTAGAATTATCAACGCTACACGCAACATTCGCACACTCTTTTGACGCGGTCAAACCCTCGCTATTAAAACCACACTTTTTATCAACACGGAGTTACTTGTCTCACTGGGATTTAAACCTTAAGGCTGTAATGATAGTAACAGCGACATATTTTTCGACAAAGGTTATAATGAGTAGGGCACTGGCGTCATTGCTGTCCATGTGTCTTTCATTTTGTCTGGTGGATGGACAGTCAACATATAACAAAGACAGTGCCCTATTTCAGCCTTGTTCCTGACGTAGTTATTTCCAGTTATGGTAAAAATTCAATTGATTTTACTATTTTTTAAATACTTAGAATCGACAATATATCAATCATTTAATATATATTTAAAATTAATATTTGCAATACAGGAAGACCATGCCTTATTCCTTTGGACAAGCGTTTACACAAAATTATTGACCTTTCAAAGAAAGATATATAAGCGGTAAGTTAAAAAAAATGCAGGTTTAACTGACTTCAGAGACCTTACAATTTAATTCGTGGCGGTAGGTCCCCGGGGACGCTTCAGCGCCCTCACACTGCTTTTAGGTCGATAGGACCGGCCATACGTAGATTGCACTTTATCCGGTATCCATTTGTTATGCTGTGTGGACATAAGCACACTTGTGGCTGAGACCTTGAGGGTGTTAGCAAAGAAGTGAGAGGCTACAGGATTCGAACCCGTGACAGCTTGATCACATGTGTGGTACCTTCGCCATTGCACCACTTAGCTTCACGGTATTGACCTTCGGATGAGATTGACATCTCAACCATTCAAGTATCTTTAGCACGTCTGGCTTAACAACCTGACTTTAAATCATTCAAGCAATCATTTTAGATTAAAACAAATTTGCACACGTGGAGTTTTTAACGTGGAAATTTTAAAGATAGAATGGTATATGTGTCAGTAAATTTTTCAGTAAAGGACACCGCCCAATAAAAGCATGCAACATTTTAATAAGCTCTTATAAAATCAACAACAAAACTTTGAAGCTGGGCTTATTCAGGGAATAGAGTAAGGTGAACTAGATGTTCTTTTTACATTAGTTTGCTTGAATTATCCATTGTGACGGATATGATAGCAAGGGGGGGGGGGGTAACTTGCCACTCAACAGTGACCTTTTATTTTTCTGTTCGGAAATAAACTGGCGGATCAAGTGACGTGTTAGCTAATCGTATCAGGTCTGAAGAACTTTGTAGGCTAAGAAGTTTGTAGTGACTGATACATGTACGAAAAAGAAGGAAGAGTTTTGCTTAGTAAAGAGCGGTAAAGGAAATTATATCTGCATATGGTACAGTAAATGTATTAAGCTCATAATAACCTGAGGGCAATGTTCATATATATATATATATATATATATATATATATATATATATATATATATAAAATCGATTGCCATTACGTCTTTAGGTGTTATAATTAGGGGCGCCTTTGATGGTAATGAAGAGTGTAATGATACAAGGTCTGCCAAGTACAAGTGAGAGCAACAGTCAGTGGTGCATATATATATATATATATATATATATATATATATATATATACGATGATCAAAAGTGTAATCCGAAACGTCTGTGTAAACGGTGCTTTAATTAAAGTTGTGGCACCTCGATCGATAATTAATTTAAGATCACACGGATATATGATTTAAATCGAAATTTGCACTTGTCATTGTCAGAAATGTAGCGTTTTTTTTTTCTAAAAATTCCACGATCCAGATAGTGATCGTGATCTCCTAAAAATTTAGTTAGTTGTCCCTTGTTTCATTGCCGAGCTGTCCTGCAAATTTGATCAAAATCCGTTCTGAGTAATATTGCTAACAGTCAGACAAAAAAGAAACAAACAAAAAAACAATTGTCACCAAAACATTTACCCGCATGGCGTGGGTTATGAAGCACAAAGCAAGCAAGAGTTTGATATATATTGTTGATACATATTATATATATATATATATATATATATATATATATATATATATACATATATATTGTTGATATATATTACTGTATATTTGGATATTTTGTTCCTGAAAAAGTGTAAGTGTTCAATAGTCCCCGGGGCTTTAAATATGAAGAAAAAATTCTGATTGCCTGATGTGAAGGCAATTATTTGGAGAATCACATGAGATTTTGGAAGGGGATCTGTGTCAGCATTTGAGGGGTTATTGAAAATATGATCATATTGCAGAGTTGTTTTTGTATAATTATATTAACTAGACACTCTTTGTGTGATTAATTAATTAAAATGAAATGCAGAATTGACAAGGTGACTGCTTTGGATGAGGTAGTAGGAATATTTAGTGACGGACACTTTGACCCTCGAGACATTCTGAGCATCACAGACGCTAAGCCCTGCCCTTCTAAAGGCCCTCGCCAATTAAATATGAGTTTGAGTCTCTGTAATACTTCCATAGCAGGTAATGTTACGGAATAAACTAATTATGGCGCCATGTTTTTGGATGTAAAACATGAGGTTATGTTCTCCTGGAGATATTATTTATAGGTTTTTGTTACTACCGAGTAAAATAATATGGTAATTAATACAACTTAGTCAAATGAAATACGAAACATACCACAATACTGGAACTGAAATTTATTTAAATGAGAGAATTAACCCATACTATTAGATCTCAGTAGACGGGACCTCTTATGAGTAGTACTAAAGGTACGTTTTTAAATGTTATTCTAGAAGTAACACAAATTTTATTCGAGTGGACAAAAACATCACGACTGTGATTTCTTGTACATATATTGAACTATTGATGGCGTTATAATACACATGAATATTATTATAGACATTGGTTTGCAGTCTCTATATTGATTACGACAGCCAGCCAATGGGAAATGCCAAAGGATTCTGATCCATGGCATAGGGTCATACTTATCCCTGTACAATCTAAGATAAACGGAGTGACATTTGCACACCAACCTCAATCCTGAGAACATCCCATTAACCGCGTCATTCATTATGTCCAAAATATATTGCCGGTGATAAGTTTTCTGCCTTTTTCTGTCATTCCGCAGGGAAAGCGTTTTTTATCGCCCGAAAAGCCCCAGACTGTTTTTTGCCACAAAGGAAGACTTTTGTTTTGTCAGGCAAATGTTTCGATGCTATAATATATCTTGGACAGACCCGAAGTGGTGACATATTAGAGTCACAGGCTGCGTATAGTGGTTATTCTAAATACGACTGACGTTAGTCCAAACTAAGCAAAGTCATGCATATTGGATTTTCCTCAGAATACCTACCAGGACCTTTCAGCATGTGAACTTGCTGGGTTTTTTCTTACTTTAATTGCTGGATATATATATAAGCATGTCCCTAAGGGCATCAAAACCACTTCCTGTTCCAACTGTCCAGGAATCCGCTAAAAGTAAGGGCAAATTGACCTGACGTCTCTCCATACTCTGGCACATTCCACCTAAATACTCCGCGGCATCCATCATCTGTCATCCCATATCCCTTCAATAAGGTCACTCGACGCATCAGCTGCAGACAGCAACGAAAACATACTAAGAGCTCTGCACTTTCATCAGGTACTGAGGTGGAATGGCTACCTATCAGTATATGATTAAACATATACTGTCCAGAATTATCAACGCTACACGCAACATTCGCACACTCTTTTGACGCGGTCAAACCCTCGCTATTAAAGCCACACTTTTTATCAACACGGAGTTACTTGTCTCTCTGGGATTTAAACCTTAAGGCTGTAATGATAGTAACAGCGACATATTTTTCGACAAAGGTTTTAATGAGTAGGGCACTGGCGTCATTGCTGTCCATGTGTCTTTCATTTTGTCTGGTGGATGGACAGTCAACATATAACAAAGACAGTGCCCTATTTCAGCCTTGTTCCTGACGTAGTTATTTCCAGTTATGGTAAAAATTCAATTGATTTTTTAAATACATAGAATCGACAATATATCAATCATTGAAAATATATTTAAAATTAATATTTGCAATACAGGAAGACTATGCCTTATTCCTTTGGACAAGCGTTTACACAAAATTATTGACCTTTTAAAGAAAGATATATAAGCGGTAAGTTAAAAAAAATGCAGGTTTAACTGACTTCAGAAACCTTACAATTTTATTCGTGGCGGTAGGTCCCCGGGGACGCTTCAGCGCCCTCACACTGCTTTTAGGTCGATAGGACCGGCCATACGTAGATTGCACGTTATCCGGTACCCATTTGTTATGCTGTGTGGACATAAGCACACTTGTGGCTGAGACCTTGAGGGTGTTAGCGAAGAAGTGAGAGGCTACAGGATTCGAACCCGTGACAGCTTGATCACATGTGTGGTACCTTCGCCATTGCACCACTTAGCTTCACGGTATTGACCTTCGGATGAGATTGACATCTCAACCATTCAAGTATCTTTAGCACGTCTGGCTTAACAACCTGACTTTAAATCATTCAAGCAATCATTTTAGATTAAAATAAATTTGCACACGTGGAGTTTTTAACGTGGAAATTTTAAAGATAGAATGGTATATGTGTCAGTAAATTTTTCAGTAAAGGACACCGCCCAATAAAAGCATGCAACATTTTAATAAGCTCTTATAAAATCAACAACAAAACTTTGAAGCTGGGCTTATTCAGGGAACAGAGTAAGGTGAACTAGATGTTCTTTTTACATTAGTTTGCTTGAATTATCCATTGTGACGGATATGATAGCAAGGGGGGGGGGGGGGTAACTTGCCACTCAACAATGACCTTTTAATTTTCTGTTCGGAAATAAACTGGCGGATCAAGTGACGTGTTAGCTAATCGTATCAGGTCTGAAGAACTTTGTAGGCTAAGAAGTTTGTAGTGACTGATACATGTACGAAAAAGAAGGAAGAGTTTTGCTTAGTAAAGAGCGGTAAAGGAAATTATATCTGCATATGGTACAGGTAAATGTATTAAGCTCATAATAACCTGAGGGCAATGTGACTCATATATATATATAAAATCGATTGCCATTACGTCTTTAGGTGTTATAATTAGGGGCGCCTTTGATGGTAATGAAGAGTGTAATGATACAAGGTCTGCCAAGTACAAGTGAGAGCAACAGTCAGTGGTGCATATATATATATATATATATATATATATATATATATATATATATATATATATATACGATGATCAAAAGTGTAATCCGAAATGTCTGTGTAAACGGTGCTTTAATTAAAGTTGTGGCACCTCGATCGATAATTAATTTAAGATCACACGGATATATGATTTAAATCGAAATTTGCACTTGTCATTGTCAGAAATGTAACGTTTTTTTTTTTCTAAAAATTCCACGATCCAGATAGTGATCGTGATCTCCTAAAAATTTAGTTAGTTGTCCCTTGTTTCATTGCCGAGCTGTCCTGCAAATTTGATCAAAATCCGTTCTAAGTAATATTGCTAACAGTCAGACAAAAAAGAAACAAACAAAAAAACAATTGTCACCAAAACATTTACCCGCTTGGCGTGGGTTATGAAGCACAAAGCAAGCAAGAGTTTGATATATATTGTTGATACATATTATATATATATATATATACATATATATTGTTGATATATATTACTGTATATTTGGATATTTTGTTCCTGAAAAAGTGTAAGTGTTCAATAGTCCCCGGGGCTTTAAATATGAAGAAAAAATTCTGATTGCCTGATGTGAAGGCAATTATTTGGAGAATCACATGAGATTTTGGAAGGGGGTCTGTGTCAGCATTTGAGGGGTTATTGAAAATATGACCATATTGCAGAGTTGTTTTTGTATAATTATATTAACTAGACACTCTTTATGTGATTAATTAATTAAAATGAAATGCAGAATTGACAAGGTGACTGCTTTGGATGAGGTAGTAGGAATATTTAGTGACGGACACTTTGACCCTCGAGACATTCTGAGCATCACAGACGCTAAGCCCTGCCCTTCTTAAGGCCCTCGCCAATTAAATATGAGTTTGAGTCTCTGTAATACTTCCATAGCAGGTAATGTTACGTAATAAACTAATTATGGCGCCATGTTTTTGGATGTAAAACATGAGGTTATGTTCTCCTGGAGATATTATTTATAGGTTTTTGTTACTACCGAGTAAAATAATATGGTAATTAATACAACATAGTCAAATGAAATACGAAACATACCACAATACTGGAACTGAAATTTATTTAAATGAGAGAATTAACCCACATTCTTAGATCTCAGTAGACGGGACCTCTTATGAGTAGTACTAAAGGTACGTTTTTAAATGTTATTCTAGAAGTAACACAAATTTTATTCGAGTGGACAAAAACATCACGACTGTGATTTCTTGTACATATATTGAACTATTGATTTCGTTATAATACACATGAATATTATTATAGACATTGGTTTGCAGTCTCTATATTGATTACGACAGCCAGCCATATGGAAATGCCAAAGGATTCTGATTCATGGCATAGGGTCAAACTTATCCCTGTACAATCTAAGATAAACGGAGTGACATTTGCACACCAACCTCAATCCTGAGAACATCCCATTAACCGCGTCATTCATTATGTCCAAAATATTTTGCCGGTGATAAGTTTTCTGCCTTTTTCTGTCATTCCGCAGGGAAAGCGTTTTTTATCGCCCGAAAAGCCCCAGACTGTTTTTTGCCACAAAGGAAGACTTTTGTTTTGTCAGGCAAATGTTTCGATGCTATAATATATCTTGGACAGACCCGAAGTGGTGACATATTAGAGTCACAGGCTGCGTATAGTGGTTATTCTAAATACGACTGACGTTAGTCCAAACTAAGCAAAGTCATGCATATTGGATTTTCCTCAGAATACCTACCAGGACCTTTCAGCATGTGAACTTGCAGGGTTTTTTCTTACTTTAATTGCTGGATATATATATAAGCATGTCCCTAAGGGCATCAAAACCACTTCCTGTTCCAATTGTCCAGGAATCCGCTAAAAGTAAGGGCAAATTGACCTGACGTCTCTCCATACTCTGGCACATTCCACCTAAATAATCCGCGGCATCCATCATCTGTCATCCCATATCCCTTCAATAAGGTCACACGACGCATCAGCTGCAGACAGCAACGAAAACATACTAAGAGCTCTGCACTTTCATCAGGTACTGAGGTGGATTGGCTACCTATCAGTATATGATTAAACATATACTGTCCAGAATTATCAACGCTACACGCAACATTCGCACACTCTTTTGACGCGGTCAAACCCTCGCTATTAAAACCAAACTTTTTATCAACACGGAGTTACTTGTCTCACTGGGATTTAAACCTTAAGGCTGTAATGATAGTAACAGCGACATATTTTTCGACAAAGGTTATAATGAGTAGGGCACTGGCGTCATTGCTGTCCATGTGTCTTTCATTTTGTCTGGTGGATGGACAGTCAACATATAACAAAGACAGTGCCCTATTTCAGCCTGTTCCTGACGTAGTTATTTCCAGTTATGGTAAAAATTCAATTGATTTTACTATTTTTAAAATACATAGAATTGACAATATATCAATCATTTAATATATATTTAAAATTAATATTTGCAATACAGGAAGACTATGCCTTATTCCTTTGGACAAGCGTTTACACAAAATTATTGACCTTTTAAAGAAAGATATATAAGCGGTAAGTTAAAAAAAATGCAGGTTTAACTGACTTCAGAAACCTTACAATTTTATTCGTGGCGGTAGGTCCCCGGGGACGCTTCAGCGCCCTCACACTGCTTTTAGGTCGATAGGACCGGCCATACGTAGATTGCACGTTATCCGGTACCCATTTGTTATGCTGTGTGGACATAAGCACACTTGTGGCTGAGACCTTGAGGGTGTTAGCGAAGAAGTGAGAGGCTACAGGATTCGAACCCGTGACAGCTTGATCACATGTGTGGTACCTTCGCCATTGCACCACTTAGCTTCACGGTATTGACCTTCGGATGAGATTGACATCTCAACCATTCAAGTATCTTTAGCACGTCTGGCTTAACAACCTGACTTTAAATCATTCAAGCAATCATTTTAGATTAAAATAAATTTGCACACGTGGAGTTTTTAACGTGGAAATTTTAAAGATAGAATGGTATATGTGTCAGTAAATTTTTCAGTAAAGGACACCGCCCAATAAAAGCATGCAACATTTTAATAAGCTCTTATAAAATCAACAACAAAACTTTGAAGCTGGGCTTATTCAGGGAACAGAGTAAGGTGAACTAGATGTTCTTTTTACATTAGTTTGCTTGAATTATCCATTGTGACGGATATGATAGCAAGGGGGGGGGGGGGGTAAATTGCCACTCAACAATGACCTTTTAATTTTCTGTTCGGAAATAAACTGGCGGATCAAGTGACGTGTTAGCTAATCGTATCAGGTCTGAAGAACTTGGTAGGCTAAGAAGTTTGTAGTGACTGATACATGTACGAAAAAGAAGAAGGAGTTTTGCTTAGTAAAGAGCGGTAAAGGAAATTATATCTGCATATGGTACAGGTAAATGTATTAAGCTCATAATAACCTGAGGGCAATGTGACTCATATATATATATAAAATCGATTGCCATTACGTCTTTAGGTGTTATAATTAGGGGCGCCTTTGATGGTAATGAAGAGTGTAATGATACAAGGTCTGCCAAGTACAAGTGAGAGCAACAGTCAGTGGTGCATATATATATATATATATATATATATATATATATATATATATATATATATACGATGATCAAAAGTGTAATCCGAAACGTCTGTGTAAACGGTGCTTTAATTAAAGTTGTGGCACCTCGATCGATAATTAATTTAAGATCACACGGATATATGATTTAAATCGAAATTTGCACTTGTCATTGTCAGAAATGTAACGTTTTTTTTTCTAAAAATTCCACGATCCAGATAGTGATCGTGATCTCCTAAAAATTTAGTTAGTTGTCCCTTGTTTCATTGCCGAGCTGTCCTGCAAATTTGATCAAAATCCGTTCTGAGTAATATTGCTAACAGTCAGACAAAAAAGAAACAAACAAAAAAACAATTGTCACCAAAACATTTACCCGCTTGGCGTGGGTTATGAAGCACAAAGCAAGCAAGAGTTTGATATATATTGTTGATACATATTATATATATATATATACATATATATTGTTGATATATATATTACTGTATATTTGGATATTTTGTTCCTGAAAAAGTGTAAGTGTTCAATAGTCCCCGGGGCTTTAAATATGAAGAAAAAATTCTGATTGCCTGATGTGAAGGCAATTATTTGGAGAATCACATGAGATTTTGGAAGGGGGTCTGTGTCAGCATTTGAGGGGTTATTGAAAATATGACCATATTGCAGAGTTGTTTTTGTATAATTATATTAACTAGACACTCTTTATGTGATTAATTAATTAAAATGAAATGCAGAATTGACAAGGTGACTGCTTTGGATGAGGTAGTAGGAATATTAAGTGACGGACACTTTGACCCTCGAGACATTCTGAGCATCACAGACGCTAAGCCCTGCCCTTCTAAAGGCCCTCGCCAATTAAATATGAGTTTGAGTCTCTGTAATACTTCCATAGCAGGTAATGTTACGTAATAAACTAATTATGGCGCCATGTTTTTGGATGTAAAACATGAGGTTATGTTCTCCTGGATATATTATTTATAGGTTTTTGTTACTACCGAGTAAAATAATATGGTAATTAATACAACATAGTCAAATGAAATACGAAACATACCACAATACTGGAACTGAAATTTATTTAAATGAGAGAATTAACCCACATTCTTAGATCTCAGTAGACGGGACCTCTTATGAGTAGTACTAAAGGTACGTTTTTAAATGTTATTCTAGAAGTAACACAAATTTTATTCGAGTGGACAAAAACATCACGACTGTGATTTCTTGTACATATATTGAACTATTGATGGCGTTATAATACACATGAATATTATTATAGACATTGGTTTGCAGTCTCTATATTGATTACGACAGCCAGCCAATGGGAAATGCCAAAGGATTCTGATTCATGGCATAGGGTCATACTTATCCCTGTACAATCTAAGATAAACGGAGTGACATTTGCACACCAACCTCAATCCTGAGAACATCCCATTAACCGCGTCATTCATTATGTCCAAAATATATTGCCGGTGATAAGTTTTCTGCCTTTTTCTGTCATTCCGCAGGGAAAGCGTTTTTTATCGCCCGAAAAGCCCCAGACTGTTTTTGCCACAAAGGAAAACTTTTGTTTTGTCAGGCAAATGTTTCGATGCTATAATATATCTTGGACAGACCCGAAGTGGTGACATATTAGAGTCACAGGCTGCGTATAGTGGTTATTCTAAATACGACTAACGTTAGTCCAAACTAAGCAAAGTCATGCATATTGGATTTTCCTCAGAATACCTACCAGGACCTTTCAGCATGTGAACTTGCTGGGTTTTTTCTTACTTTAATTGCTGGATATATATATAAGCATGTCCCTAAGGGCATCAAAACCACTTCCTGTTCCAATTGTCCAGGAATCCGCTAAAAGTAAGGGCAAATTGACCTGACGTCTCTCCATACTCTGGCACATTCCACCTAAATAATCCGCGGCATCCATCATCTGTCATCCCATATCCCTTCAATAAGGTCACACGACGCATCAGCAGCAGACAGCAACGAAAACATACTAAGAGCTCTGCACTTTCATCAGGTACTGAGGTGGATTGGCTACCTATCAGTATATGATTAAACATATACTGTCCAGAATTATCAACGCTACACGCAACATTCGCACACTCTTTTGACGCGGTCAAACCCTCGCTATTAAAACCAAACTTTTTATCAACACGGAGTTACTTGTCTCACTGGGATTTAAACCTTAAGGCTGTAATGATAGTAACAGCGACATATTTTTCGACAAAGGTTATAATGAGTAGGGCACTGGCGTCATTGCTGTCCATGTGTCTTTCATTTTGTCTGGTGGATGGACAGTCAACATATAACAAAGACAGTGCCCTATTTCAGCCTGTTCCTGACGTAGTTATTTCCAGTTATGGTAAAAATTCAATTGATTTTACTATTTTTAAAATACGTAGAATTGACAATATATCAATCATTTAATATATATTTAAAATTAATATTTGCAATACAGGAAGACTATGCCTTATTCCTTTGGACAAGCGTTTACACAAAATTATTGACCTTTTAAAGAAAGATATATAAGCGGTAAGTTAAAAAAAATGCAGGTTTAACTGACTTCAGAAACCTTACAATTTAATTCGTGGCGGTAGGTCCCCGGGGACGCTTCAGCGCCCTCACACTGCTTTTAGGTCGATAAGACCGGTCATACGTAGATGCCACGTTATCCGGTACCCATTTGTTATGCTGTGTGGACATAAGCACACTTGTGGCTGAGACCTTGAGGGTGTTAGCGAAGAAGTGAGAGGCTACAGGATTCGAACCCGTGACAGCTTGGTACCTTCGCCATTACACCACTTAGCTTCACGGTATTGACCTTCGGATGAGATTGACATCTCAACCATTCAAGTATCTTTAGCACGTCTGGCTTAACAACCTGACTTTAAATCATTCAAGCAATCATTTTAGATTAAAATAAATTTGCACACGTGGAGTTTTTAACGTGGAAATTTTAAAGATAGAATGGTATATGTGTCAGTAAATTTTTCAGTAAAGGACACCGCCCAATAAAAGCATGCAACATTTTAATAAGCTCTTATAAGATCAACAAGAAAACTTTGAAGCTGGGCTTATTCAGGGAATAGAGTAAGGTGAACTAGATGTTCTTTTTACATTAGTTTGCTTGAATTATCCATTGTGACGGATATGATAGCAAGGGGGGGGGGGGGTAACTTGCCACTCAACAGTGACCTTTTAATTTTCTGTTCGGAAATAAACTGGCGGATCAAGTGACGTGTTAGCTAATCGTATCAGGTCTGAAGAACTTTGTAGGCTAAGAAGTTTGTAGTGACTGATACATGTACGAAAAAGAAGGAAGAGTTTTGCTTAGTAAAGAGCGGTAAAGTTAATTATATCTGCATATGGTACAGGTAAATGTATTAAGCTCATAATAACCTGAGGGCAATGTGACTCATATATATATATAAAATCGATTGCCATTACGTCTTTAGGTGTTATAATTAGGGGCGCCTTTGATGGTAATGAAGAGTGTAATGATACAAGGTCTGCCAAGTACAAGTGAGAGCAACAGTCGGTGGTGCATATATATATATATATATATATATATATATATATATATATATATATATATATTATATATATATATATATATATATATATATATATATATATATATACGATGATCAAAAGTGTAATCCGAAACGTCTGTGTAAACGGTGCTTTAATTAAAGTTGTGGCACCTCGATCGATAATTAATTTAAGATCACACGGATATATGATTTAAATCGAAATTTGCACTTGGATGGCGCAGATCTCCGCCTTATGTCATTGTCAGAAATGTAGCGTTTTCTCTTTCTAAAAATTCCACGATCCAGATAGTGATCGTGATCTCCCAAAAATTTAGTTAGTTGTCCCTTGTTTCATTGCCGAGCTGTCCTGCAAATTTGATCAAAATCCGTTCTGAGTAATATTGCTCACAGTCAGACAAAAAAGAAACAAACAAAAAAACAATTGTTACCAAAACATTTACCCGCTTGGCGTGGGTTATGAAGCACAAAGCAAGCAAGAGTTTGATATATATTGTTGATACATATTATATATATATATATATATACATACATATGTATTGTTGATATATATTACTGGATATTTGGATATTTTGTTCCTGAAAAAGTGAAAGTGTTCAATAGTCCCCGGGGCTTTAAATATGAAGAAAAAATTCTGATTGCTTGATGTGAAGGCAATTATTTGGAGAATCACATGAGATTTTGGAAGGTGGTCTGTGTCAGCATTTTAGGGGTTATTAAAAATATGATCATATTGCAGAGTTGTTTTTGTATAATTATATTAACTAGACAACTTTTATGTGATTAATTAATTAAAATGAAATGCAGAATTGACAAGGTGACTTCTTTAGATGAGGTAGTAGGAATATTTAGTGACGGACACTTTGACCCTCGAGACATTCTGAGCATCACAGACGCTAAGTCCTGCCCTTCTAAAGGCCCTCGCCAATTAAATATGAGTTTGAGTCTCTGTAATACTTCCATAGCAGGTAATGTTACGTAATAAACAAATTATGGCGCCATGTTTTTGGATGTAAAACATGAGGTTATGTTCTCCTGGAGATATTATTTATAGGTTTTTGTTAATACCGAGTAAAATAATATGGTAATTAATACATCTAAGTCAAATGAAATACGAAACATACCACAATACTGGAACCGAAATTTATTTAAATGAGAGAATTAACCCACATTCTTAGATCTCAGTAGACGGGACCACTTATGAGTAGTACTAAAGGTACGTTTTTAAATGTTATTCTAGAAGTAACACAAATTTTATTCGAGTGGACAAAAACATCACGACTGTGATTTCTTGTACATATATTGAACTATTGATGGCGTTATAATACACATGAATATTATTACAGACATTGGTTTGCAGTCTCTATATTGATTACGACAGCCAGCCAATGGGAAATGCCAAAGGATTCTGATTCATGGCATAGGGTCATACTTATCCCTGTACAATCTAAGATAAACGAAGTGACATTTGCACGCCAACCTCAATCCTGAGAACATCCCATTAACCGCGTCATTCATTATGTCCAAAATATATTGCCGGTAATACGTTTCTGCCTTTTTCTGTCATTCCGCAGGGAAAGCGTTTTTTATCGCCCGAAAGGCCCCAGACTGTTTTTTGCCACAAAGGAAGACTTTTGTTTTGTCAGGCAAATGTTTCGATGCTATGATATATCTTGGACTGACTCGAAGTGGTGACATATTAGAGTCACAGGCTGCGTATAGTGGTTATTCTAAATACGACTGACGTTAGTCCAAACTAAGCAAAGTCATGCATATTGGATTTTCCTCAGAATACCTACCAGGACCTTTCAGCATGTGAACTTGCTGGGTTTTTTCTTACTTTAATTGCTGGATATATATATAAGCATGTCCCTAAGGGCATCAAAACCACTTCCTGTTCCAATTGTCCAGGAATCCGCTAAAAGTAAGGGCAAATTGACCTGACGTCTCTCCATACTCTGGCACATTCCACCTAAATACTCCTCGGCATCCATCATCTGTCATCCCATATCCCTTCAATAAGGTCACACGACGCATCAGCTGCAGACAGCAACGAAAACATACTAAGAGCTCTGCACTTTCATCAGGTACTGAGGTGGAATGGCTACCTATCAGTATATGATTAAACATATACTGTCTAGAATTATCAACGCTACATGCAACATTCGCACACTCTTTTGACGCGGTCAAACCCTCGCTATTAAAACCACACTTTTTATCAACACGGAGTTACTTGTCTCACTGGGATTTAAACCTTAAGGCTGTAATGATAGTAACAGCGACATATTTTTCGACAAAGGTTATAATGAGTAGGGCACTGGCGTCATTGCTGTCCATGTGTCTTTCATTTTGTCTGGTGGATGGACAGTCAACATATAACAAAGACAGTGCCCTATTTCAGCCTTGTTCCTGACGTAGTTATTTCCAGTTATGGTAAAAATTCAATTGATTTTACTATTTTTTAAATACTTAGAATCGACAATATATCAATCATTGAATATATATTTAAAATTAATATTTGCAATACAGGAAGACTATGCCTTATTCCTTTGGACAAGCGTTTACACAAAATTATTGACCTTTCAAAGAAAGATATATAAGCGGTAAGTTAAAAAAAATGCAGGTTTAACTGACTTCAGAGACCTTACAATTTAATTCGTGGCGGTAGGTCCCCGGGGACGCTTCAGCGCCCTCACACTGCTTTTAGGTCGATAGGACCGGCCATACGTAGATTGCACTTTATCCGGTATCCATTTGTTATGCTGTGTGGACATAAGCACACTTGTGGCTGAGACCTTGAGGGTGTTAGCAAAGAAGTGAGAGGCTACAGGATTCGAACCCGTGACAGCTTGATCACATGTGTGGTACCTTCGCCATTGCACCACTTAGCTTCACGGTATTGACCTTCGGATGAGATTGACATCTCAACCATTCAAGTATCTTTAGCACGTCTGGCTTAACAACCTGACTTTAAATCATTCAAGCAATCATTTTAGATTAAAACAAATTTGCACACGTGGAGTTTTTAACGTGGAAATTTTAAAGATAGAATGGTATATGTGTCAGTAAATTTTTCAGTAAAGGACACCGCCCAATAAAAGCATGCAACATTTTAATAAGCTCTTATAAAATCAACAAGAAAACTTTGAAGCTGGGCTTATTCAGGGAATAGAGTAAGGTGAACTAGATGTTCTTTTTGCATTAGTTTGCTTGAATTATCCTTTGGTGACGGATATGATAGCAAAGGGGGGGGGGGGGGTAACTTGCCACTCAACAGTGACCTTTTAATTTCCTGTTCGTAAATAAACTGGCGGATCAAGTGACGTGTTAGCTGATCGTATCAGGTCTGAAGAACTTTGTAGGCTAAGAAGTTTGTAGTGACTGATACATGTACGAAAAAGAAGGAAGAGTTTTGCTTAGTAAAGAGCGGTAAAGGAAATTATATCTGCATATGGTACAGGTAAATGTATTAAGCTCATAATAACCTGAGGGCAATGTGACTCATATATATATATAAAATCGATTGCCATTACGTCTTTAGGTGTTATAATTAGGGGCGCCTTTGATGGTAATGAAGAGTGTAATGATACAAGGTCTGCCAAGTACAAGTGAGAGCAACAGTCAGTGGTGCATATATATATATATATATATATATATATATATATATATACGATGATCAAAAGTGTAATCCGAAACGTCTGTGTAAACGGTGCTTTAATTAAAGTTGTGGCACCTCGATCGATAATTAATTTAAGATCACACGGATATATGATTTAAATCGAAATTTGCACTTGTCATTGTCAGAAATGTAACGTTTTTTTTCTAAAAATTCCACGATCCAGATAGTGATCGTGATCTCCTAAAAATTTAGTTAGTTGTCCCTTGTTTCATTGCCGAGCTGTCCTGCAAATTTGATCAAAATCCGTTCTGAGTAATATTGCTAACAGTCAGACAAAAAAGAAACAAACAAAAAAACAATTGTCACCAAAACATTTACCCGCTTGGCGTGGGTTATGAAGCACAAAGCAAGCAAGAGTTTGATATATATTATTGATACATATTATATATATATATATATACATATATATTGTTGATATATATTACTGGATATTTAGATATTTTGTTCCTGAAAAAGTGTAAGTGTTCAATAGTCCCCGGGGCTTTAAATATGAAGAAAAAATTCTGATTGCTTGATGAGAAGGCAATTATTTGGAGAATCACATGAGATTTTGGAAGGGGGTCTGTGTCAGCATTTGAGGGGTTATTGAAAATATGATCATATTGCAAAGTTGTTTTTGTATAATTATATTAACTAGACACTCTTTATGTGATTATTTAATTAACATGAAATACAGAATTGACAAGGTGACTTCTTTGGATGAGGTAGTAGGAATATTTAGTGACGGACACTTTGACCCTCGAGACATTCTGAGCATCACAGACGCCAATTAAATATGAGTTTGAGTCTCTGTAATACTTCCATAGCAGGTTATGTTACATAATTAACTAATTATGGCGCCATGTTTTTGGATGTAAAACATGAGGTTATATTCTCCTGGAGATATTATTTATAGGTTTTTGTTACTACCGAGTAAAATAATATGGTAATTAATACAACTTAGTCAAATGAAATACGAAACATACCACAATACTGGAACCGAAATTTATTTAAATGAGAGAATTAACCCACATTCTTAGATCTCAGTAGACGGGACCACTTATGGGTAGTACTAAAGGTACGTTTTTAAATGTTATTCTAGAAGTAACACAAATTTTATTCGAGTGGACAAAAACATCACGACTGTGATTTCTTGTACATATATTGAACTATTGATGGCGTTATAATACACATGAATATTATTATAGACATTGGTTGGCAGTCTCTATTTTGATTACGACAGCCAGCAAATAGGAAATGCCAAAGGATTCTGATTCATGGCATAGGGTCATACTTATCCCTGTACAATCTAAGATAAACGGAGTGACATTTGCCCACCAACCTCAATCCTGAGAACATCCCATTAACCGCGTCATTCATTATGTCCAAAATATATTGCCGGTAATAAGTTTTCTGCCCTTTTCTGTCATTCCGCAGGGAAAGCGTTTTTTATCGCCCAAAAAGCCCCAGACTGTTTTTTGCCACAAAGGAAGAATTTTGTTTTGTCAGGCAAATGTTTTGATGCTATGATATATCTTGGACGGACTCGAAGTGGTGACATATTAGAATCACAGGCTGCGTATAGTGGTTATTCTAAATACGACTGACGTTAGTCCAAACTAAGCAAAGTCATGCATATTGGATTTCCTCAGAATACCTACCAGGACCTTTCAGCATGTGAACATGCTGTTTTTTTTCTTACTTACTTCAATTGCTGGATGGCTCGCCGGAACGGACGGTCGACAGAAAAGGGACCATCCCTACAGTTCAGTTGATTTAAAGTCAGTCCTGATTAAATAAGCGGCTTTATTTTTATCTTGGGTTTACCTTTATCTTTTTATTTGTCATTGTATTTTGAAAATAAAGCGATCGTCAATAAGGGTCACCAGGTGTTCCATTTCAAGTTATGCCCCGGTAGTAGAGAATTGTTTTCAGCTAATTTAGTATTCATCGTGCTAAAGAATAAAGGTGAGGCTCAGTGAAAAAAAGGGTTACAAGTTATATATATAGGGCTTATGAGTATTAATGAGCCTTCATGGTAGAAGGGTATATATACGGGTCGCATAGACAGAGTTGTCATTGAGATTTCGATGTCCAGAAGCCAGCCCAACCAGATGGGGACCAGTACCGCCGGTTGGGGTTTTGTGCCGCCAGTCGGGGTCTTCTGCCGCCAGTTGAGTCCAGGGTCGCTAGTCGGTTCCAGGGCCGCCAATCGCGGTTTAGTGCCGCTAGTATATATATATTCATTCCAATTGTCCAGGAATCCGCTAAAAGTAAGGGCAAATTGACCTGACGTATCTCCATACTCTGGCACATTCCACCAAAATAATCCGCGGCATCCATCATCTGTCATCCCATATCCCTTCAATAAGGTCACACGACGCATCAGCTGCAGACAGCAACGAAAACATACTAAGAGTTCTGCACTTTCATCAGGTACTGATGTGGAATGGCTACCTATCTCGCGGACACTCTTGTTTCCCGGCCCTAGCACGTTCCACTCGTTCCGACGCGGTCTGTTCTGTAGCCTGAGCAACCTGGCTCTGGAGAAACTTTTGTGAATCCTCCAATGTATAACCCATTCACTTGCCGAAGTATGTGTTCTCTTTTAACAGGCCCATAGTGATAAGACGTTGCTTTTATGAGTACAAACACGTGAGCAAAAGTTCCCAGGAAAAATACCTATTTTTACCCTTAAGTTTCCGGTTCTGGGCACCAATCTATGCCACCCGATAAAGTTGTAAAATTGAAATGGTATTTTTTTTAATGGCACACTTATCGTATTTGCCACTCAGATACACAACAAAACTGAAGGCAGTGACTAAGCAAAAATGAAATATGTTAATAACATATTACATGATTCAACACTACATACAAAATAGGCTTCCCAGCCTGTTACGCCAACATGAAAGTCCACATTGATTACAGCGATTGCACACAAAAAAACAACTCCATATACACAGTCCGGTGAAACAGTATCTAGATGTGCTTATATGGGAATTCTGGTTACTGTCTGGCGGCACTGGACCCCAACTGGCGGCACTGGATTCCGACTTGCAGCACTGAATCCGTTCTGGCGGCATTGTTCCCTTACCGGCGCCTTGCTGGCTTTTGGACACCGAAGACTGAATGTCCACTCTGTCTATACGACACTTAAAATATACCCTACTACTCTGAAGATCAATCGACACTCCTAAGTCTCATACAATGCCTGGGGCCCAGTTTGCTACAGAGGCTTATATATTTTCATGGGCACGATGAACACTAGCTAGTCCTGGAACGATACCCCGCTATCCTCATACCCCGCTCGACATATATAATACATATATATAAATGTGTGTGTGTGTGTGTGTGTATCCCGAGTACTGTGAGCTGACCGGTAAGAGCGCTTTTGACATTGTACCTATTCGGACAGCATTGCGTGTCATGGCTGGAGCGAAAGGGATTTCACGGCTCCGATCCTCATATAAACAGCTAAATACCTGGGAACTTGCGATTGTGTCAGATCATTTTGTGCTTATCATAAACGCTGAAGTCAAACCTGCGTGCCTATCCAGCTTAATTCGGGCCATTTCAATCTCGGAAGGTCCTTCCAGCTCCGTTTCTCAATCTTACTTTATTTATAGGAAACGTATGACCCTGTTTTTAAATTACCGGTTCTTTTGGTAATTTCATTATATATATATATATATATATATATATATATATATATATATATATCCAAATTTAGTTTGAGGTCAGAAGACGGATTGAGATCAGCCGTAGATAAAAAAAAATCGCGCATGCAGAGCAATAAATATTCAAGAAACTACGAAAAGTTCAGATGGTGTCTCTTTTTTTCAAAATGGAATCTTTAAAATATATTCTTAAAATTCATTCAAAAAGAAATACCCAACATTAAATAATTTTAACTTGCAGAATAAAGATGATATTCGGTTTCATTGAATGACATGAAACATCTAGACTACTCAAAGAAGTTAAACACTAATATCCTATTTAGTAATATTAATAAACTTATATTATTCGTATAACGAATGGCAAACACATCACAAATAAAATTTACGTCCAATGAAATACTGATGACGTCAGGATATCCAAGCTAAAGTTCCCGCCTTCTATTTACAGTTGAGATATCGATGAAAAACTTAGCCAACAGGAAGCGCGAACCAGTTATGTTGCACACGCTTTGATTATATTTATCCAGCGCAACCCAAGAAGTGACAGCGTATCGTCAACGCCATTCCCGTGTCTAACTAGTCAGCAGAGCACCTGTTCAACTACTGTAACAGAGGTATATATGGAGACAAGTAACAACATGGTCCAAGCAAGTACATTTGGTCCCAAGTAAGTACTCTGGATATTGAATTAATATTTAGTGTGTCGGTTATTGTGTATTTAGTTGGTAAATAGGTCCCATTCTGCTGCTCCTCGTTATGTCCAATGTCTTCGTAAACGTAGAAAAATGTCATTTTCATATTTGCAGTTGCTTTTTTGTGTGCAATCGCGTAACAGGCTGGGAAGCCTATTTTGTATGTGGTGCTGAATTATGTAATATGTTATTAACATATTTCATTATTGCTTAGTCACTGCCTTCAGTTTTGTTGTGTATCTGAGTGGCAAATATGATAAGTGTGCCATTAAAAAAAATACCATCTCAATTTTACAACTTTATCGGGTGGCATAGATTGGTGCCCAGAACCGGAAACTTAAGGGTAAAAATAGGTATTTTTCCTGGGAACTTTTGCTCACGTGTTTGTACTCATAAAAGCAACGTCTTATCACTATGGGCCTGTTACAAGAGAACACATACTTCGGCAAGTGAACGGGTTATACATTGGAGGATTCACAAAAGTTTCTGCAGAGCCAGGTTGCTCAGGCTACAGAACAGACCGCGTCGGAACGAGTGGAACGTGCTAGGGCCGGGAAACAAGAGTGTCCGCGAGATAGGTAGCCATTCCACCTCAGTACCTGATGAAAATGCAGAGCTCTTAGTATGTTTTCGTTGCTGTCTGCAGCTGATGCGTCGTGTGACCTTATTGAAGGGATATGGGATGACAGATGATGGATGCCGCGGATTATTTAGGTGGAATGTGCCAGAGTACGGAGAGACGTCAGGTCAATTTGCCCTTACTTTTAGCGGATTCCTGGACAATTGGAACAGGAAATGGTTTTGATGCCCTTAGGGGCATGCTCATATATATATATATATATATATATATATATATATATATATATATATATATATATATATATATATATACTGGCGGCACTAGACCGCGATTGGCGGCCCTGGAACCGACTAGCGACCCTGGACCAAACTGGCGGCAGAAGACCCCGACTGGCGGCACAAAACCCCAACTGGCGGTACTGGTCCCCAACTGGTTGGGATGGCTTCTGGACATCCAAATCTCAATGACAACTCTGTCTATGCGACCCGTATATATACCCTTCTACCATGAAGGCTCATTAATACTCATAAGCCCTATATAATATTCATGTGTATTATAACGCCATCAATAGTTCAATATATGTACAAGAAATCACAGTCGTGATGTTTTTGTCCACTCGAATAAAAGTTGTGTTACTTCTAGAATAACATTTAAAAACGTACCTTTAGTACTATTCATAAGTGGTCCCGTCTACTGAGATCTAAGAATGTGGGTTAATTCTCTCATTTAAATAAATTTCGGTTCCAGTATTGTAGTATGTTTGGTATTTCATTTGACTAAGTTGTATTAATTACCATATTATTTTACTCAGTAGTAACAAAAACCTATAAATAATATCTCCAGGAGGACGACTTTAACGACTACTGTCATAGAATATCAGAACTTTCTATCTTCATAATGAATAGCCTACATGTAACTGTATATACTATTTGCAGGAAATATGAGATTAAATGGTAATGTAGGCTCTATTTCAATGCCGTCGAAGCAACAAAGTAATGAGTAAAGAAAATTCTTAAAATAAAACACCTTACATAGGTATATAAGATCGTTAATATTGCTTTCTTCTCCATCTCAGATGCACCATTGCCTTGGAGCCACGCCTTTAATCAATACACCTTCCATCAACTCCCCTTTACGAGGCTTTTAATTATAACACTCTTGTATATAACCTTTCATTCATACAATCTCTGCTGAAAAGGATAAGACAAAAAAAAAGGTTTCAGAGCTTGAATGCACACCACAAACAGGCTAATACAAGTACAGGATTCGAAATATGACAAACCAAATTTTCCATCTGGCCCTAGAAAAAAAAAACACGCAAAAAGGGACCTGGGGAGGGGGGCTTCTAAACAAATAACAAAATCTTAAATTAGCAGAAAAACAAATAAGATTTTCTCAAAGTTGCCATATAAAAAGATGTAGTTTATATTCACACCTTTCATAAAATGCATATTCCAATGGATCCTCGAGCAGTAATATAGGAACACTTTGTTACCTCAAACTTATATAAAAGACGTTGAAGTGGGATTGGTAGGTTTGCCTAAAGCCTCTGGCAAAGAGCCTCGTAGAGATTGAAACAACAGGGTAATGACAAGACAATCCGTTTGAATGCCTTTGTGTAAACTCGTCTTATTCTTTCTCACGGAATCTTACATAACATGTCACAGCAATAATGATAACATAGAGGCAAGATAACATAAACATGAAAAGCAATCAGTTTTGATACTGTACTATACATAAACTCATGTATTTGACTTTACATCATGGAATTTTAAGTTGTATTAATAGACACTAACGTACATGTTACGTGAGCGCTAAGTTTCCCATAACTTGTCCATCAGGTTTTCTAACATTAGGTAAATTATTTGGCCTCCATGCTGTAGCTATAAAGCGTGGTCTGCAAAACAGATATGTCTTATCGAAAACTAAGTCATCATGTCTCTATTTGAGCCAGCACTGAAGAAACCAAGAGAATTAACCGTATTGACGAATATCGTGGAAACGTTTAGTGTGCATCGTGAACCTGCCAGCTTTTAACAAAATTGTCAGCTAAGGAAAAAAAATTAATTTTGCAAATCAAACCTCATTAGCTAAATATTCTTCACCTGAAGAATTTATAGTAAATGTGAATACATCATTAGGATTACATCATTTGAAATACAACAGAATCTTATTTGCTATTCTGCTAATTTAAGATTTTGTTATTTGTTTAGAAGCCCCCCTCCCCAGGTCCCTTTTTCCGTGTATTTTTTATAGTGCTAGATGGAAAATTTGGTTTGACATATTTCGAATCCTGTACTTGTATTTGCCTGTTTGTGGTGTGCATTCAAACTGTGAAACCTTATTATCTTGTCTTATCCTTTTCAGCAGAGATTGTATGAATGAAAGGTTATAAACAAGAGTGTTATAATTAAGGGCCTCGTAAAGGGGAGTTGATGGAAGGTGTATTGATTAAAGGCGTGGCTCCAAGGCAATGGTGCATCTGAGATGGAGAAGAAAGCAATATCAACGATCTTATATACCTATGTAAGGTGTTTTATTATAAGAATTTTCTTTACTCATTACTTTGTTGCTTCGACGGCATTGAAATAGAGCCTACATTACCATTTAATCTCATATTACCTGCAAATAGTATATACAGTTACATGTAGGCTATTCATTATGAAGATAGAAAGTTCTGATATTCTATGACAGTAGTCGTTAAAGTCGTTCTCCTGGAGATATTATTTATAGGTTTTTGTTAATACCGAGTAAAATAATATGATAATTAATACAACTTAGTCAAATGAAATACGAAACATACCACAATACTGGAACCGAAATTTATTTAAATGAGAGAATTAACCCACATTCTTAGATCTCAGTAGACGGGACCACTTATGAGTAGTACTAAAGGTACGTTTTTAAATGTTATTCTAGAAGTAACACAAATTTTATTCGAGTGGACAAAAACATCACGACTGTGATTTCTTGTACATATATTGAACTATTGATGGCGATATAATACACATGAATATTATTATAGACATTGGTTTGCAGTCTCTATATTGATTACGACAGCCAGCCAATGGGAAATGCCAAAGGATTCTGATTCATGGCATAGGGTCATACTTATCCCTGTACAATCTAAGATAAACGGAGTGACATTTGCACACCAACCTCAATCCTGAGAACATCCAATTAACCGCGTCATTCATTATGTCCAAAATAAATTGCCGGTAATAAGTTTCCCTGCTTTTTCTGTCATTCCGCCGGGAAAGTGTTTTTTATCGCCCGAAAAGCCCCAGACTGTTTTTTGCCACAAAGGAAGACTTTTGTTTTGTCAGGCAAATGTTTTGATGCTATAATATATCTTGGACAGACTCGAAGTGGTGACATATTAGAGTCACAGGCTGCGTATAGTGGTTATTCTAAATACGACTGACGTTAGTCCAAACTAAGCAAAGTCATGCATATTGGATTTTCCTCAGAATACCTACCAGGACCTTTCAGCATGTGAACTTGCTGGGTTTTTTCTTACTTTAATTGCTGGATGGTTCGCCGGAACGGACGGTCGACAGAAAAGGGACCATCCCTACAGTTCAGTTGATTTAAAGTCAGTCCTGATTAAATAAGCGGCTTTATTTTTATCTTGGGTTTACCTTTATCTTTTTATTAGTCATTGTATTTTGAAAATATAGCGATAGTCAATAAGGGTCACCAGGTGTTCCATTTCAAGTAATGCCCCGGTAGTAGAGAATTGTTTTCAGCTAATTTAGTATTCATCGTGCTAATGAATAAAGGTGAGCCTCAGCAAAAAAAGGGTTACAAGTTATATATATATAGAGCTTATGAGTATTAATGAGCCTTAATGGTAGAAGGGTATATATACGGGTCGCATAGACAGAGTTGTCAATGAGATTTCGATGTCCAGAAGCCAGCCCAACCAGTTGGGGACCAGTACCGCCAGTTGGGGTTTTGTGCCGCCAGTCGGGGTCTTCTGCCGCCAGTTTGGTCCAGGGTCGCTAGTCGGTTCCAGGGCCGCCAATCGCGGTCTAGTGCCGCCAGTATATATATATATATATATATATATATATATATATATATATATATATATATATATATATGTATATATATATGAGCATGTCCCTGAGGGCATCAAAACCATTTCCTGTTCCAATTGTCCAGGAATCCGCTAAAAGTAAGGGCAAATTGACCTGACGTCTCTCCATACTCTGGCACATTCCACCTAAATAATCCGCGGCATCCATCATCTGTCATCCCATATCCCTTCAATAAGGTCACACGACGCATCAGCTGCAGACAGCAACGAAAACATACTAAGAGCTCTGCATTTTCATTAGGTACTGAGGTGGAATGGCTACCTATCTCGCGGACACTCTTGTTTCCCGGCCCTAGCACGTTCCACTCGTTCCGACCCGGTCTGTTCTGTAGCCTGAGCAACCTGGCTCTGCAGAAACTTTTGTGAATCCTCCAATGTATAACCCGTTCACTTGCCGAAGTATGTGTTCTCTTGTAACAGGCCCATAGTGATAAGATGTTGCTTTTATGAGTACAAACACGTGAGCAAAAGTTCCCAGGAAAAATATCTAATTTTACCCTTAAGTTTCCGGTTCTGGGCACCAATCTATGCCACCCGATAAAGTTGTTAAATTGAGATGGTATTTTTTTTAATGGCACACTTATCGTATTTGCCACTCAGATACACAACAAAACTGAAGGCAGTGACTAAGCAATAATGAAATATGTTAATAACATATTACATAATTCAGCACCACATACAAAATAGGCTTCCCAGCCTGTTACGCCCCCATGAAAGTCCACATGGATTACAGCAATTGCACACAAAAAAAGCAACTCCATGTAGACAGTCCGGTGAAACAGTATCTAGATGTGCTAATATGGGAATACTGGTTACTGTCTGGCGACACTGGGCCCCAACTGGCGGCACTGGATTCCGACTTGCAGCACTAAACACTAATTAGTCTTGGAACGATACCCCGCTTTCCTCATACCCCGCTCGACATATATAATACATATATATGTGTGTGTGTGTGTGTGTTTGTGTGTGTATGTGTATATCCCGAGTACTGTGAGCTGACCGGTAAGAGCGCTTTTGACATTGTACCTATTCGGACAGCATCGCGTGTCATGGGTGGAGCGACAGGGATTTCAGGGCTCCGTTCCTCACATTCACAGCTAAATATTCCCGGGAACTAGCGATTGTGCCAGATCATTTTATGCTTATCATAAACGCTGAAGTCAAACATGCGTACCTATCCAGCTTAATTCGGGCCATTTCAATCTCGGAAGGTCCTTCCAGCTCCGTTTCTCAATCTTACTTTATCTATAGAAAACGTATGACCCTGTTTTTAACTTACCGGTTCTCTTGGTAATTTCATTATATATATATATATATATATATATATATATATATATATATTTATATATATATCCAAATTTAATTTGAGGTCAGAAGATGGATTGAGATCATGCGTAGATAAAAAAAAACACCTATTAAATCGCGCATGCAGAGCAATAAATATTCAATAAACTACGAAAAGTTCAGATGGTGTCTGTTTTTTTTAAAAATGGAATCTTTAAAATATATTCTTAAAATTCATTCAAAAAGAAATACCCAACATAAAATAATTTTAACTTGCAGAATAAAGATGATATTCGGTTTCATTGAATGACATGAAACATCTAGACTGCTTAAAGAAGTTAAACACTAATATCCCATTTAGTAAAATTAATAAACTTATATGATTCGTATAACGAGTGGCAAACACATCACAAATAAAATTTACGTCCAATGAAGTACTGATGACGTCAGGATATCCATGCGAATGTTCCCGCCTTTATTTACAGTTGAAATATCGATTAAGAAAACTAGCCAACAGGAAGCGCGAACCAGTTATGTTGCACACGCTTTGATTATATTTATTCCAGCGCAACCTGAAAAATGACAGCCTATCGTCAACGCCATTCCCGTGTCTAACTAGGCAGCAGAGCACCTGTTCAACTACTGTAACAGAGGTATATATGGAGACAAGTAACAACATGGTCCAAGCAAGTACATTTGGTCCCAAGTAAGTACTCTGGATATTGAATTAATATTTAGTGTGTCGGTTATTGTGTATTTAATTGGGAAATAAGTCCTACTCTGCTGCTCCTCGTTATGTCCAATGTCTTCGTAAACGTAGAAAAATGTCATTCTCATATTTGCAGTTCATTTGTTTTGCATCTGTAACAATTTTCAATATCATTCAAGTTAATAGTTACAATCAGAATTGTGAATTTTCATGAAACTACAGCAACAAAACGATCGTTTTCATTTTATTACCTCAGTGCCGTTTCCCTTATTATTTGCCTTTGTACAATATATGTATATTTGCGTGTGCCCGGAAGTAATTTATTTCTAAGGTTAAATGTAGGGAAGTTTATTTTCTGAAGTGTGATAATGTTCATGTTAAGTATCCAAACTTTGAACAGAGTTAGTATATTTTTGTATATTGTACTTTGCAGGATACATTATTTATTATTTAGATAAATTACGAAGGACAGTTGAAGTTGCATGGTCCTTAAACATTATTTTAATGAACTTGACGTACTTAGATGTGATCTTGCAAGTAACATAATTAATAAAAAAAACTGGTATTTTTAGGCAGGAGAATTTTTTCTTGAGATTTGTTTAGCTTTCTTAAACATTACCTTAAATAGTTGCTCATTGAGTACTTGTCATATACTGATTTTTTTCTCCACGAAATAGCATTGAAAAATTATTAAATTATTCAGAGCTGGTTGACCTATTAACATTTAACTGGCAACATATATATATATATATATATATATATATATATATATATTGATAAATGTTCACATTATTTATAATACTTTCGACTATTTTTGTTTCAAATCAAAAGGCTTCGTTTGTGTTAAAGGAAAGCATGTTACAGGCTAAAATTAAAGAAATCATGTAAATCTAAAAGTCAAAGTCTCTGTTTCGGGTATGCTGGACATTTTTTTAAAATCCATCATCTGGCATTCATCAAAATATAAAAGAAAATTGATAGGATCAACTAGTTTCTTTTTTCTCAAAGTTGCCATATAAAAAGATGGGGATTATATTCACACCTTTCATAAAATGCATATTTCAATGGATCCTAGAGCAGTAATATAGGAACACTTTGTTACCTCAAATTTATATAAAAGACGTTGAAGTGGGATTGGTAGGTTTGCCTAAAGCCTCTGGCAAAGAGCCTCGTAGAGATGGCAATATCAGGGTAATGACAAGACAATCCGTTTGAATGCCTTTGTGTAAACTCGTCTTATTCTTTCTCACGGAATCTTACATAACATGTCACAGCAATAATGATAACATAGAGGCAAGATAACATAAACATGAAAAGCAATCAGTTTTGATACTGTACTATACATAAACTCATGTATTTGAGTTTACATCATGGAATTTCAAGTTGTATTAATAGACACTAACGTACATGTTACGTGAGCGCTAAGTTTCCCATAACTTGTCCATCAGGTTTTCTAACATTAGGTAAATTATTTGGCCTCCATGCTGTAGCTATAAAGCGTGGTCTGCAAAACAGATATGTCTTATCGAAAACTAAGTCATCATGTCTCTATTTGAGCCAGCACTGAAGAAACCAAGAGAATTAACCGTATTGACGAATATCGTGGAAACGTTTAGTGTGCATCGTGAACCTGCCAGCTTTTAACAAAATTGTCAGCTAAGAAAAAAAAATAATTTTGCAAATCAAACCTCATTAGCTAAATATTCTTCACCTGAAGAATTTATAGTAAATGTGAATACATCATTAGGATTACATCATTTGAAATACAACAGAATCTTATTTGTTATTCTGCTAATTTAAGATTTTGTTATTTGTTTAGAAGCCCCCCTCCCCAGGTCCCTTTTTCCGTGTATTTTTTCTAGTGCTAGATGGAAAATTTGGTTTGACATATTTCGAATCCTGAACTTGTATTGGCCTGTTTGTGGTGTGCATTCAAAGTCTGAAACCTTCTTATCTGGTCTTATCCTTTTCCGCAGAGATTGTATGAATGAAAGGTTTGTACAAGAGTGTTATAATTAAAGGCCTCGTAAAGGGGAGTTGATGGAAGGTGTATTGATTAAAGGCGTGGCTCCAAGGCAATGGTGCATCTGAGATGGAGAAGAAAGCAATATTAACGATCTTATATACCTATGTAAGGTGTTTTATTGTAAGAATTTTCTTTACTCATTACTTTGATGCTTCGACGGCATTGAAATAGAGCCTACATTTCCATTTAATCTCATATTTCCTGCAAATAGTATATACAGTTACATGTAGGCTATTCATTATGAAGATAGAAAGTTCTGATATTCTATGACAGTAGTCGTTAAAGTATGTACTATGGAGCCGCCAGGGTCAAGACTATAGCCATTCATAGATGGATGCCAGATGGACGGGTCTCCTTTGGATAGGTCGGATTATTTCTCACCCCAACTGGAAGGTTACTAGTCAGACGCTTTATAGTTTACAGTTTGTTGAATTTATAAAGCGCCACAATAAACATGTACAACATGTATACTAATCATTTGCGCTGTACTGACTAAAATTCAAATAATACATTCACCAGGAGATCAATTAAGATGATTCTATAACGAATCGTATGAAATTAAAATATAATACAATATCAAGATCTGATAAAATAAAGACTGATAAGACTAAACCTAAATTAAATATAAAATGATGACAATAAGATTTTATGCGATGGTGTATATATTGCATATGGTAGGCAGTTGTAAATAAATTAGTTTTTAATATAACTTTAAATGCAATAATACGAGTAATCTCTTGGCGTTTGATGTATTTCGGAAATATATTCCAAACGTCTGGCGCAGCATTGGTGAGAGACCTTGACGCCAATGTCTCTTTCCTTGTCTTAGGAACCACATACATATTAGGTTGACCGGACCTTTGAGCACGGCTCTGATTATGCTGTTTAATTAAACGAGAAACATATTCGGGTGCCTGGCTATTCAAGCACTTTAATACCAAAAGAGATATTTTGTTTTCCATCCGTGAAAATAACAGAAGACAGTGAAGATCCTTTATCAACGGAGTTACAATATCAAATCTGTGCTCCACATACCACTCTGGCTGTACTGTTCTGTATTTTTTGCCAGCTACTAACCATACTTGGGGCAGCCTCAAAGTAAAGAATAAGAATAATCCATATTTGAGATTACAAAAGACTGAATAGGTTCGTCAACTGTTGATTTGTCTAGAAAATTTTTTGATCCAACAACAAAATGTTTGAATAAAAAATTACGCCCAGGTTCCTTATTTTATTCACTGGCCTTATTCGTGCATTCCCTACTTTTATTTCATTGACATTTACTTTGGTTAGCTGTTGTTCCAGCTTACAGAAATTCAGTTTTGTTGTCGTTAATTTTTAGTCCTTTGGTCAGCATCCATGCCATGCCATCTGAAATACATTTCCGTTTCTTTACAACCTGGTTAGTACGCTAAGCAAAGTTGGTGATCATCAGCATAGCCCCATATGGATGACGAGGGTTTCTCCAGAGGGACCTTAGAAAGCTTAGAAATATCACAGGACCGGAACAGCTTCCCTTCGGAACTCAATATTTCAAATTATACTTATCAGAGATAGCGCTGTTTACTATCAACCTCTCCTCCTGATTACACAGGTATGACTGAACCCAGTTCAATGCAGATTCCCCAATGGTATATTGTGTCTAAAAAATCAAAGATGACTCTATTAAAAGCTGTACTTAGATCCTGGAGTACATGAAGGGTAACTTTTCTATCAGCCGTGCTGTTGAACAGTTCAGAATCAACCTTGACAAGCAGGTTTCAGCGCTATTGTATTTTATATGGTGCGCTTTTATTTGCAAACATATTGCTTCTTCCCTGGTGATCTACGTACTGTGAAAGTTCAGCATTTTCTATAAATTTTGAGACAAATGATAGATGGCTGACCGTTCTATATTTTTTATAATTAAGTTCAACTCCCTATTTCTGTAACAGTGGAGACTCAACCGCGCAGTTTAAGCCGTGTGTAACAGATCCTTCCAGTCATGAACTTTTCACATTTATATTATTAACTTGAAAGGCCATCACTGCACTGTTTCCAGCCGTCAATCAATACTGCGTCTAGAATTCATGATTTTGTTGGTGACTGAGAGACCAATTGTCTTATCTCCGAAGCTGGCAAAGTTTTAAAAGGGGAAAAATACTCAGCAGCTGTTCTGTTAAGTTCCCTATAATTTATCACATTCTTGATGTTCTCAATCTGAATTTTTATTTCAATGTCACTAATGATATAATTAATTTTAACAATAAAAAGTCACTGAATCATTCACATAATATGTAGTCATTTTCACATAGAGGATAGGGTGTTACAGATTTACCTTTCGTCAATTCCCATTCGTTCTTCCTCAATCCAGATTTAATTCATTTATCCTCTGCTTTACGTTTCGTTTTCTCCAGTTCTTTTAGCTATATGTTGTTCCACGTAATCCCTGTTTTATATGTATAGTTTTTCGAACAACTGGAGCATGAGTATATATAATTTCTTTTAGTACCCAATCATAAATTATAGCTTTCTGATGAACATTTTATTTCCAATTTCAGTCAGATCACTTGACCTCATGTAAATTTTAAATTTGTTTATATATATATATTTCTTTATTTTTTCCTAAATAACATTTCTTCATTTCAGTCTCTGGTTTGGCTTGTACTATGTATCCTTTACAAATGTGTGATCAGAATTAAAGTACCTTTCGTGAGGGGGTTGTAGCAATACACCATCGCCTTGCATGATAATAAGTAGATTAAGAGAGTGACCTGATTATTAAGTGGCTGAGGATACATGATTTGTCCCAAGTACAGAGTGAAATCCTTTATAAAATCAATTAGTGTAGCGGGCTTATAGTAGTAAGGTGGTCTAAAACAACTATAACATGAAGTTTGTCATCTCAAAATCCACTCTCGAAGTCAAATATTTTCATTTGGCCAGCTGATATTCGTTTTGGATTCATGATCTGTTTACAGACAATACCCTTACCCCCACTTGCTTGTTCGGGTCTTGGACAGTGGTTTCAGTGACCAAGCAAAAATCATAACCATCAGTGATAATGTTATCTACAGAACTGATCCATTTTTATACCTAATCGATTCACACAGACAACAGTATTGCTTGATTAAGGAAATATTTTCACACGGACAAAATCTGTATTCCATATATTCCATTATTTATTTTCTATTGTCTGTACCTGAAATTAACGGGTCTCTTTGACCCAATAGTTATTTTTTCAAAATCTAGCAAAGGTAAAGACTTCAGTTTCCGATAAATATGTAACGGTACCTTATCATTATTTTGTCCAATATCCGTCAGCGTGGACGGATTGTGACGTATGTGTGGCATGGTAATTGTAAACAAAATCGGTCCCAATCCTAGTCCAGGTAAAATGTCTTTAAAAACACAGACCACAACTGTAGAATAACACTGTTCACTAGTTTCCAGACATGTGGCAGTGCTGGAAAGGCTACCGTTATCCAGTTATAGATTAAAACTCCTCCGAAGTATCACACCAAAATGAAAACTGCAGCTAAAACTCGGCGCATGCGCATGCTTCATCAATAACTTAAGGGATACATAGACTACGCAGACTTATCAAAGAATAATATTTTATAAATACCATTTCGAATATAAATATGTAAATATAGGACATTCTGAAACGTCCTGAAAAATGCATTGCTGATTGCCATAGACGACTCGGTTGAATTGCAATATGCTAAAGCAATGCACTGTCCAATTGTATATAACTGGTCACATATTAACCGAAGTTTTGTCAACCTTTGTCTTCACATAATGTTTGTGTGCATTATCCGGCATCGCGGCTCAAGCTCACACTGTTTTATTTTTATTGAAATGACAAGTAACGAGGTGTAATCACTGAAACACGGCCTCACTTTCGTATTGAATGCGTATAGTGTTAAACTATTGTTGGGTCAGTATCATTCAGTTTAATCAACTCCTTGCAATGCAATGACAGAGAAACGTGTGCATGTTGAAGCTCTAAGACTCAGTTGAAGAATATGATACAAAAAGAGACAATACTTGTTTAATAAAGGTATTTCATCTTGCATGGTATTCTTCCTTATTTATACCTGACAGCGTGTGGACGAATCACCCCATAAGGCACTGTATTGTATATTGGACTACCCTAATTGATATGTCAATGATATGTTTCCATAAATAAAAAACTAGGTAATGACAGAAAAATTTCACCTGAAATGTTGAATATGATTTGAAGGTTTATATAAGGTTTGAAATGATTTTACTGTAAACGCCATTGTTTGAGCCCTATAAGGAGTAATAATATACGATTAACTGAATAAATGAATAAATCACTTACAGAACCAGTACTTACAGGAAAAGCAATTCATCACATTTCCAATATGTAGCATATTATACAAAGCAAGTTTATATACCTTTATTTAACACTCAAAAAATATTATAAAAGGACAGGTGAATTTGACCACCAGCTGCAGCTTTAATAATTTCTGACCTTGTCATGTTTTTCTCCGAAATCATAAATTAATGGATTACCTCCACCCGAGAAAAACACGAAACTAAAACCTCAACTAATATATCTATCTGAATCTACAGTATTAAGGACATTTTAATCAACCTTCATGGCCTAAAACCGACCCTTTACTTTAAATATATACTGTACTCACAAACGTACTTATGAACATAAATATATACACACTCATATACTTTACTATAATAATGCATATTTTATGTTTGTAAAATGCAAAGCAATACAATATTTATTATTTTTGCATGTTTCTTTCCTGCTTCCCTAATCGATATTTTATTTTATAAGAGTGTTGAGAGGTAAGTTTTTTCTAGTTCCCTATCATCTACCATAACCCTTTGTGAATATAACAAAAATTAGCCTCTGGACAGAAATTACCCCAGAGACTTTGGGTGTCTTTTGTCACGGCCGTGCTCATATCTTCCCTTGGTATACGCATTTTATTAGCACCGTATAATATACATGCCATTATTATACCATATATTTCCACGTATATTTACACTGTAGTTACAAATTGTGTGCAGGTAGAAACTGGAGTACCTAAGGGGGTGGTCAAGGCAGGCCGCCCCGCAGCCGGTGTTGAGAGGTGGCATTGTTATGATTACGTATAATAGAAAGCATGAGGTTTACATTTATAAGTAACATAATAACTCATCAGTTTTGATAGTGTAGTGTTTATTCTTAAGCTAACATATTGGAGATTACATCAAGGGAATTTCAGGTTGTATTGATAGGTACTATCACAAAGTTTTCATAGGCTAAATTCTTATAATTAGTTCATTTACTTCTTTTAGAACATTTGGTAAATTCTGAACCTTCCATGCGGAAGCTTTGGAGCGTAGTCTGCAAATTGTGAAAATATCTGGTCGAAAACTGCTCCACCTATCAAGAAACTAAAGGAATATTCCGTGTTGACAAGCACCGGGGAAATGTTAAACGTGCATTGTAAACCTATCATAGTCTCCACAAAATCATTTGCTAAGAAACAAGTTAAGTTTGTGAATTCAACCTAAAATATGGCAAATTCATTAGTTAATGAATTTCAAAGGAAAAGTGAAAGGTGGATATAATTAAACAAGCCAGTAGAAATAGGTGTGTTTCATTTTTTACATGCTCCTTTAAATATCTTTACCTACAACTATCTATATAAAAACAATGTATCATTTACGATTTCTTTTGTATATTTAGATATGAGTATACGCTTCTTACAGAGTGAATACATGTGGTTCAAGCTTGACTGAGTATAAAGTTATATCATGAATATTTATTTGAGTAACAAATGATATTTTGATATAGAAAAACGGCGTATTGGCCGGCAGGTCAGTGGCGCTTTTCACATATACCAGTACATAATTACATAATACCTATGAATTGGTACAATCCTTTATAAACACTATCAGGGGAGGAACGTGTTGTGGTTCTGTGTGTCACTTCTACTTCATAGTGCTTCCACTATTTAATGATATATATATATATATATATATATATATATATATATATATATAGAATCTAATTATGTGTGTATATTTACGAGAATCACCAGGCAACCCCATTCAATGTGACTGTTAATGATTGTTGCAGAGAATCTGAAACGATACATAGTTTTTTCTTGGAATTTATTGCAATTTCTTTATATTTTAAATGACGTTTTTATTGAAAGTTTGGCAACTTAAATAAACCATATCTTGATACCAAGAGGTTCATGGACTTACCAGAGCATGCATATCACATTACATTGCATCTGACAGGGCTTACATCAAGTACCATTCTTACCAAGTATTCCTTTATGTTTTATCTTGAAGATGGGTCAATACATCGATTATTGGACATGCTTTCTCATCAGTTGGAATAACGTCAGCACCAGACATTGTTGATGAACCAGAGGACTTCACCGAAATTAAGTTCGGTCCATCCCAAACAACGGAATGGTACACTGTGACAGCGGGCGCTACATCTCTTGACCTGGAACTGTTTGGGACTATTTATAAGCAAGGGAAGGCAGCTCTAATGGCTATAAGCATACTGTTTAACCTATTTGGGGCAATTCTAGTTTTTCGGGAAAAAAACCGCTCAAAGGCAATCTGTGGGTATCTGTGTTGTCTGTCCGTGACAAATATCGTTCACGAAGCTTTCAATGCAACACGACTAATCATTGACTGGAACAAAAAAGTTCCTAGCCGAGTGTTTTGTTCACTGATTGGTTTCTGTTTGGTTACTTTGTTTTCCTTTTCTGCTTCATTGATTGTTGGCGTTTCCGTAATGCAGATGGGATCCATTGTTTTTCCGTTTAAGGCCAAGATTTGGTGGTCAAGGAAAAGGGTATGGATAGGAATAATTATACAGTTAGTGGTGTTTGTGGCAATACACGGTGCAGTCTTTCTTTACGTAGAATTCAAAATGCCCTTTTGCGCCAGTGAACATGTAACACCAATCATAAATGTGTCTTATCAATTATCCGCAATCATCATACTGATAATATCAAGTACAATTTCATTACGTGGCTTAATTAAAGCAACAACTAAGCGACAAAATATGAAAGGTAGCCAAGGTCATGACACTTTAATAAACACGATTGCAAAGTTTAAAAGGACCACATTTGCATTATCTATAATGTATATCGCAGGTCATGCACCGCTCAGGTGTGTATTAATATGGAAATGGATCACGGGAGGTGGACATTTGTTCACTTATTGGGTATCAACTTTTTTTCCGATTATATTTAGAATAAGTCTTTTCTTTATATATGTAATTACAAACAAAGATCTGCGATCGCAAATTCACTGCTGCAAATAGAAGTTTTTTTTGCAGTAGAAAATGGCTTGGATGATACTCATCTGGTTCTGTTAGAAACCAGAGTAAAACAATTCAGGAAAAACATTAACTTTCACCAGGCTTTACAACTATGATTTATAGGAGAGATAAAAATGTTATGAGCTTCAGACCAGAGTAAGAAAAACATTCATAAATGTGACACCGGCATATTTTGAAAATGAACTTTCTTAAATGAAACATATATTCTGTATAGAAAGACAATGGAAAAGATAGATGAGGCAATATTTATAACTAAAAATAGACTTTTGTCATATAACGTATAGTGCTATGGTGAACACTTGTTAAATGCAAAGCCCTAAGTTATCTGTCCATCTTTAGTTGGATATAGCAAGTCCGCTTTGCCACAGGTGCATTTACATAATGTATTAACTATATGATGTACATTATATTCTTGCAGCAAGTAATTATTTTCATTGACTTGATTGTAGATTAATATATTTTCAAGGTTTGTTATGAGTAGCATTGCAAATGCGTTTTATAACGCATCTTTTATAAGATATTACATATGGTATACTGGTGAACAATAGAGTGTTGATTTCAGCTTGTACATGTATATTCCCATGTCAACCTGGGGGTTATTTTGTAATTGTTAATATTCCAATATAGAAATTGTACCACCAATCATCAGATAATTCCGTATATACGTGCAAAATAATTCAAATATAAAAATACATGTTGTTGTGTTATACAAAATGTTTGGTATCGGTATGTGAAAGATTACTTCCGAACCACATAAACAAATATGTTGGTATTGTTTGGTGATACATATTTTAGAAAACTAATCTAAGTTGTGTCCCTTATTTCTTGTACTTTATATATATATATATATATATATATATATATATATATATATATATATCGCTGCATAAAAGAAAACGTTTTAAGCTTTTTTTTTGTTTCGTGAGTAATCATGAGGTTACATAGTAACACACTCTTTTAAACAAAGACATATATGTCAGATGTAATGGGCACACTTTTTGAAAAATAAAGTTATCGCATCGTCACTTGCTTATTTATTTTCTTTTTCCCAGGAGTTATTTTTCGATATTAATGGTGTACATACATATATATATATATATATATATATATATATATATATATATATATAATATGAAACTATTAAATAATATGTGGAAAAATGGCTTTTTTAAAGTAACAATCAAATGTGTTCTTTGTCATTAAAATTTGCTTGTGTGATTGCTTGAAGTTTCTATATAAAACTTTTAAATTATATAACGTAAAGAATAGCATTTTTAAAGTTACTCAAATAAATGCGTTCCTTGACAGAAAAGTGATTTCTTTAGTGTCGGTGGCTGACGTTTCAAAGTTTACGGTCTTAGAAAATTTATTGGCTTCATCACTGAAGTAGAAAAAAAAACACTTTGTCAACTTTTAACTTTTTTATGAGAATTGACTACAATGATCTTTTACCAATGAAATATAACAACCTTTCCGTAATTTCCTCTTTCATCTGCAACATTCGCCTCAGCACTGATATTTGTTCCATTTCGTTGTTGTTCGTTCCATTGTTCCATTTACCGTATCCCCGAACAAATAAATAAAAAATTCGTCTCGTAACATATTAGTTATTCCAACAATTAATGTTTACAGGGAATTACCACAATGCAAATTATATGATTGTTGCCATGCTATATCTAATGAGGTTAACAATTTACTGTCAATTTTTACAAATATGCATTTATTACGTTTACATTAATGAGGCAAGGATTCACAGAAGTCATTTGGAAAATGGAATTTTATCGTTCACGAAATTGTGAGAAAGTTAAATAGATGAAAGATGTAAAACTGGACTAAACAAATATATTTTGTCATTTTTCACATGATAAAATCAATCTCATACATGAAGATAAGGAATTGATGCCGGAAAGCTTAATACCTTGAAATAAGTGCTATGCATGTTATATGTATGATTAACAGGCATTATTTTGTCCTACCAGTGTATTATAAGAGGCTAATGTGAGTACGTACAAATATGTCTTTCGGTACCTAAGGTCAAAATGAACCAAAGCTGTTTAATAGATACATCAAATTCGATCGACTAGATTAGAATACATGCTCCAGGCAAACTGGAAATATCACATTTAACACTTACAATGATCATATCATCTGAACGGTGCCTCAATGATTAATTATATTTGCGTTGCTATGACTTTAAAGGTGTCAGCAATACTGATGGCGTTGCCTGTCCTATTTGTCCATTTCAAATTAGTTCATACTTATTAATGGAGTTCATGATACTATAATCGCGGAATAATAGGCTTTCGCGAAATTTGCCTGATTCGTAGTACTGACTGCAGACTGCCATTGTCAGATAGAAAAAGAAGGTAAGCTGGTCTCAGACAAGTCATTACACACAGCTTGAACCAGTCAGAGTAGATATATGCATCCTTTAGTGTATAATACCCTGGACTAATTAAGTACTAGATGAAACACATGATATGCTCCAAATGTAAAATAATATACCCCTAACGTTTCATGTGTTTTGTTATAAAGATATCCGCCGCCCCCTGGATACAAAGGACATTGTGATGTGGTATGCCATATTTAATACCCCTTACCCTTAATAATATAATGTAATGTTATCAACGGTGGATCCGGAGCCCATGGATAGGGTTGGGGGGGGGGGGAGGGGGGAGGGAGCAAGAAAACCCAATTATAAAGATTATGCATCGGTTAAGGGAGTTCGGCGAGGGAGAGGGTTCAGCTACCATGAGGAAATGTTTTATATCTAAATGGTTTTCATAAACCAGTCTAAGTTCTTTGTAGTCGGAGATGCGTTCTTTGGTTTTATCTGACATTCTGTATATATATATATATATATATATATATATATGTATGTATGTACGTATGTATGTATATGTATATATATATATATATATATATATATATATATATATCTTTATTTGTACAAGAAAGTACAGGACATTATAAACAATGAATGGAAATATGAAATAAATGAAAGATTTACAGAAATAAGGAAAGAAAAATGGAAGTTCAGTCCATATCTATTGCAAAATAAATTGATAATAAATCAATAAGCGTTTTAACCTCATCGGAGTTCAAATATGAGGTACATATTTCATCTTTGCATTTTATATATTCTGATTACATTTATCAGAGCCGGAGAGCCGGACAATCCTTGTACTATATGCTTGTGCGAGTTACTACGATATGGTAAGTACCAAAGGTGACGCAGATTCTTATTTTTTGATGTACTGAATCGATCAATGGACTTTTGCTTTAATAATCAGGTTTGACAGCCATAAACGGAACACCAATAAGAGTAAAATAGTCTGTTCTTAACCTTGCTGGATGGACATAAGAAATTCGCCGTTAAGGTGTTAATGCTTGTAATAAATTTAACTCTTTTACAGGAGACGCTATTGTTATCTGACAAGTGCCATGTTACTCTATTCCCAAAGTAGTGTACAGTATCATGCAATTCAAGGGAAACACCATTTAACACGATCTTATCTGATCTAGCAGGATACACCCTGTTAAAAATAACAAATTTTGTTTTCATTGTGTTTTATATAACATATCTAATTCTTCAGCAAACGTTTCACACTCTTTTACCATCTGTTGAAGCCCCGTCCGAGTCGGACATAAGAGCGTAAGATCGTCCGCATAGCGAACAGCACCAGCAATACAATTTTCAATATAACTATTCATATTCCCTTATTTGTGAGACGAATTAAAAGCTGGTCCATATAAAAATTAAACAGAAGGGGATAATACACCCCTTTTACGTACCTATTATTAGCACAAACTGTTCAGATTCTTGAACTTGATGTCACCCTACTTGGTTGCTCACCAAGTATCTTCGTACTATCAACTGTCCATAGCAGGGTTTCGCCGTACATATTAAATTTCTCTCGTGTTACCTACGGCACGTAAATTATCCGCTGAAGAACTGTGTATGTAGTATTGCACGATGAGAGCAGACAATTATTGACATAGTCATATAATACCCTTGTTTTATCTACATTAGATATGTTTCCTTTGCTTCTCGATTTCCTCTAGGCGTTTGCTTGTTTCTCAGCAATGTTCTTGTTTACTTATCCACAGTTTGCTGCGCGGCCTACATATATTTTATATACCCTTGGCCATTTTTCCATGGCAAAGAATGGGCAATACAGGTCATGATCTAGACAAAGGGTCTACACATTTCTTTTGCTGTTTGTAGTTCGAGCTTAAGCAAGCCATCAGCCTATATATATTTATATATGTATTTTTATTAAGTAATCTCCATTAATATCGAAATCATAATATATCTGTAGTGTATATTACTTCATATTACACAAGCTATTTCAAATAAAGCGAGTTCTCGTCGGGCGATAATACAAGGAATTCACGGTCGCTATAGCAACCACAATGGGCCCCCATCAAAAGCTCGAGATTTGCCGAAATTTGAACAGTTATCTGAACGACCTTGATCTGTTTGATAGTCCTTTTCACGCACAATCTATTGTGTCACAATTTCCGTTGAAATTTTCCCCTGTCCCATGTGATTCATTTGTTAAGTTTCCATAAATGCAACCAATAGTCATTAACTGAGCAGTTATTAAGTAGCAGATTATAGAAGGCAATAAATACAATTTCTGGTCATCAGCCTCCATTCCCTTGGTAGTATCCACACTTTGGGCGATTAAGGTCCTTTTACTAACCAAATGTATAAACCTTGCACATATCAAAGGAGAAGGAACCTGAAAGAAGCTGTTTAGCTGGAAGCTATTAAAGTTGACGTCGTAGCTGTATGCTAACAAAATGAACGCTGCTCAGCTTCACGCCATTCACTTAAACTTTATTTGAACACTCTGAGAATCTTACAGAAAATTTCATACAAACAAAACATTCACAATCCATCCCCTTTGTAAAATTAAGCAGTTTTGTCAGTTTTGGAACCAGTTTAATGCCTATCTCGGCATTCTTAGTACATATCGGCCTATGGCGACCGTTTCTGTGAAATATACTATTAAAAGGAGACAATATTTCAACAGAAAAATCTGATTTGCAAAGTGTGAATGAAATCCGTCAAAAAAGGTTTTCTATAAATGTGTGTTGCGTGTATGTGTTTTTTTACCACAGAACGCTTTAGCATGCACTGATTATAGCTTTAAAGGGGGCGATTGGTCTGGATGAGACAAACCAGGGCATGCGATTTGATCACTTACTCTTATTTTACACCTTGATATTAGACAATAAGCCCCACGCCGTAGGAGGTAGTACTTCTAATTATAAGTAATAATCATTGCTCACACAATAATCACTTTTACCCATACCTTAACGCTTGGTATCCAGTGGCATGACGTGATAGACCTTTACCAACAGGAACACATAATATGCCAGGAATAAACATGCCGCTATGCTAGCATATTGTTATATCATAATTTATATATGTGGCTTTTAATTTCAATGACTCACCAATCTTACGACTGTATACACAAGCGCATACATAATAAAAAATGTTTAATAATATGAACTACAAACAATCTGAGAAACGGTGCTGTTTTCCAGAGATTTATCAAATTAGCCGGTATGTACAAGGGATCAAAGGCCGTTTGCCGTATTAATTTATTTAGTGCTGAAATAACGATAACCTTGACTAGAGGTCGTCAATGAGAAGACCGATACGTAACAATTAAGCTCCACAAGACATGGGCATGCATGTAGACTGTAGGCTATAAAGCAGCCCCACAATAGTATGAATGGGCAGAATTTATGTTATGTAATTTCTTTTATTTAAGAATTACACCATTGCCTGGTTCATCGTACGTGTGCAAAAATCTGAATGACCAGTACACAAACGCTTCGTCAATATTCTTTTAAAAGCAAGAAATGAATTCTACTACAGTTCAATGCCATTGGCGTGGACGCCAACAACTTCTCCTCCAATCGTCACAACACTCTCTCTGCCAAAAGATTCCTGCCTTGTAACTCCCGAGAGTATCTACAGGGTTCAGGTGAGATGTTTGTATTTAACGATAAACGAGTCACCCATTGGTTATGACTCTAAGCTGAATTTTATATGCGATGTATGTTTTAATTATTGATGTTATGATTTGGTAAAAAGAAAATATTTGTCAAGGAAACTAAAACAATGGGTCGAATGACGTCCAGGGTGCTTAAAATCATGTCCCCCTCGTAATCCTTAGAAAAAACGGTAACTGCCACCTTATTTAAGGTTTTTAAAGAACATATCATGTCCTCCTCTTAGTCCTCAGGAAATAAAAAACGGTAACTGCAACTTTATTTAAAGTTTTCAAAGAATATTTAACTAGGTACTCCCTGGATGCTAAGTAAGAGGTTCATAAGTCAAACTGTTTTGACCTGTGTACATCTAACTTTTAGGGTACTTAAATCATGTTACAATATAGGTCACCATGACTTAATTTCAGGTTTCTGAGGAAATGTGCATCATACCTCCCTTGATACACAGTTAGGGGTTAAGTTTCTAGGTCGAACGGATAGAATATATGCCCTTTCTGACCGTCTGGGTGATCAATATCATGTTTTTGTCAGTCTCTCGCAGTATAAAGGTCATCATGACCTATTTTTAGGTAACAAAAATGCCTAGAATGGTGTGTTGGAAGATACTAGGATTAATGAATACAATTTTAGCCCATCTGACTTTCAAATCATTTTTTCCCTATAGCTCACAGAATTTAGTTCAAGGTGACCTAATTTCATGTTTCGAAGGACATTTATACAGGACCTCCCTCAAAGCCACATTAAAAGATTCTAGGCTAAATGAAAACAATCTGTGCTCCGACTTAAGATTAATCTAGAAGTCATAACCTGTCGTTTAGGCATCCGACCGGAACTCTGAGGTTCTGGTGAGTTTTTACCATTGGGTTCCGAACCGGAACCTTCTGCTCCGAATTCCAAGGGCCTTAACTAATTGGCTACCTTTTACTACGTCCATTCAACATCAAGGCTGAAAAATATCCCGGAGCATTTCGCAAAATCACAAAGCAAGAATGGTCACGTGATTAGAAAATTTATAATTCTAAAGTTACTCTACTCATACATAAATTAGGTTTGCTTTTGAGAGATCGCCGTAGGGTATTATTTAGAACTGTAATGTAGCGTGACCGAGCCGTGGTGAAACAAACCCCGGAGAAGTTCATGAAAGCACAAAGCAAGGATGGTCACCTCATTAGAAATCCTACTATCCTAATTTTAATGAACTCATATCTTAATTATCCGTGTTTTCGAGAGATCGCCGTTGGGTATTACTTTGAACTGCAGAATGAAACATGATTAAACTTTAGTGGAAATCCTAGTATAGATTTATGTTGTTTGTTATCCTATGTGTGACATATTTATAATTACAATATTATTGCACTGAATTGTAAATTGTGCTCCATATATCCTGAATACAGAATATGTTATTCTGTTAACCTGGCACTCAAAACAAAACTTCCGTGAGCATTAAAAATAAATTCGAAGAATGGCCGGAAAGAACTTTTTTACCCACTATGGTTACAACTTTATGCCATCAGATTTAAAATGAATTGATAGCCCATGGAAATGAATGCGGCTAGAAAATCCTTACGCAGCGGCTAAGCTTTTGCTTATAAAACATACGACCTTAATTAAACACACATATCTGTCAGACGAATCATACCATGAGTGCTATTTGGGAGTAGCTGATGTTACCTAAGGATTTTTCTACTTATTTAATATGACCGGTCATCAAATATTTTGGTTAATTGTGGATTATTCTTTTGCAGAAAAAATATAAATCGTGTATTATGTTTGCTTTTCACTATATTGTCACATGAGCTACTTGAGCATGCGAACCAAATCAAATGTACCTAACTCTTTTTTTATAGCACTTTTATTCAACCAGAAAGGGACGCGTAGTTCGCAAAAGTTCATATCATGTGCATTTAATTTCTATTCTGTGGGTATTATTGTTCTCATATTGATGTTGATCGAATTATTAAGTGTTATGATCACTTCTACTAAACCTTGGCAATAATAAGGGGGAATGTGAACTATCAAACGGTTATACAGGCGTATATCTATAAGGGACGCACGATGGCGTCTTTAGTAAGAATGTGTCCATCTTATCAGCATCCATTTTTATTCGCACAATATACAGAAGGCACATACATACATATTGTGTTTTTGTTTTTGATTAAGTTTCTATAACAATATACAATTTAAAAGAAAATATGGCTATTTGACTTTTACAATTGTATAAAGGTGTCATTCTGAAGGGTAAATGGGCCACGTAGCAATATCCTTCAATGCTATATAATTATTTAATAAAACTTGTATATAAGGGCAAATGGAATTCAAGTAGAAGTTAAATAGAACTTTCCATAGTCTTTGTGCCGGTCACGGATATCACTTTAACCAAGATATTCTTGATGAAAATAAATAAAAACCGGCACTATGTGTGGGAAATTTAACCCTCCATTTTTTACTGCTTGCATTAATCTTACTCTTTTAAATTTTCTCTGTCATTATTCCAAATGAAGCCGAATAGAAATTTATCCAACTCATTTTAAAATCAAGTACACTTTCATTTGTAAAATAATAATTAGATTTTGACAAAAGAAATATTAAGCAACTTGTATCAAAGACAGGCTTCTCTGTTTTCAGAGAGTTAGAGTGATTTCTATTTATTTCAACTTCAGGAATAAATTCAAGTCAAGTGCTGGGTTAAAATCATAAAACAAATAAATTTCTAAAACTTTCAATGGCTCTTCCAGCCATTTAATACCTAACGGCTTTTGCAAGTACTCTCTATTCTGAGCAATCTATAATCCTTCACATTAATCAAATTTATTTTTGACAACTGTAAATTCCTGTATTATATGTAAACATTGTTTTGCTGAATTTAAATGTTGTTCTCTTCCAACTGTATCATTTGTGCAGTAAAGCAGTGTAAGTTTATGGTTTTCAATTTATATTCCCTTAATCACTTTTGGTCTGAATATACGCTGTCATTATTTTCACAACAATTACAAATAATTGAGGTGACAGCAGGTCTTCCTGGCGGACCGCTCTTCCCACTGTAAAGTGTCCAGGAGTAACACCATTGTATACATTATGGCTTTCAATATTTTTGTATAAAATTTTAAACAATGGTATAAAAGACGAACTGTACGCCCCTAACTGTGGAAAGCCTCATTTCCTGTGCTTTGTACAAAATGACATAATCACTGACCGGTTGTTAACTGAACTAATATCCAGGGTAAATTACCAATATTTTGATTTGTCGCGGTGTCTTACACCTACGTGGTGGATGTGGTTATGATGATTGTCTTAATATTTTGTCAACAACAGCAATGGTTTAATTAAAAGTGTATATGTATAGACTGGCGATATTGCATTTTCTTCTTTTGGCATGATGAGATGAAATAATAGCCAACAGAAGTGTCCTCTTTGTTTCTTATTTATTGCACTGGTGCCAAAAGCTACAGAGCGCTAGGAAGGGTTAAATTTTATTATATTATTTAGCTATTACAACTACTTGTCTCGTAATAACGCATGGGTCGGAAAGTTGCATCGCATGATCTGATAATCTAGATAAGCTTTGAACTTCTGCAAGATTTTATTTTTATTATTTTTTTTTAATTTGGCAGTGATGAAGATCAGATTCGTTTCTAACCGATAATAATGTTTAAAACAAAACCAAATATGCAACAGTATCGTACCCATTGTGTTGTATCTATCGATCCATTTTCTTTATGTTCATACTTAATTGCCAAAGTGGTTGAAACGCTGAACTTCTGAGCAACAGACTCCTGGTAGATTCTAGTCCATTTCAATGCCTACAAGAATAAACAGAGGTCATCCGGAATGCTGCCTTTCATCCCAGATGTACGATGGTTTGATTAATTCTTACATAATCACGACATATAAGTTCATCAATACGTATGCCTCCTTGGCTCCTTGGATAATTGATAAATTAACCTTGCTCTCAAGTCAAAACGCTTTCATGAGAGAGTGTGTTACGTGTCATAAATGGGGGATTAAATTGACCTATCCATGAACTCTAGGTGACCTTAATCGCATATTCATTCAATGAATAATCGTAAACATTTGATTAACGAACAACCAATCAGGTGACCTTACATACAATGTAAAGAGTCAATCATCTGACAGAAACAAAATTTTGCATAATTTGACAGAGCTCTGTCGAACAGAACACGTGTAGTCTGTAAATACTACAATACCAATGTCTGCATGTCTTCCGGGATATTTTTTTTATATACAAAAGAGTGAGTATAAAAAGTTCTAGGCTATAGGTTGCAGGAGTCATTCCTCTGACTAACGAGTGAATAAAAATATCTTACCTGGCACATAATTCGTATGAGACAAATAATAAAAAATATTGCAAGATCCTTCTTAATGACTGCGATATAATAAACAATGGTCAGGTGATACGAGTTGATGACTTCAGTCAATACGACGTCATGCGTCATCGACCTTTGTGACGTCATTATTATGTTGTAAGAAGCTCTCACTACCATAGGCGTGGAAGACCTTCTGTGTAGGAGCGTTTTGGGGGCTCATTATAATAATAAGTTAAAAGAGCGGAGCATTTGTGCTGTGGTGGATAGGTCAAATGTCTCGCATTGAAGATTGCCACAAATACCGTTTCAAATCCGGTCGCCACCTTTCAAACATTCTCCACTGAATGGATTTACTTATACTAAAGGTCTATTTACCTGACAACAAAAACTTAACAAATATGTTTGTGATTTAACATTCCAGTTCCAGTCTTTAAAAGAAGTTATAATAAATTTTATACATATAAATATACAATTTTAAACACAATACATTTGTTTTATATCATAACAAGTCCAACAAAGAATCAAACTTTTTCATCCAAAATAAATTTTACATTTTTATAGATTCCTGTTGTATTCCATCAACAACACATGTAGATTGGAGTTTATTACAATATGTATAATAAGGTCACAGCAAACGTATATGTAACTGGCTGAAGGTCGGTACCTTGTCGACTGAGCATGAAAATGTGATTCAACATAGAAATCTTATACTTACTTTGCGTTTAAGTAAACCCGTTCACTTTAGTTTCAGATCGTGAGAATCCGAATGATACTTTTGACGAATTAATTTGAAATTAAATTGATTCAAATGTAAGTAATGCTCGCTTTTAAAACTACCTTTCATGCGTAAAAATGCCTTGTGAAACACATTAATTATTACTTAAAAATTAAAGCATTTTCCCCAAATATCTCAACCTGTAACCATATCTCTTATCAACAATTTACAAGCCTCTTTGTTTAGCCGGAAAAAGTATATAGCAAACATTTATCTTTATTGTACCATTAAAATACGCCATCGAAACGGCGAGTGTTATCATCAAACCAAGAAATCGAGAAAAAACTGGCTTCCCTTCAAACCGCGATAGGCTCCTCTTTGTGATACAATTGTAAACATACATTATATGTGTATCTCCACATAGCTATTAATTGATAAAAAAAAACATATAATTGTACATAAAATAATTATCAGGTTTGTTTGGCGATATGAAAGGTTGCATTATATCTGATATGTAATAACCAGTCAGGTTTCCCAAACTGAGAAAGGGATTTTCTGTGATTGAATAAAGGCTACATACATAAATGGAGGTCAGGCGCAGCTTCCGACGTTAACCACTAGAGGTTTACCGACGTTGCCAAATTAAGTAGGTTATGTGTTTTCTTGCTTTCATACAGTTTTGCGCCAACAGCAGCACTACCTGTGTAGGCTTCCCTGTAGAATATTTCATGCCACACTCCCCTTGAAATTATTTTGAAAGCGTGTCACAAATCAAACGAAATGAAACGTTCACATTGTTTGCTTTGAAACAGATGAAGGGATTTCCCCAGGTTCCTGTGCATTCCGTGAGTGTTGGCTTTTTGATGTAGACCCCGTCGACTGGTTTCATGTCACATATTTACAACGTTGAATTTCTTTATCCAGACTTTTTCTTACACCATCCTATTTATTTTATATATCATGACAATTGCCATTTATATATATTCTGCATAAAAGGCAGGTGTTTTGGAAAGTAATCCATTTGGCCTGAGGTTACTGGTATTTTGGACAATTACGGATGAGGGTTATAGAAACAATTTCAGTCAGAACTAATAAAGGAAGCTGTTTAGATAATTCAACAAACAAGAAACGCCTGCAGAAAACATTGTATTAATCATTGTATTATAACTGTGATAGTATACCATTTAGTTGTTGCAACTGACTCTTTATTTCGGTCATTACCCGGCTTTGAGAAAGAATACAAGAAACAACTTTTATTACTTTCTAAATGCTAGCCGTATCGTCTGTTGTCTAGTTTCATATCCAATGTTGCCGAGTTATAAAACCCACGATTCATCCTTAGACTCAGTAGATCATGAATCATGGACCCGTTACATCATAATTTTATTTTGCTAACGCCAATATGTTTCATAAATATAAGATATATGACCGTTCGGGGCAAGCGCGGTACTTCAGACATAAGTCGTCTAAAATATTGTATATTTGGCCTTCTTTTCGGGGGAACTCATTTTAAACGGGTGTGACTTAATTATCGTCTCTATGGTGACCCTCTGTAATATATATAAAATCACATGATCTGCTGATTGAACAATATATCTCAGAATATCAGGTGCAGCTTCCCATGTTGACCACCAGATGTCACCCCAGCTTAAAATAAATGAGGGGAGAACCGTTATACAAAGACAGGGGGTCACAGGAAAGGGTCCATATAACCAGGATATATATAATGAAGAATAAGGAGTGCTGATCCTATTAATATATAATGTAACGATTCGGTTATTCAAGTGGTATTCCAAATGTTTGTGATTTTCTTCTATTATTATTCTATTATTTTCAATCTAAATGCATTCCTCTATGTCATACGGGCAAGTAGAAATGTAAAAAAGATAGGTTTATATGATAAATCTAACTTACAAAAGACATATGCTGTAAATTTTAACATGGAAACCTTTACCAGAAAGACCAGGCCACTTTCAGCATTTACATTCTAGGTTCGAAACGTCAATGTATCATGTAATCTAGTTAACTCAATTTTTATTGAACTCTGATAAATATTTTTCTAAAACATTTGTGGCTTAGAGTCGGATTACTTTCCGTGCGGACTTGGCCTTTAACCCTTATTGATAGACCCTTGTCATTCTTGACGTAGCATTGGCAATAATGACCCTTACGAAAATTTAAAACAAGACACAGGTAATGTACTCAAGCAATGTCAAACTTTATTACATAAATACATGACATAATTATACGGCATATTATAAGTAAACAGTTCATATTAGGTTATATTTATTGTATTTTCTTCATGAAACCATCCAACAACAATTATAATTTTTTTTTAATATTATCATGTGTAAAATATCGGTTCTCTGAAATTTATTATTATGTGTATTGGTTAGAGCAGCTTACATATGTAAAAACGAGTACACCTGCACTAAATAAACATAAATAACAAACAGCACATTAACAGAGGAGGCAAAAAATACCATCGAGCAAAGAACTCAAAATGAATGAATTATTTCCCTGCCGTCATACATTCTTCCTCCTGAGTGAGTGAACCGTTTAACAAATAAAAATCAAATATAAAACATCTTATTACCTTGTTATAATATCATCAACGATATTGTGCCATTCCTGATATTTAGCATATGATGCTATATATTATTCTGGTTATACATATAGTGGTAAGAATCCTCATACTAACGAACCCATAAACCAATCACCTAGCTTGATTGGAATTATTTACACACATAAAATATTACCTGATATGCTATAGCCGCCATCATTTAACGAAGGAAAAAGGGATACGTAAAAGTAAAGGCAATCTGCATACACTCTTCGGATTACAAGTTAATATGTAAATGATGGATCTAAGCTAGCATGTGGAACCGCCAGGTCAAAAATGTCATTTGTCGTCGCATTAATCATATGTCTTTAAAACTTCACTTTTTTGCCATTTTGAAAAACTTCTCTTCATTTCATTGCGTCTCAGGTGAATATTTCTGAAGTAATTCACGAACGGCCGTTGGTGAATAATCGGGGTTACACTTATCTCCTAAATAAAGAACGAGGCCATCTTTGATTACAATCAAGCGTTCAGGAAACGCTCCGTATGCTAGGCAGCCTTCGTTGTCCATACTGTCAATAAGTATGGGACACCGCAGGTCTTGGTCTTCTAACACTTTGGCAGCAGAAATGCGGTCAGCCAAATTCTCATGCGTCTTAATCTTAAAGGGATTGGCAGGTATCACCCAGCCATCCAGTGGATGGGCCTCCTTAATGTATACGGAGACAAAATCAGCTGAGTTAGCAAAATCTCTCACGAGCTGCTTGAACTCTGCCAAAATTGCCACGAATGGAGGTCAGGTACAGCTTCCAAAACTGACCACCAGTGGGCGTCCTGCTTTAGCATTACTCAGGAGGCTGCATGACGTCAAACCGTTTAATGACGCCACTGTTACATCTGGAGCCGGCCCTCCTTCGTAAGCCTTCATATAGCAAATATCTTCAAATAAAATCTTTAACAAGCAGAGCACACCTGTCCAGGTTTGAATACGACGGTAATCTTCAAGCCCTATACCAAGTCGATCAACTTTATAATCCTTTAGATCCTTCGATACCATCTTTATCATTGATGGTTGATGAATGTATGACATGATGCGTACCATCAGCCACGTCAGTAATACTTTCACGACGAAAAACAAGCTCTTAACCTTCGGTGCTAAACGCTGTAATGACATCTTCGACCAAATAATGGGAAAAAACTGCAACGTAAGAAAGTTAACAGTTGGTCCAATGTATTGATGTATATAAAGGATGTGGTAAAAGTAAAATATATTCGACCAGATCAAAATGAAAAAAAATGGTCCGATTATACCTGATTATGCATGAACTCGAAAAAAATTGTGTTTCTACAATGTTACGTTATATATGAAGCAATTATTGATTCATCAACTCCAAGCTAATGATTTCATTTTGCTATATCGGTATTTCTAAGATGTGATAAAATTATTTCCGTTCTTCTGCATGAGAATATAGCAGTAATCCAAAGTTTTAAATAGTACTCATATCTAACTTTTACCTACCCGATTGTTAAAGAAATCCTAAATCCTGCTGGATGTCTTTCTGAACTTTCATACATATCAACTCACGACCATGTCGGAGACCACAGCGAATCCTACACACTACCTTTACACCAGGCAATGTAGCGATTTCAAAGCGTGTTACCGTCAAGCTTAGATATATCCATATCTGCTGTATCATTCAGGATCACACATTTTGCCAATGATATTACACAATAAGCACTGACACAGACAATGTGTGTATGAATAACTCACTTTATCAAGCACGTAGCCATATCCAGGCACCAAAATGTGAGCTAGAAATAGACTAACACATACCCATGTAAATTATGTATTGCAAGTACGAAGCCATATCAAGGCATGATATATGTGCGCTATAAATAGTCTGCCTGGAAGTTTCGCAGACACATAAACAGAAAATGAGGTCATCATATAAAAAGTTGCCAGGTCAGATATACAAGGTCATCCCAAACACACAGTGAGCTGATAGGACTGATTACATGTGCCTTACACTTACTATTGCAGACTATGGAAAACTTGGCACATAATTTCCGCCAATATGATTCATTTGTAAGTTTGAACTTGATATCCCCAAGACTATCCACAAGCTTTTGTGTGAACCAATGTGCATGGTCTTGTATGAATAAAAAATAAAAGAGGCGGACACGAAAAAAACTGCTCTGACCATTCTTGAGATTCCTTGTAATGTATGATTCATTGCCTGTACGCTTACACCTGCCTAGTGAAACACATGAAATTAAAAGCATTTTCTCCATATATCTTTACCTCCAAATATGTCTCTTATCAACAATTTATTAAAGCTTCTTAGGCTAGGAAGATATGTATATTGCAAACATTTATCTTTTTGTACCATTGATAAATAAGCCATCTAAAAGGCGAGATCAAAGAAACAGGAGGGTTATAATCGAACCAGAAAATCCAGATAAAACTGGCTTCCCTCCAAACCGCGAAAGGCTACCATTTGTTGGTCCCCTTACAGTTGTAAACCTACATTATTTATTTATGTGAAGATATCTATTTATAATTTAAAAATATATATTTGCACAAGAAAGAATTACCATATTTGTTTGGTGATATGAAAGGTTGCATTACATTTGATATGTAGTAACCGGTCAGGTTTCCCAAACCTAAAAAGGGCAAGTTTTCTGTGCCGTGACTGGCTGGGATCCTGCACCGTGATAGCATAAAGGCTACTTACAATCCAGTTCGTTCGGTCAAGGGTTTATTTCAACGATCTACAACTGCCGTATTTTTGGTCTACACAAGTACGTCATACGTCATATTGTTACCCGTAGATGACAGCTCTAATCAACCTATAACAATTCATCAGTTCAACATTCATCTTGATGGCTTTGATAAAAAAAAACCGTCAATTTATTGGATATAAACGATAACCTTGCAAACTATATGATTTTTTCGGAAAGTCACTAAATTTCGTTTTAAAATAGATTACAATAATTTTAAATGTTTCTTATAAAAACATACAATTTTGTTCTGATGCGATGTATTTAATGGAAGTAATAGGATAAGCTAGCATATTGGAACCGTGATAAGCCGACCTGTAGCTGCAGTACTTATAGTATACTTGAAAAAAAAGTCTACCTCGCATATCCGTAGCCTCATATATCCGAAAACGTTTTATGTCTCCCAAACTATTCGGATACTTGAGGTTCTCATAAACTATGAGCCTAATCGCAAATGTTCAGTCTCTTGGTGGTGATACCTTATAACTCCAAAAATAACCATTCACATTTACGTTAGTGGGTCTAATAAAACACTATAGATGTTGCGACACTTTTTATGTGTGCCTGGATCAGTTATGGTTTGTATCAGGGTGGTTATGTTCCTTCCAGTGGTCATTGTAAATTTGAAATATTTTCCGATTCGAATACAAAACACATTCCCTGTAACCTGGTCGGTGTTGAATACTAACGGACCGAGGACAGGATCACGAATTCATGTTTATGTCAAATTTGTGACATGCTTTTTTATCCATGAAGGTTATCAGCGCACCATAGAATATAAAGTCTTCATGATGAGTCTGCTCCAAAATTATAGACTTTACCTCGAGAAAAACTAAGTAAAAACCAGTAACATATCCTTCTAACAGCTATGTCTTATTTTTTGTTCACGTCATTTGAGACCGGGTTGCAAAAAAGTTATGTAACTATTTTAAACGCTGACATTAATACACATTGCATTGTAATGCGAGTTTCTCACCTAAACAAATGACGCTACTGTTGGTATATCATATTACTATTATTGTGTATAACATATATCCTTTTTTTCTCGGTTATTGGTAAGAAAGATTAGAATCCTGGCGCAGACGTTCCTTTTGTTGGTTTCTTTTCCTCGCCTTCATGAAGTATCCTTTGCACGTGACTATACTTGCCAACACGAAGATTAATTACACCGTCAAACCCCTTTGCATTAATAAAGTAATGATGGGAACGACAAATAAAAATATAACTTGAGCTTGAAAAGATAATTGTAACCATTAGACTAGGAATATCCAAATGAAATGTAAATCCAAGTAGGCACATCTCGTAGCTGCTTGAACATTCAAGTTATGCCCCTTTGAATGTTACATTGAACATCAGAAGGAAAACCCAGAAATATTAAGGTGCTGTTAGCAAAAAAACCTTTCCCAAAAATAAACATGTTTAATTCGCAAGCAATATCGACGGAAGAACATGTGGGATCCCGTAACCCAAGGAAGGAATTCGTCCATTACGTATGAAAACTAAACAATCAAGGATGGCACCGAATTTCAGATTTGCCTCACAAGCCATATTGTCTACAAGAATATGTTAAGGTGGCTATTCCTGTGCCATCATTCTTGCAGCCTCAAGGCGTTCCTCCATACCCCAGTGATTCCCTTATCTTAATTCGGCTTGAGTTAAAAGCCCAAATATCATTGGGTGAGGTTGTTAACATATACAATGACAGGATCTGCTGTGTCAGAAAAAAATATCTCACTAGATCTCCTATAGAGGTGCCATAAATGGAGGTCAGCCGCAGCTTCCGACGTTGACCACTAGGGGTTAACCGACGTTGCCAAAATCAAGTAGGTTATGTGTTTTCTTGCTTTCAAACAGCAGCACTACCTGTGTAGATTTCCCGATAGATTATTTCATGCTACACTCCCATTAAAGTTATTTTGGAAGCGTGTCACAAATCAAATGGAATAAAACGTTCACATCAAGGCATGATATATGTGCGCTATAAATAGTCTGCCTGGAAGTTTCGCAGACACATAAACAGAAAATGAGGTCGCCATATAAAAAAGTAGCCGGGTCAGACCAACAAGATCATCCAAAAACCACAGTGAGCTGATAGAACTGCAGGTGCCTTACATATAATCATATGACGTCATCAATTTATGCGATGGACGTAATCTCATGACTACGCATCAAACGAGCCAAAATTATTAGTGTTTTTAAAGGGAGAGAGGAAGATTTCAACGGAAATTGTACCACAATAAATGGTGCGTGAAAAAGGACTATCAAACAGATCAAGGTTGGTTAGAGAACTGCTCGAATTTCGGGAAATAGCGAGCTTTTAATCGGGGCCTATTGTGGTTGCTATAGCAACCACCGTGAATTCTTTGTTTTATCGCCCAGCGACAACTCGCTTTATATGAAGTTGTTGGTGTAATATTAGGTAATATACACTATAGATATGTTATGATTACAATATTTATAGAGAATATTTGATAAAAAAAAATACATATATAAATAAATATAGGCTGATGGCTCGCTTATGCTCGATGTGCAAACAGCAAAAGAAATGTGTGGACCTTCGTACAGATGATGACCTATATTGCCTAGACTGTGCAATTGAAAAATGGCCGACGGTATATAAAAAATATGTAGGCCGCCAGCAAACCCAGGACAAAGTAAACAAGAACCATGCGGAGGAACCAGCAAACGCTGGGAGGAAATCGAGAAGCGAAGGAAACACATATAATGTAGATAAAACAAGGGAATTATATGACTGTGTCAATAACTGTCTGCTGTCTTACTTCCAGTATTACATTCATAGGTCTTCAGCGGATAATTTACGTGCTGTAGTTAGCAGGTTTTACGAGAGAGATGAAACCTTTACGGCAAAAACCCTGTTATGGACAGTCGGTAGCACGGAAATACTTGGTTAGCAACCAAGTAGGGTGACATCAAGTTCAAGAGAAGCTGATGCACCGGATGTTTAATGTGCTTTCCGAAAGATGGACAACAAAAATATCAGTCTCCCGCGTTTTGGTGCATGTGACCTTGAACGATTACCAAGGTTTGCACCCGAACAGATGGAACATTTAACAGTCCTGGATATGATAAACAAATTAGACCAGAGACTTAAGTTGGTAAGAGTAAGATCAGAGGAAACTTCTGATTCAGTTGCAGCCCTAACCGCAAATGTGCATCAGGAACTAATCAAAGTTGAAAGTAACAGGGACGCTAGTCACGAGAAGAAAGATGTAGGCCCAAGCCAGTCCCTTCAGGATACTTGCAAGGAACCCTCACCCAGGCTACTCAGTGACGTGATTAAAGAAGGCCCTGGCCACAGGCTTATTAATAAGAATAAAATTTCTACGGAAAATAAAGCAAGTTCTATGCCTAAAACTGATCTAGGTGCACACCACACTGAAAACGACGTTTTCCAGTTTCAGAAACATGAGAAACGACGACAGATTAGACGAAACAAGCCCACGGTTATCGGTAAGAAGGATCATGACACGATAAAAGGTGGTCCAAGAACTGTCAACCTCTTTGTGAATAGAGTCAGTAATGACGTAGATGATAGTGAATTGAAGGATTATATTCTTAACGAAGGAGTAAATGTGATGGGTATTGGGAAAGTATCACATGAAGATTCGTTAATGAAATCGTATAAAATTAAGATAAATGTTAATGATATAGATAAAGTAATGGATGAGGCATTCTGGCCGACTGGTATTGGGTGCAGAAAATTCTTTATAAGGAGAGAGTACCCGGATAAGAAATCTACAAATGTAAAACACCATTAATTTTATTGCCATGACAATTAACAATCTGCAAAACTTGAAAATTATATCATATAACCCAACTGGTATAGTAAACGATATAAAAAGGTATTATATTAAAACACTTATTGATGCACATCGTGCAGTTCTAATATTTTTACAGGAGACATGGTTGATTAAGGAACGAGAATCATTTCTAACTTCTATACATGATTAGTTTACGTTCACAGCGAAAACAGGTATTGATAGATCTAGAGATATACTCTATGGTCGGCCACATAGAGGAGTGGCCATACTATGGCACCAATCACTCTCTGCCTGTGTCCAGCCACTAAACCTTGGGTCAAATCGCTTATGCGCAGTATCCCTGAGACTGTCAGATGATTCTAGTTTTATATTAATTTGTATATACTTACCGTGTGATAATCGTTCCAAAACTGATGTTAATGAGGAATTTCTTGGAACCTTAATTAAGCTTTAGCAAGCACTCGAAATTTACAATGAAAATCCCATTATTATTGCTTGGGACTGTAATGTAGACTTATGCATGCATAATACTCATACAAAGTACTTAAAAAAAACTTCTGTTTTTAAAACAATCTATATTTTGCTTGGAATAGCCCGCAGGCTCTGCCTGATCAGACTTACAGGAACTGTGAGGGAGAGGGTACTTCCACACTTGATCACTTCATCTGCTCAGGTGATATTTATAAATCAATTTGTCATGTGGGAATTATAGATGACCCATCGAATGCCTCTAATCATAATCCAGTGCTTATGAAATGTGATATTCGTGTAGATAAATACAGGGTTAATTGTGATATTTACCCTAAACGTGATCAGGTTGAATGGTTTAATGCAACTAGGGATGCGATTCAGGGATACAAAAACACAGTCGATATAAATTTAGAAAAAAAAAATAATATTTCTAATGATATTATAACATGCTCCAACAATACCTGTTCATCACATACCCACAAAACACATATAGATAAGTTTTATGCAGACATTGTTAAAAGTTGTGTAGATGCAAGTTACAAGTGGCTACCACACCGAAAACGAACAAGCTCTAAGAGAAAACGAATACCATACTGGTCAGAGACGGTAAAACCAATTAAAGAACAGTCCTTGTTCTGGCACTGGTTATGGATACAGAATGGTCGCCCAAATACAGGACACGAGGCTGTAATTAGACATAGGACCCGTGCAGAATATCACAGAATATTGAGAAACGGCCAAAGAGAAGAGAATAACCTACGTAAGCAACGTATGGCAGACATGATAAATAAAAGTCGAGATAGAGACTTATGGACCGAAGTAAAGAAGATGAAGTCAGGTGGCCCTTCACAGACCAGGACTGTTGATAATAAATTTCCTAGTACAGAAATTGCAAATCGCTTCGGGGAAAAATACAGACACTTATATAATAGCCTTCCAGATAAAGCGGAGAAACTTAATAATATTGTTAATCAGGCAATCAAAAACATATCACCAAAGTATACTCTCAACATTAGTGTATTCGACGTTAGGATGGCTGTTAATAATTTAAAAACTGGTAAATCTGATGGAAGATCGATTCTACAGTCTGACCATATCATTAGTGGAACACACCGTTTGTATGTATATATATCAATAAAAGATGGGATATGTACCTCGCATTTGACCTCCGATGAGGTTAAAACGCTAATTGATTTATTATCATCCGATTTTGTAATAGGTACGGACTGAACTTTCATTCTTCCTTCCTTCTTTCTGTATATCTTCCATTCATTTCATATTTCTTTTCATTACATATAATGTACTGTACTTTCTTGTACGAATAAAGATATATATATAATGCAGACTAGGGAAAACTTGGCACATACTTTTGCCAATATGATTCATTTTTAGTTTGTCCCCAAGACTATCCACAAGCTTTGGTGTGAGCCAATGTGCATGGTCTTGTAGTATATAAATAAAAGAAGTCATCCATGGGCCATGACGTTCCGCTGAATTAGACATACAGTTGGCGCATGCATTGGATATTGATGTTATAATCTGGTGAAAGAATACTTCGATAAGGAACCTTGAACAATGGGTCGCATTACCTTCAGATTGCTCAAAATCATGTTGTTTGCTCATCGTCCTTAGAAAAAAAGGTAACAGCGGGAAATGATATAGGTTTTCCAAAAAAAGTTTTACCATGAACCCCCTTAATGCTATGTTGTGCCTATCTTACTAATAAAGTGCTAAAAATCATGCTCTTTCGCTTAGCACGCAGGATACAAGTCACAGTGACATTATTTCAGGTCTCCAAGGGATTATAACGGCAACCTTCCTTGATTTTAATCGAATAAGATGTTTCTGGGTCCAACTATAACCAATCTTATAGGGCGTTTAACTCATGTTCTTTCATATATCCTGCAAAAAAATATGTAACAAAGGCCTTATTTCAGATGTGCAAGGACACTTAACAATGGTGTACCAATAACCTCCCCAGTTGTTGCCTTAGCAGATTCTAGGCCCATCAGATACAAATCGTTTTCGTCTCTCTCACTAGAGAGCTCTTTCTACACTGGATGGAAAAAGCTTGGCTTGTTAGCCTTCCAAAAAATGAATAAAAAATAAAAGAGGCGGACACGCAAAAAACTGCTCTGACCATTCTTGAGATTCCTTGTAATGTATGATTCATTGCCTGTAGGATTTTCCCGTAATGATCAATATTTAAATATATATATATATAATTATGGCAAGATCGTCAATAGAAATAGGCTGATCGATACATTTACAAACAAATAAATGGGTGGTCGTACACTTCCTCATAATATATATTTACACAAGAGTCATCTATTAGCCGTCTTGAGTCTCTGTCTACAGAGATTAATTTCATATATATATATATATATATATATATATATATATATATATATATATAAAACTGAGAAAAATAGATTGGTTACACATGTCGTTTTAACTGTCCACCGAACACCACGGTACATTACAATGTATGATGTAAGGTCTAGATAACAGTCAGAGTTAAAAAAAATATATCCGATATAATACTAACCCCTTTCAGTTTTCCTGAGATGCATACGGCTTGGTCTTATTACGCAAACAGCTTGAAGCACACATTTTATTAAACAAAAGGTTTTTGTCTCTTTAGAATATGTATTAGCAATAATAAAATAGCCCTGCAACAAGTAAACTTAAATAATAAAAAGCTCCTGTACAGAGGAGGCAAAAATAACATCTGACAAAGAACTCCGGATGCAGGTATCATTTCTTTACCATCATTCATTGCCCTCTTAGTAAAAGAACTGTGTAAAATACACAACACATATAACATGATTAATAACAATGTAATACTATCGTCATTTTCCCAGTCTCATATACTATATATGTGCTCTTTTTTAACTACGTATACATAAACTGGTGTGATCGCACTACGATTCCCCTCGACTTAATATTAATGAACTAAAAACCAAACGTCAACCTTAATCTTTTCAGCTAAAAATTAAATATTTACCAATAACATTATAATTGCCATGCCAAGAAAGCATAAAGAAGCATATAAAATACAGGCCGACAACCTATTATTTAAGTACTGGTAAGAAAGATAATCAATATGACCAGGTTCATTCTTTCAACCAATAAAAATTTAATCAGCAGGCATTTGTCGTCAGGATTATCTTTACATTGTTTAAAAAAGTGTTCACGTTTTTTTATGTAATATCAACTACTCTTCTTATTTTCTGAGAAATTCACGAACGGCTGTTTATGAATCATGTGGGTAAACTTAATCACATAAGTATATAATGCGGCTATCTTTAACAACAACCAGGGTTCATGAAACGCACCGTATGCAAGGGACCCTTCGTCGCCCATACTGTCAATAAGTACGGGACACTGCAGGTCTTGGTCTTATAACATTTTGACAGCTGAAATGCGGTCAGTCAAATTCTCATTGGTCTTGAGCTTAAACGAATTTACAGGTATCGCCCAGCCATCAACAGGTTGAGCCTCTCTGTATGTGGAGACAAAATCAGTTGACAAAATCTCTGACGAGCTGCTTGAACTCTGCCAAAATTGTCATGAATTTAGGTCAGGAACAGCTTCCAAAACAGACCACTGGTGTTCGTAAGGTTATGGCAAACCTCCAATGATTGTATGACGTCATTGTGTTTGCAATTAGTCGGTAAAAGACATTGATAAAAATAATCATATACCTGTACAATATGTTTTTGTTGATTCACTAATTAATTATGATATCATTACAGAAATGTTTAATTTCACGCCTTTTCAAATAATCATAAAAATAATTTTATCAACATTCTAATACATTCAAAAACAATATGTTTTATGTAAATCCATCTGAAATATTGTGATGTATTTGTCACCATAATAGAAGACCAATTATTAATAAAATAATGTAATTAGTGTGGAAGTCAAGGCTCAATGGATTAGATATGTTTATGGTGGATTATTCGCTCATTCTTGAAAGGGACTTATGGAACTTTGTTAACTGATGTTAACGTTTAAATTCATTAACAGGAAATACTTGGGGATCTAAATACAATATCATGAAATCATAAGAGGGGTGCACGGGGACCCTACCTAGCCCATGGCCAATGTCCGTCAGTATATATATATGTGTGTGTGTGTGTGTGTTTGGGAGAGAGATAGGGACAGACAGAGAGAGAATCAAGAACAACTTCCCCTAAAAACTCCGCACAAGTCACAAGGCCTTCTGAAAATATTGCCGACAACATATCTTCTTACCTTCTACGCTACTCACCTTTTACGCTAAGAGAATGTAAACCTCTGGAGGTTGATGAGTTAATTTTACGTCGCTTCAATAGACCGTCGTTTATCCGAAAACCGTTAGTCCGAAAAATCGTTTATCCAAAATATTATAAAAATGAGATCCGAACTTTTGACCGTTTATCCAAAATCTAAACAATAAAAAATATCCAACAATAAAAAGAATTCTGATTCCAATTAGCAAATATATCAATGTAATTTAGTTGATAAATAAAGTAGATGGAAATTCTCATCAAAATGCTTTTGCCAACGTTTATTTTGGACTAGCTTAATTTATTCATGTATTGTAATCTCTGGTAAAATCCAGTCCTCAGCGACAATTTAGCAATCATTGTGAATCGTGTGGTATCGTTCATCCGATTGATCGTTTATCTTAACAAAAACCCTGTTCCCAGAGCTTTTAGAAAATCTCTTTGGAATGGATTCTCTGAGGCCCCCCGAGTATAAAACAATCAATAATTTCCTTTTACAACTATTGCGTACTTTAACCTCACGTTATATTAACTAAGGCAAAATATCTTTGTATACTTGAACAGAAAAGCTGGGATAAGGAAAACGTAATGCTACATTAAAATCAAACTTTATTATATTCAGTATATCATTTATCAGTATATCATAAGAGCACTGACCCTCGAATTCCCAAAATGGTGACTATTAAACTGTAATTATTTGTGTCTTGTAGAAGCAAATATATTTTAAATTATTGATTTTTTTTTAATATTTTACGCACAATCGCAATTATTTTGAAAACACTATATAAATTAATATGTACAATACCATGGAGTAAAGGTAACGATAAATAATAAGATATTGCGATATCACTGACAAACCTGTGCAAAATACACTAATGTAGATAACATGTTAGTAATGTATCATTTATCATAAAATCTATACGTAATGATAATGCTGATGACATTATTATTGCTTATAATTAATAAAGACTAAATTTAAGACTGGACTTTTGTCTTTATCAATTGTGAAATGCATCGCGTTTTTTACAGCATTGAAGGAATACTAAATTTGTGAAATAATAAGACACACCTACATGCACTTAGGCATATTTTCAACCCAGCCTCACACAAACATTTTGCTGCCGAATCCATCTGCAAATATTAATCCATCTTAAAGTAACACTGAAGTCTCGAGAGCGGACAGGTGGTAGTCCATCTCCTTATTCATCTCCATATTTTTTAACACATTTCGGCCATTTCAGATTTCAACAAGTTAGCTACTAATGCCGTCATAAATGATGAAACCATGAACTTTCTTAGAAATGGTCACAGAATGTGCTGTCGACCGTTCTTACCGGATTAAAATAAGAAATTAGTAAACCGGTTAAACTTTCCCCTGTTGACAGACAGAAAAACTTGTAATCTAAGGTGGTGGAGTGCATATTATTCGGATTCTGAAAGGTCACTAGTTGCAACACACCATGCACAGAACTCTGGATCGTTTGATTTGCCGCCATATGTCCATGCTGAATGTTTTATTAACTTCTTAGAAAGTCATCTGAGCTATAGCGTCCACCCTTTGTCCGGCGTCCGTCCGTCTGGCTATCTGGCCGTCTGTTAACAGGGCACAAATCGTAACCACCAGACCTGGAATCTTCTAACTTGACATCCAGGGAGGTCCATGAAAAATCTCCTTGGAAACCTGAAATTAGCTCTCTGTTACCCATAACCGGTGAGCTATGGGGCTCCGAAGTACCCCCCTAAAATAATAAAAAAAAATGATTCAAAAGCTTCAGTATCTGAATAACTACTGCCTTGATCACCATGATTCTTTGCGTGAATATTGATCATGGAGTGTTCCGTCAGTTTCTGCAAATTGGTGGCACCACCAGTATTTTTATAATTTTTACGATTTTTTTACTCTATTTTTGAGACCTTCAAAGAAGCTGTCATTTGTAAACAGGGCACAAATTATAATCTCTGGACCTGGAATCTTCTATCTTGATATCCAGGAAGGTCCATGAAAAATCTTTTTGGAAACCTGAAATTAGGTCTCTGTTACCCATATCCTCCAAGCTATGGGTCTTGTAAGTACCCCTCAGAATAATGGCACTCGGTAAAACCCGGAATTTCCGCGGAATTTCCGAGGATATTCCGAGATTCCTTGGAATAAAAGTTTGAGCCATTTCCCTCAGAAAAGGATTCCTGACAGTAGGAAAAAAAGTACCCATATCTATAAAATGAATACTTATCTTCCCATTTCTTTAAGGTTCCGTTCTAATCTGCGACTTTTCAAGGCGAAATCCCCAGTTTTCCCAGCCAGATCTGACCAGCCCGGGACGACGGCCATGTTTATGGTGGATCATACCTAAATCCGGTGGTTTCATGAGAATTCTTGGAGAGTATAAACAGCTGACAGGCCTGGATAAAAGGGATATGGCCAGTAAGGAGAGTGAATTGTAGATTTATCAGATATATTCCTCTTACTGATAATAAGATCATGAAATATTGTGGAAGGCCACAACTAAAGAAAGGGACAAGGCATGGAGTATCTGTGTCTTCATTTGCCACTGGCATTATTAAAATTCTATTTTTATTAGTCCAATGAACAAAGGAACACATTTGAAAAAAAATCATTTTTTAACAACTGAACCATAATAATCAAATGAAATATGTACAAATTTAAAGTATATTAATCCTCATGAAATACACCTGATAACATTATGAAATATTGAATTTAAAATACCCAAGTATTATGAAAATGAAAAAAAAATGTTATACCTGGTGTCAAGATATGAATTATTTACAAATGGAAAGTAAAAAGATGAATTACAAGTACCACCAGGTTTCATTTTATGCATTAAGTACAAATGACAGTAAAATCATCATCTTGAAATACATATTACACCAGCTGACAATGTATGGAATATTTACAAATGATAAGTGAAATGTTTCTGAAGTACATGTTATACCAGGTGCTGATGTATGAAATATTTACATAATGAAGAGTGAAATAGTCATCAAATACATGATATACCAAGAGAAAATGTTTGAAATATTTACAAATGAAAATTGCAATGATCATATGGACTACACGTTATACCTGGTGTCAATGTATGAAATATTTACAAATGCAACAAACAGTTAAAATCAATGAATACTTTGTACATTATAAACCTTACTTACAGTTTACACACATCGTAAGGCTGCTTTTTGGTACTCTGTCTAATTTAACACAACGGAGGTGATACCAGTTAAAAGATTTATCACACTGAATTTGATTGTCATATTCATCTGAAAGTCCACATTCACAGGCAATGCCTAATAAAATATTTTCATTAAATTTTGGCTTTGGGATGCATTTCGTAAGGGATTTTTTTTTGGAAATGGGCTGAAATGGGCTCCTTTTTCTTAACAGTTTATTAAATGGATTCTTAGTCTATTATGGTTGTATTGTGTGGTTGTAGGTAATATCTTGGTAAACAGATATTCCACAATGCTTGCTATTGAAAATAAACCGCAGTCCACACTGCCTATTTTTTGTTGTTGTATTTTTGGAATCTTTACTTTCAGTAAACTGTGGCTTCCAGTATAGTCTAGACGATTGTATTCTAAGACTGGTTGTAAGCGCCCCTGTAGCGGCACTATCTAAAATAATGTATTTCATTTTTCTCATTCACTACAGCAACCCAGTGTTGTGTGCCTGTAAATAAAATCTGAATGTTATTGTCATTGCTAACTTATGTAAATCTTAAATTGTATCCCCATTTCCCGGTGTTTTGATTCTTTACAGGCAATTTTAAAGTGTCCTAGACGTCTGTGTCATGTAGGGTTTCCTTAAATTGTTTTCAGTATCCGAGTGACTGGTTGCCAGCATGTGGTCGATCATTTTCTAAATATTCATTATTACTTATAAATTTCTTATGCTGCAAGGTTAAATTTATATGATTCAGCCATGTGCATCACAATGAAATATGATTTTGGTTCTAACAGAGAAATAGTTAAAATAACACAAATACATAAATAAAATAATAAAGTTATAAATTAACACACACATAACCACTGGGTGACAAATATATCAACTAATATATGATTAGGTATACAGCCAATATATATATATATATATATATATATATATATATCACTGTTTTACATAATTTTTTAATACTGATACATGATTTTAAATATCCATATATATATACATATATATATATATATATATATATATATATATATATATATATATATATTTGTACAATTTATTACACAATTATACTTTACTATCTATAGACCTAATATATGAAATCATAATGTAAATAATGCGATATAGAAGAATTAAACGAATAAAGGATGTAATCCAACAGGTAATAATTAATTTGTCAACAGGAATGGAGAAAGTTGCAGTTTTTTACTTGTGTGGTTTTGAGTGGGCCCGGTCGCCGTGGGTCTTGAGTCTCCGGGAATTCTGCAGACCCTTCCAAAATAAAAGTAAATATTGCAGTCGTGCAGGGCTGTTTGAAAAGATGTTAAAAAAATCGTCCGCTGTACCTTAATAAATCGAAGATTGGAACGGAACCCTGAATAAATGGGAAGATAATTGTCATTCTTTAGGTATGGGTTCTTTTTTCTACTGTCAGGGATCCTCTGCCGAGGGAAATGGCTCAAACTTTAATTCCGAGGAATCTCGGAATATCCTCGGAAATTCCGGGTTTTACCGAGTGCCTTATCGTAATTAAAAATTTGATACAAAAGCCGGAGTATCTGAATAACTAATGCATGGATCACAATGATTCTTTGCATGAATATTAGTCATGGAGTTTTCCATCAGTTCCTGCAAACTGGTGGCACCATGTGTATTTTTCTAATTTTTACCATTTTTTTTTCTCTATTTTTGATACCTTCAAAGAATCTGTCATCTGTTAACAGGGCACAATTCATAAACGCTTGACCTTGAATTTTCTAACTTGACATCAAAGTAGGTCAATGAAAAGTCTCAATGGAAATCTGAAATAAGGTCTTTGTTACCCATATCCTCCTCGCTAAGTACCCCCCCCCCCCCCCAGAATAATTAAAAATGTGATGCAAAAACTCTGCGTAGGTTTCAAGAGAACTCCTCTGAGACCCTTGGACTGATCTTTCTGAAACCTAACATAGTTGTTCCTTCACCTATGTTGTTGTGCTCAACAAAGACAGATGGTACCACCGGCAATCTTTTCTGTGCAGTATGAATCTGGGTGTCCTTTAGATAACAGCCAATATCTCAGGAGTGGCTCAATATATTGTGCTGAATTTTGCATGTCCATAGATCTTTGATCTCTCTATTTCCTTTTTGCGACAGTGGTTCTTCAATGTATTAGGTTGAATAGATGCATGTTCATAGATCCTTAACACCTACATCTCATAAACAAGAATGGTGGCGCCGTCTGCAGTCCTTTTCGCGTGGCATTCATCGGTATATTTGCTTTTGGTGAAAATTGCTCATATTCAATGAATGGTTCAACATATTTGTCTGCAATTTGGCATGTCCATCCATCTGGGAAAGTTTCTGGTAAACCAGACAGATGGCGCCACCCGGTTTTGTAGAATAAATAAATGTCCATTTCTCAGGAGTGACTTGCCATATTTGCCTGAAATTGTATAAATTCATAGATCTTGGACTCCTCCATCTTGTACTAAAGACTGGTGCAGCCACCTGCAATCGTTTTCCTGTGGCGTCCATACATACATGTGCTTTTGGTAAAAATTGCTCATATCTCAGTAGTGGTTCAAGGTATTGGTCTGAAATTTGGCATGTCCATCCAACTAGTAACATTTTCTTGTAAACCAGACAGGTGGCACAACCTACCTTCCTGTTTCTGTAGAATAAATTAATTTTCTTTTCTTATGAATGGTGTGCCGTATTGGCCTGAAATTGTGCATGTCCATAGATCTTGGCCTGCTCCATCTTGTACTCAAGACTGGTGCAGCCACATCTACAATCGTTTTTCCTGTAGCGTCCATACATACATGTGCTTTTGGGGAAAATTGCTCATATCTCAGGAGTGGTTCAAGATATTGGTTTGAAATTTGGCATGTCAATTCGTCTTGGAGAGTTTTCTTGTAAACCATTTCTAAGGACACTTCATAAAATTCATGATATTATGGCACTCTGGCAGTCATCTTTCTCATTGTTCAACATTCCTTGAATTCAGCTGAGCGTCATGGCCCATTGAATACTAGTAATTATTTCGACTGGCCCGCACCCCATATACTCTGGGATAGACAGTTTTGGCTTATAAAAAAGGATTCAAGGGGATTATCTTTGGTTAATAGACGTCAGATACCGAATATCTTATAAAATCGATATGCCTCATAGGCATAACTAGAAATTTGAACTCTAAGGAATGCAGGCCTCCGCCACATGTGGGTCACTATCATGGATTGCTTATTTAGCCCATATTCCCCGATTCTCAGGTTCATTCATGCATAAGTGACTATATATTTTTTAAATTTTGATCACTCGTGATATCATGTGTCGGATCCACGCCTACCTTCATTGGTCCATTCCTGAAATACCCTGAACATTTCATGAAATTCCATTCATGTTTGCGTGAGTTATGTTGTGAACAGATACACACACACAAACACACATGAACGGGGAAGAATATACACTCCTCTGTGTTTTTGTTTCACTGCAGAAATAAGAAGGCACTCGGGAACTGTATTCATACCTGCACCAAGATAATGGATCACCATATCTTAGATTAAACTAGGAAACGCAAAATGCATATTAATCAATCCGAGAGAATTGTATCTCAGAGTTCCCCCAAAATGTTTGCATTAGAGTGTGTACCAGAAAAGAGTAGTCTCTTTAAAGATTGCCCAAATACTAGAGGCCGATGACCGTTTGATTTTATAGATTATTTTCATTACACTTCCTTTACCAACGATAGATTTCATTTAAATCCGTTGTATAACTATATTAGTGAGACACGCAAGGCGGCGGCAACATGTACCTCTGCTACCTGACGGATATGTAATAAACTACATGGATGAGACTGGTGTCAAGGTGAGTGGTGTATAATTATGTTTGTCCCAGCAGAGCTGAAGCACCTCATGTGTTTTCTTAATTTACCAAATAGGTCGGAGTTATTTACTCACCTAGGGTTCATACATACTTAAAACCCAAAGGCCTTTGTAAATGTGTTGTCGTTATATGATCCAGTGCCACGTGTATTTGAAATGACCTCTCTTTGGTGCTAGGTGAACCGTCTTTTCTGTTCACGTGATAATTATACAGAATGTGTATCTGACATCTATCTGTAAGACTTATTTGTCACCACTGAGGAAGTGATCCGTAAATCATTTATTAAGGCTCTCCAACTTGCAAATAACCTAAGTATATTAAATGTTAGCACATTTTCTCATGCATTTCCTCTATAACCGTTTGAGCAAAATCTACGAAGATTTGACTGAAGTATTTATTTATTAATATCAGACTAGCAGGGGATACACGATTCAGTTGACATATATAAGGCTGATAGGCCTACACTATGCAAGTCATACGGGAAAATGCAATGCAACTGCCATCCATAGTATTGCATCTACATTGTTGTGAACACCTGGTAATCTTTATATTAGGCTACACGTTAAAAATTAATAGAAAATAATATATTTGAACGTTGAGACCTAATTTTAATAACATCTCCATGATGACCATTCAATTCCTGTCCTCCAAACAAGTTGACTATTGTCCAAATTACCCTCGTGAGGCATGCTTGTGTTTTTTTTTCAGAAAGTCAATAGACACATCGGGGATTTACAAATATAAGCTGACTTAGAAAGGAAAGGTACACACATATCTTCTGTGTGTTTTTTTAATGACAACGAAGCAATAGTTTATCAATCACTGTCTAAAATTACGGAAATATTGACATCCTTATAAACCAAGATTTACAGTGTGGTCCTTGACATAGGATAGCATGCCCCTCTGACCTTTGAAATGGTCTCTTTTTGTTAGAGGTGTGAAACGGTGTTGATATCAGACTGAACAAATATCATCTACAACAAACAACCCCTTTTTGAATGTCTATCTTTTAAATTTACTCCAATCCCGTTTAGATATATAATCGATCAGAAATTACTATGAAGACCTTGGGTCTCATTGGAATTTCCAGGGAAAATAACTTCTGCAAATATAGTCCCCTTTCAATGTATGTTTATTATATATTTAACAGTTTAAACCGTTTGCTTTTGAATATTTTGTAACCGTTAAATATAAAAAGAGACACGTTAAGTAGAACTATATCGTCCGGAATTCTCATCAGTAAAGCACAGACACACGCAAACATTATTTTTTTTAATTTCGAGAATACCATGAAATTACTCCAAGATCCACAACCAAAAAAACATTTCCTTCTCTAAGGTGGACATGTTCCACACCAATGTCCGTGATCCGGAAACTCCAATATATGCCAGGGCTGGAAATTAGTGTCAGACAACCGGCACTGGATGGTGCTTCTACACCGGTGCCTCTTTGACAGTATATATTTACGGAGTTTACACGGTATCAGTTTTACTATCTATCTGGTCTATGTTATTTGCCGCGCGTCGTCTATTAGCTTTTCGTGTTAGTGACCCTTCATACATTTAGGCATTACAATATGAATAAACATCCACATAGCCCCGCATTACAATTTACTGTTTTCAAACGCATTGCAAATAAAACAGGGCTTTAAGTTAATAAATATTGGGTCCAGTTAATTTTCTGCATTGCTGGACCCTACTGTCTGGTTAAACATATTGTCCATTGTGTGCTGTTTATGAAAGTGGAACCTGATTTGAGAGTATAAAGTAGGCAACAAGTATGTTCTTCGGGTCATATAGTTATTTCGAAATCGGAGTGGTAAACCCAAGATAGAATATAGTAATATTTGTCGTCATCTGTCGTGAGTTAATAATACTATATGGTTTGATACACATAACCCCGGTTGTATTAATATGTATGGCTTAGCAACCTTGAAGCACAAAATACGTATAAACGATGTCAGAGTTATTTAAAAACTTAAAACATTTATCTTCCTTACATAATGGCGACAGGTCAGACTTGGTCGGACCTTGCCAAGAATTCTTTCAGCATGGACACATATGACCAGACACATACATTGATACCAAACGCCTTGGAGAATATAACAATAAATTTATTAACTATATACAAGAAAGGTATATATAAATGCTGAGTGGCATATAGTCCAGGTTAAACAAGAATATTCATAATTGTCCAACATGTAAAGTAAAACCAGACATCAGAAGAGACATTCCTCAAATCTGTAACCAATTCGGGGGGGATTTGTGCTCTAGTGACAGCTCTCTATGGAGCACTTGTACAAAAGCTCATGCCTATAAAACAAAGAAATACGTTCTTTTACTAGAATGAAGAGAAACAATGAAACACAGCTATGGAGAATGAGAAATGTTATGCCTTTTTGTTAAAACTGGCAAAAAAGTACTTATTATAAAACAAAGTATCTGGAGATTTATAGAAAAATACTCAATGGATTCTCCTTGGATTATGGGCTCAACAATCAAAATAACATCTCGTTTTGGTTTACACAAGTTATACTTAAAGTTCGCAAAGTTTACTATGCAGACCACAATAAATGCTCTCTACTGGTTTAGGGTATGAACTTCATAGTGGTGACTCACCATGTGTATCCCGCCAGTTCTGCCATACCATCAGGAACCACAATATAGTTGACATGTGTTCACACACACACACACACACACCAAACCATCCTGGGCTGTCCTGGGTAGAAGGTCTTCTCAGGCAAATAATAAATAACTGCTCATGCAGACAGCAGTGATAGCAATCAATATTTATGAGTTCATGAGGTACCTCAATATTCACTTAGTTTCAGTGTTCCCAGAGTTGGGTTATCAGTTTTAGGGAGACCTTCTGCCATATAGGCTTTTTCCACCCGATAAGGAGTATGGGCAGCTAATTGTGGTCTTTTAAAATTAACGGTAACAACGCAGGCTTATCCACAATGCTTTACAATAGAGACCAAGAACAGAACACTCACCAACTAAAGGTTCTGCCTGAATGAATTACAAAGGGGAATTACCTGGATATTCCTTAAGGAAACAAAAACAAGTGGCCCATGGGCCATGACGCTCAGCTGAATTCAAGGAATGTTGAACAATGAGCAAAATGACTGCCAGAGTGCAAACAAATCATGAATTTGTGAGGAGTCCTTAGAAATGGGTTTCAGTGGGCTTTAGGACAGATGACAACTTCATTTGAAGGTCTCATAAATAGAAAAAAAAATTTAAAAATACAGGTAGTGCCACCAGTCTGCAGGAACTGATGAAACACTCCATGATCAATATATATCCAAAGAATCATGGCTATCAAGACATTAATTATTCAGATACTGGAGCTTTTGTTTGTATCGAATTTTTAATTATTTTGGGGGGTATTTATGAGCCCTATAGCTCGGAGAATATGGGTAACAGAAAACTTATTTCAGGTTTCCAAGGATATTTTTCATTAGTCTCCCTGGATGTCAAGTAAGAAGATTCTAGGTTCAGCAGTTACAGTTTTTGCCATGTTAACACATGACCACTTCATGTGAAGGTCTCATAAATAGAAAAAAAGACATAAAAAATTGAAAAAAATACAGGTGGCGCCACCAGTTTGCAGGAACTGATGGAACACTCCATGATCAATATGCCTGCAAAGAATCATTGGGATCCATGAATTGGTTATTCAGATACTGTAGCTTTTGTATCAAATTTTTAATTATTCTGAGGGGTACTTACTACGAAGGATATGGGTAACAGAGACCTAATTTCATGTTTTCACAGAGACTTTTCATGAACATCCCTTGATGTCAAGTTAGAAGAATCTAGGTCCGGCGGTTAAGATTTGTGCCCTGTTAACCAATTACAGCTTCTTTGAAGGTCTCAAAAATAAAGAAAAAAATTCGTAAAAATCCGAAAAAAATACAGGTGGCGCCACCAGTTTGCAAGCACTGATGGAACATCCCATGATCAATATTCATGCAAAGAATCATGGTGATCAATGCAGTAGTTATTCAGATACCTGAGCTTTTGTATCAAATTTTGCATTATTCTGGGGGGGGGGTGGTTACTTTGGAGCCTCATAACTCCAAGGATATGGGTAACAGAGACCTTATTTCAGGTTTTCAAGGAGATTTTTCATCGACCTCCCTGGATATTACGTTTGAAGATTCCAGGTCCAGAGGTTACGATTTGTGCCCTGTTAACAGTTGACAGTTTTAATTGCAGGTCTGAAAAAAAGAGAAAAAAATTCGTAAAAATTGGAAAAAAATATAGGTGGCACCAGCAGTCTACAGGGAGTGATGGAACATCCCATGATGAATATTTATGCAAAGAATCATGATGATCAATGCAGTGGTTATTCAGATACTTGAGCTTTTGTATCAAATTTTGCATTATTCTTGGGGGGGGGGGGGTATTTCGGAGCCCCATAGCTCCAAGGATATGGGTAACAGAGACCTAAATTTAGGTTTTCAAGGAGTTTTTCATGGATCTCCCTGGATTTTAAGTTTGAAGATTCCAGGTCCAGTGGTTACGATTTGTGCCCTGTTATCAGATGACAGTTTCATTGCAGGTCTGAAAAAAAAGAGAAAAAAAAATCGAAAAAAAATGGAAAAAATACAGGTGGCACCACCAGTCTTCAGGAAGTGATGGAACATCCCATGATCAATATTCATGCAAAGAATCATGGTGATCAATGCAGTGGTTATTTAGATACTTGAGCTTTTGTATCAAATTTTGCATTATTCTGGGGGGTTCTTCGGAGCCCCATAGTTCCATGGATATGGGTAACAGAGACCTAATTTCAGGTTTTCAAGGAGATTTTTCATGGACCTCCCTGGATATTGAGTTTGAAGATTCCAGGTCCAGTGGTTACGATTTTTGCCCTGTTAACAGACGACAGTTTCATTGCAGATCTGAAAAAAAAGAACAGAATTGGAAAAAAAATTTGAAAAAATACAGGTGGCGCCACCAGTCTATAGGAAGTTATAAAAAATGCCATGATCAATATTCATGCAAAGAATCATGGTGATCAATGCAATAGTTATTCAGAAACTTGAGCTTTTGTATCAAATTTTGCATTATTCTGGGGGGGTACTTTGGAGCGCCATAGCTCATAGGATATGGGTAACAGAGACCTAATTTCAGGTTTTCAAGGAGATTTTTCATGGATCGCTGGATGTCAAGTGAGAAGAATCCAGGTCCAGCGGTTACGATTTGTGCCCTGTTAACGGACGGCCGGCCGGACGGACGACGGACAAAGGATGATCGCTATAGCTCAGATGACTTTCAGTCAGCTGAGCTAACAATGAGTTGGTGGTCTGAAAGGCCGTTTGACATCACACATGCCAGATTGTCTCAAAACAAAACCTGAAAATGTGTACAGTCACAGGGCTTTTAGTGACAGCCAAACCAAAAAATAAATTGATTTGTTGACTCCCGGACCAATAATTTACAACGAGTGCGAGATTTTTTTTCTATTAAATCCTTTCTTTAATATACCGGTGTGGATAAAATTATATATTTATCGACATACAAATGTATTCGAAAAATATTGAATGATCTTATGACAATTACACAATACATCGGGTTTTAATACTTTACTATTTCTTTATTGATATATTAATTATCCATATAATAATTTCTTTAAAATTAGAAGTAAAGCAAAGTAGCAATTTGAAAGAATAATATCAAGGGCTAACCCACGCCGGAAAAAAAGTTCTAGCAGTTCCCTTGTAAAAATATTGTTATGTGTGGCCTTAGACTATTTCTTTGTTATCCTCCTCAGGCCTACACATACAGAGCGGGGATAAGTAGCCATGTGAAGCCTGATCACTTGATGATCATATTTCATACATACATGTCAAGGTAGTGTTAACTTGATTTAACATACAGTCACAGATCTTGTTGAGGTTTGGATGTGCCTACACTAAAACGTAAGAATATTGCTTTTGATTGTAAATGTAAAGAAATCAATTCGCGATATGAGCGACAGAAAATTTATCGCTAAAATAAAACTTTCACGAATAAAACTCCTTATCCCCATACAGATGAAAAGCCACTCATGCGTTTAACCCCATAGGAATCTACTATACGCTGTTCATGTATATAGTTATCGTCGACAGTATTAAAGACAAACCATTATATCCTACAATAATAAATGATTTGGTAGTGGTCTGAAAGAAGCTTTAGTCTTCTCTAAACTTTGCCGGTACACGTCTCCTTGCCAACAAACTTTCAACAAACTCAACAACAATACAAACTTTCGTGCCCTGACGGGTTTATTTCTCCGAGTTCCAAGAAACCGCTCAGGGGAACGACAATTCGCGTACATACTAAAACTCGGATGTCACAGGTCGCATGTCGAAATTTTAGTCATATAACGCTAGTGGTATACATGTATATAATGACATTTTTGTTTTCAAATTATTTTCTTATACTAAACAAGATTGGTCTTTCGTTCTATGTTCAATTTTCGTCTTACGGCTGTAATGTGTGCGGAATGACTCCTTTAACACGCGGCTATTATATAAACATAAGTGTTTGATCAGATAGCGATAAAAAATCCTCGATAAAGGGAATATCGCAGATCATTAACCCCTCTAACGAAAATGAACCACAGAAAAAAACCCGTCAATAATTGTTAATAATCCTTAGAATGGAAAGGTCTGTTGTATTTTGGTGACAATATGGATGACTCTATTGTCCTACATGGTTAATATATTGTTTGTAACGTTCAACTTTTACCGGTGGCATAATTTTTTTTCACTGCAGTCGTTCCAGCTCTATTGGGTTTTAACCGCTGTTTTGTACAGCACGATTGTCCGAATTCTACACTCAGGGGTAGTACAGGGCAAAGAATTGTAATCAGATCAATGAAAGTGTGGTATTGTGCATCCAGCTCAAAGTTTAAATTCCGCGACACCCCACGCTCGTTACCTAACTACACAATGCAGCGGTTAAAACGAAGGAGATTTAGAACGAGTGCAGTGTAGAACCGCTGGTTGAGGAGTAAAATATAGAATTAACGTGATGTTGATGTTCGTAACTTATAATTAAAAGCAAATGGATGTGATTTTTTTGTTAATTTTAATGTATATGTATATTTTATTTGTATTTAAATGATTTATTTTATTGAAACCAAAAAAAAAATTAAAAAAAATTTAATATAAAAGCGACAGGCGCGGATTTGGTGTTGGTAAAAATAAAACAGAGTAAACGAATCTGTGAATTGTTTTAATTTCTTTTGGATATATTGAAATATATATATATATATATATATATATAGTATGTGTATATATATTTATTTATATAAAAGTTAATATACTAGTTTTCTGCAATAAAGAACTGCTAGAGTACTCTATGGTAAGACAGCAGAGCTTTATAGTTATATGAATATAGAGGGATCAAATTTTGTCACACATTTTACTACTACGTAGTTTCGTGCATCATGGTGTTGCATTCATCAGGTAACACTCATATATACATATATATGTGTTTTTTTTTGTTTGCGTGCGGTACAAAACAATCTTTCTGTCTACTCTCTATACCTAAAATACTGAAGCAGATTTCATCATACTCAACTTATGCTTCTCTGGCCTGTTTATAATCATAAACATCATGTTGGTGTCACTGACACGATATGGTCTGTTGGTACCTCATACAGCCCTGCATACATAAGCGTCCTTTCTTGGTGTAAATAATATTTTTCACTGGCCGTACTATTTGGCAGGTATACTTACATGCAAGAGCCGTCATGCATCGAAAGGCGCTCTGGTAAAACACATCAGCTGTGATATACTTCGGTATCGCTAACTCTGGCAGAAGAAGCTTAAAATGGAGCTGGTTTGGGTTCGTTTGTTACTGTTTACACTTTTGTATGGAGGGTTAAATGGCAGCAGCGGATTAAGACCGACCAGGCCTTACCCCCAGGAAGAGACACTCTCCCCTTCCCCTGGGGACTTCGTCCTGTTCTGGGACCCGGGGAATGATGTGATCACGTTTGAGGTCCACGCCAAGACTAACAGCTGGGTAGGTCTAGGGATTTCAAGGACTGGAAGCATGACAGATTCTGACATTGCTATAGGCTGGATCAATGAAGAAGGAAAGGCAGTTGTACAGGTGACGTCATACTTTGTTCAATGGGGGAGAGGTAATTTCAAGGCAGGGGGTATTCTAAAAGGCAGTTGCTCCCAACACCTATACAGTTTTAAAAGTAAAATATTCAGTTTTAATTTGTACAGTTCTTACAGTAAAATTTTGTTCGTCATATACTGAAAAAAAACAACTATAATGCGCTTGGGTAAATCATTTTCTCAGTCACTCATATCAAGGCTATACGCCATATAATTGGGTATAGTAGGAGTTCATAGTTTCTTCGCTATATCTGATGTCAAATTCTAGTCATCTGATACGGTTTAGTAGTTTAATGACAAATGGGCATCTACTATCTGAGCTCCGGAGCCACGACTGTCACAGGAAGTGACCTGAAATGAACTGTTATGTAACCGTTAACATAAATATAAGACTGGTTAAAACTGAAAAAACCTGTGAAAGAACATTGAAAGAAGAGAAGAACTATAAAGAAGGGAGTTAAGCTATATAAAAGCTAAAGTGAAATGATCAATGAAGACAAGGACGTAGTGAGAAGATAAGGTTTTCAGAGACTTTTTTTGGGACTATTATTTTGTTATGCAATTCGAAATCACTAGTGTTACGTGGACATTATTCCAAGGTTAATTTGTTTATGATTTTCATTGCATATAAGTCATTGTATAATCATTTATTTGTAAAAGCTATATTCAATATGCATTAAATTAGTATATAATATCAAATTATAGTCATTTGGTATATTGCTTACTTGTGTGATAGATAATGAGTTTGCTGTAGGGCTTTAACAGATGATCGCATGCCTGAACCATAAGAGATGTCTGTTAGGGCGTAACAATATTTCTACATCTCTCTCTCTCTCTCTCTCACTCTCTCTCTCTCTCTCTCTCTTATTCCTACGTTCACATGTAATCTCTCGCACATATATTCATAAGTTCTTTTGTCATATTGCTACATTCATCGCGCTCTCTCTCTCTCACACACACACAAATATTCATAATTTACTTTTGTCATATTCTTGCAGTCATCACTTTCTCTGTGTTATTCCTTCGTTCATATATCCTCTGTCACACACACACACATATTAATATTATTTTTGTCATATTCATACATTCGTATCTCTCTTATGCACTTATTTTCTACGTTCCCATATCGACTATCTCATACACATTATCATAATTTACTTTTGTCATATTCATATATACCTCTCTCTTACAAATTCATAAATTCTCCGTCTTTAATACTCTGTGTGTGTCTGTGTGTATGTGTCTCTGTGTGTAGATATTACCTCACTCTATTATAAGTCTTTGTACAAGTTAAGCCAGGCGCAGCGTAGTATGAGAATATTAGGTCAAACGACATATAAATCAAAGTGTTTGAATCACACATTCCTAACTTCCCTTCTCTGTCTCTAACCCCTCTCTCTCTCTCTCTCTCTCTCTCTCTCTCTCTCTCTCTCTCTCTCTTATTTTCCTACGTTCATACAACCTCTCTCCCACACACATACTCATAAGTTATTTTCGTCCAATTCTCACATTCATCTCTCTCTCGCTTATTCCTACGTGCAATGTCCTGTCTCTAACACACATATTCATAAATTAATTTTTTTCATATCCATATATACCTCTCTCTCTCTCACACACACATAGCTGCCCTTCTCTGTGTATAATACTCTGTGTCTGTCTGTGTGTATGTGTCTCTGTGTGTAGATATTACCTCACTCCATTATAAGTCTTTGTACAAGTAAAGCCAGGCGCAGCGTAGCATGAGAAATATCATGCCAATACAAAAAACATATCAAGGTGTTTGTATATAATACGCATAAACAGGGAGGTAACCTGGATAACTGATCTACGTAAAGGAAAACATCAACAACACGGTGATGGCTCCCGGGCTTGGCCTGGCACTCGTGCATGTCTTTATATACCTTCGTATTATCATGTATCGATCTCTGTCTTTTTTCACTCTAATATTCCATCTCTCAATCTCTCCACACCTTCTCTGTCTCTAAAACTCTCTTTCTCTCTCTCTCTCTCTCTCTCTCTCTCTCTCTTCCATATGCCTACGTTCATATATCATCTCTCCCACACACATATTCATAAGTTACTTTTCCATATTCCTACACCCTCCCCCCCCCTTCTCTCTTTTTCTCTCTAGATGTATAAAATACTATCATTACGGCTTACTTAACAGTAAATATTAATAGGTACGCACACTCTGTCTTTGCACTGTTACTATCTGTCATTATTTCCCCTCTCTCTCTCTCTCTCTCTCTCTCTCTCTCTCTCTCTCTCTCATCGCCTGTAAATTATTGTAATAATTATATATATATATATATATATATATATATATGGGTAAGTTCTGTATCTATAGCTATATTTATTAAGATAAATGTATATTCAGGACCGTTACGCCAGGGGTAGGAGTGCTCCCGTGATGGACACTCAACAGGACCTCTTCAACATCTCCGGACAGTACTCATCGACACATACGATATTAAAATTCAGCAGAAAACACGACACTTGTGACGATGATGACATCAAACTTGAGGTAATGAATACACATCGTATCGTATTCCCCATTCTACGATTCGTTGTGCTCAATCCGTAATTAACAGCTTAGTATCTGTAAATCTTACTTAATCTAAATATGCGTAGCTACTACTAAAAAATATATATACGTATTGTCGGAGATGTGTACTGTTTATAAGGAAATGCGTCATGAGGTATCATTATTAATAATACAAACCCATCCACACACACACATTAATGATAATCATTATCATTAATAAACACCCATACACCCACAGACACATGCGTATATACAACATATAGTTCATGTTTTCTGCAAAATGAGAAAACTTTAGATGAACATTTTTTTTCTTAAGGCACTACTGTAAAATTCTAATGTAAGTTGTCATAATTTCACTGAAAATTACTTTTCCTTTAAATTATTATATGTTGTCGTTCCCGGTACCTTATTATTAACCTAATTACATAACGTCCTTATGAAGCTGTTAATGTAAAATCATTCCCGTCACATTTTCCTAATATATGTTATAAAATGACAGAAATTTCATCCTTAGATGTCAATATGAGCCAGCCAGTAGCTTGTTTTTGTCAATATTTGTACATCATCGTTTCGTCCCGCCATAGTTACACACAATTGTAAATAAACTTTCTTGCCTGACCTATATACCGTAAACTCATACGTCATAGGGCTAAACTGTGGCTACCCACCAAATAACTTACAGGCTTTCGCGGATTGCCGCTTGACGTAACCGACCGTACGACCCATATTACAAAAACAGGATCATGTGCACAATACCAAATACGCTCACGGCACAGAGGTTTTCACAGATAATGTAAAGAGTTATGTTTTGCGACCTCTGAAGATGATACACATAATGCACAGATGATACTAGAACATCGGTTTTATGCTGTGCCGGTACAGTAATCTGACGCTCAGTCAATCCAACCGAGAGACCGGGGACAATTGTGACAGAATCATTTTACATATATCATGTACTTACTTGGCCAATATTTCTCTTATATAAGGCAAGCTCGATATACCGATATATCAATGTGTATCGTCGTTACGCCACGTCGATACAGTTAGCGGTATGTCTTGCACGCTGTATTTTCGAAGCGAGGACACACAGTGACATTCTTAAAAATACGGATACAGATCTAAACCATAACAGTCAGAGATAAAGCTATAGCTATTGTGCACTTGTTGTTGTATTTTAAGACATAGTGATACATGATAAATTGGAAATCTTTGCTAAACTGAAAAAGATTTGTAAACGTATCGGGTATCAACAGATGTACTGCAATGTGTTTTACCCCAATAGTCTGAACGATGGCCACGCCAACCCTTGTTGATCATCATGTATAATTTCTTCTGGTCTTTAAGCACATGAATGTCAAACTTATCTGGGCTTTTGGGAAACTCAAAATGGAGGACGGAGATGAACCAACAAAGCACGAACGTGCGAACCGTGGAACTAAAACAGTGATATTGTTGGCAAGTATGAACTCCAAAGTCCATCAGCTCCCGCGGGATGCATACAGCCTTGATTTACTTCTGGATAATGTGAGCTTTTATTCATTTAGTTGATTTACCTTACAATTACATTAACTAGATGTTGGGCCTCTTTGCTTTTGTCAAGTACAAGAGATGATTATGCGTTTCACTGAACGGATATATACGACCAACTACTAAATTTCTGTGTCTAATGAATATGTATCTATTATGACTTCTTATATGAAATACTTCATGAACTTTGTCATAAATGTAACCAAAAGTTGCATCTAGAAATTGTGGTATCGAGTTAATGGATTCTTATATGATATTGTTAATAAATACAACCTATGTTGACAGGGGTCCATGACGATATACTTTAATTGTGTGATATCTTTATTTTTACATTTCTATACCAGTTGAGGTCCCTGCTTTTATATATTTAATGTGCACAATACTGACTTGGCTGTAACGATATATTATCTCCCCATACGATATACATCGTGCGACTTCATTCACGATATGATATCGGATATGATAGATACATGTTATATTAAAGTTCAGATTCTCTGTTATGGTGCGTCCTACTCTAATCCCGAAATGCCATTGCATCCATTTCCAAAAAAAAAAAAACTAGTAATGAATAATACAACAGTCCGTTCCATTGATTCGACCATATGTCGTTCAGCCTCTCAGATGCCGATGAAGCGATGATGGTCAATGATATTACTTTTGCACACATTGTATTTATATTGATCATTGTTTATATAATTTAATTGCCGTAGACTGTTAATTAAATATCAAAATTTCTATCATGTTTCATATTTCGTTATTATTTCGTTATCATTGACACGGGAATACCTGATGACACCGATATCTTGTTCTTTGTATCGGTACCACGTTCTACCGTTATATCTACCTGATACTGTATGTATTGGATCAAACGCCCCAATGCGGGTGTGTTTTGAATGTCTAATGTGTAGTATACATACACATGCTCATAACGATATATATATATATATATATATATATATATATATATATGAGCATTTATGTGCCCTTTTTTCAAGGAATCGGTTCCTGGAAGAGTGGAGTTGCTGTTTTGTAAATACATAAAGATTAAAAATATCAAGAAAAAACGTCATGTTATCATGGTAAGTATCATTTTAAAATGCTTCAGTTTATCCATTATATGTAAAATGTTTACTGTCTGTTGTGGGTACATTATGACATATTACATATCACATAGTACAAAAGGCACATTATGTCTGGAAAATGTTAACATTAGCTGTTATAGTATATTATCACTGACGACGTCAAATCTTTCACCATTATGGTGCATATATATAACCCAAGCTTCCATAATAATAGCGGCAGCCAGCCATCAGAACGTCGATCTTGCATATTGGGACTTTGGAATGACAGCACCCAATGGGGTTTGGATCAATCCTAGTATGAGTAGATGTACTCACCATTTCTGACCCTTCTTCGTCATGTTTTGCTGCCTGTCAAATCGTTAATTTCACAATTTTGATAAAAAAATCCAATTATCACTAACGATTACCCATATACACCTCCCAGTTATGGTAAAGGAGTTGGTTGAAACAGGGAAGTTTCCGTAAGAGAGATGATATAGACATGCAAATCAACCACTCATGAAACAGTTTAAAATGTCCTTAATTTAGAGATGTCCGTGATAGCATTGACCACAAGGCGAGGTTCAAAACTGTAACTTTTAAGATGCTTTGTCTCTCAACCTAACCTCATTATATAACCAATGATTTTCACCTTTAGTTTGAGCCGGTGATACAACCGGGAAATGAAGACTTGATCTACCTGATGGCCATTGATTTAGCTCGCGCGGACAAAGGAAGCACCATTTACGAATGGTCCGGACTTTGTTCAGATCAACCCTTCAGGTCGAATTCTGGAAGACCGCTTAATGTTTTTGCCCGTGGAGGAAAGGTTTGTAAATATTTATTGAAAATAATATATTAACTCAAGTATGAACTTAATTTGTAAAGTTAAGTTATTATTCGGCCATGTGATATAGGCGATACCTGACGTATTCGAATGGAACCCTCGTACGGCCAAGATAATGGCTTTGACCAAAAATATTTCAAACAGTACTGTTGGTGGATAAGCTAATTTGTTAAATCAGATTGATGCTTAAGAAAATATATGGAAACGTTAAGCAGCACTATCGACAATTCATTTGGATGAAAATTTGAAGCTGTATAATATAAAACAGTATACTTAAATAAAAAAAATGCGTCAAATTAAACCAAGCATTTTATAAACCCAAAAGCTTTTACCCTTTATGTTGATACATATGTTACCTTATTCAGGCACAGTATTTACCAGAGAATACTGGTCTTTCTGTTGGAGGTCCAGACACATTTTCGCAGCAGTTTGAATATTACAAACTGCGTCTGGCAATGGAAAATTGGGATCGTCGAACAAGTAATTATTATTGATTGTATATCGACAATTTTCTTAATTCATTGTCTCACAAATAAGTAATATCTCAATTATATTTCTGGTGTAATACAATAAAACTTTGCGATATATTCCATTTAATGTTTACTTTACTTTAAATTGATGGGTATGGCTACGTTCCTGCCCTGAATTTGACCGTGTCTTTTAAATATATATAATGATACATGAAATAAAAACGTATTAAACCTCATGGATTTCAGATATTACATACACGGGCAAGAGAAAAGGTATAAAATGCATCAATCTGAACTGTTATTAACATATCATATAGAATTATAATATAGAGGTTTGTTAAGAGAGGAATTCAGTTTTTTTTATTTTATTTTATTATTTCATAATTTTATTATTTCATTATTTTGGTCTGAGGTAACATGCTGCTTTTAGCAAAACAACCCGATACAAGATAATGTTTTATGAATACCAGCGTGTTAACAATGTCTGTTACAATATAGACAGAACGGATTCCTCGGGATATCGCATTTGGATCACGGAAAATCCAAGAGAACACGATGCAGGGTTCAGTACTGTCGGTGACGTCGGTATTTTTCTGCCGCCACATAGTCCGTCATTCTATACCTATGGTTACTGCTCAAAGGAGTGTATTACACAGGTAAAAAATAAACACTGTACATGCCAAACTACATCCGCATATATTTTGAATATAAAAATTAAACTTATTATAAAAGAGACAAGGCTTAAGCGACATTGAGCGGTCAATGCGTCAAATGGCGACATGTTGGATGTTTATTTTTGACTTACGCTTGTTTCTAGAATGGAAAATAACCACGTGGCTTTCTTTAGGCTTTCGGTGACATTCCCGAGATCACCATATTTGCTATATTGCTGCAAGTCCACCTGGTTGGAAGTTCTGTCATTGTTCGTCATATCAGAAATGGCACAGAACTGGCTCCAATCGCCAAGGAAAAGTATCACGACAAATGGTATGGAGATTATCATGTGCTTCCAGAACCAAGAAAAGTAAAGAAGGTAAGTTTCGTGCAAGGACACTCATGCATACACTGAGTACACAAAATTACGTGTCAAGCTAGTAAATATTGCTTAACTTTGTATGCCGTTTATTACGTGGTGATTGTAACTTGTCGAACCTGTTGGTTTCCATACCTTTCCCGATGATATATTTTGCATTTTCCAGGATAAGACATAACAGTTGTAATAGGAATATCATCGAATCCTCTACTGTACAACACGCTCTTTCTAATTAAGGAAAATGAAATATACATAGAAACAGTGATACTCACTATTTGTTATATCGGTCAATATGTTATTACTAGAGCGTAAAAAAAAACATATTTTAAAATGAATAGACAAAAATGAAGAAAATTCGGTATAACTTATATAACTGGATTTGTCGACCTAATAGGCTTCTTATCACTATAATCATTGTTCAAACGTAAACAAAATGTGTATCACTATACAACATATATACGCAGATTAATCTTTTCTAAATGTGTCAATCAATAATCAAAACTGGCAGACATATGGAGGTTATTTTTTTTAAATCAGGGAGACGTTCTTATGATACAATGCGGTTACAACACGGAAGAAAAAGAAGAATTTACTAAGGTTAGGGTTTACATTGATATTGTATACAGTCTCGTGATACAGATTCTTCTTCAGTAATAACCCGCCTAAGCTAAGGCATAGTTTTTAAGGCCAGCAAATAAGTAAAAAAAATCTTATCAAGCTACCGGTGATAAAGGATAAAGCTTCGTAATCTTCAACAAAGGTGATTGCAGCGTAAAAATGAAGCACAGAAAAGAGGGTATATGCTGTTACAGTCTGATAAAGCAGTGTGGAAATATGGTCGACTCTCAAAGCACTTGACAGCCTCAAGAATAGTGGCAAATTAATATGATCTACATAAACTCTAGGCATAATAAAACAATATATACTGCAAAATAAAAAGCTATCGCAGACATAAAATTAAAATTGCCTTTTCGATAATGCGTTAAATAAAAACTGATGATTTTGATATATTAATTATAGGAATGGGTTCCCGTATATGAAAACCAAATAAATAAATGTAATTTGTTACCTGAGTATGACGTGACATAGCTAATTATTATTTTTTGCATGTGTTTTTTTTCTATAAATTTACAGTGGGTTACAAGAAAGAGTCATAATGAAGAGAATATTCACCGAGCATTGTAAACACATTATGTTAATGATTATCATAATTAATATTTTTATTATTATCATTATTACTAGTATTAGTATTCTAATTATAATACTTATTATTATCCAGTACAACATATATGGAGAAAATGAGGTCTGCTACGGGTGGTTTTTTTACTACCCAGTTATAGACCTGAGATACTGCGAAACAGTACCCACGAACGCACAAAGGCTGAAGTTTCTGAATCTGGATATAGGGTCTGTGTTATCTTGGTTTCATTTTTCAAAGAATAATTTTTTATCTTTCCCTCATGATACCCACTATATTATGATATTCGTCTTTCTCGATGCAACAGCAATAAATTCCTATATTATGTCCTACTGAAATAGGTTCTATAAGGGCACAATCTTTCTGGGGTAAACAAAATCATCCATGAATTAATAAGCTGTTATTTATATTACATCCTTAATGAGAATTGCGACAGTTGAAAGATACACGAAATATATATGATATATTTTATTAAGTGTCCATATACAACTTTTTAATAGACATGACAGCAACTCAAAAGTAACAACACCCGGGAAGTACTACAATAAAACAGTAGACGAAGTGATGAAACTTCAAGACTGGAGAGACAAGAGAGTAAGAGACGCCTACCAGAACAGTATTAAGGAGGGGGAATTCATTGATACCTGCAGAAAAGCAGACCTGGATCCCGGAATTGCCGGATATCCGGTACGGTCCATATTTTCTCGCGTCATTCTCCTTTTGCCTAAATGTTAACTCTTATTTTCTTTATTATAATCTTTTTTAATATGTTATATTTGTGTCAGGTGGAACATATAAACCCAAGTGCGTTTTATTGACGTTGTTAACGTTCCTGCTAGGTAAAAAATGTGTGTTGTATTTATTCGGTTCCCTGACGCTACAACACATAGTGTAACATACATAGGTATAGCTTTTAGAACGGCTCTTATACTTTTCAGAATGCGATCCTCCTTAAAAAAGGTAATATCTTAATGTTTTACGATGATTAAGAATATAGATGATTTACTTTTCATAAACTGTTGTCAACTTTTTATCATCTGTTTAAAAAACTAAGGTACATTTCATCCAGACTTTACTCGTTTTTTTCTTCAATTATAACTTTTATTTGAAAAACTCATTTGATGTAACATTTAACGTGTTAAGCAGTTTATACCGCTTTAGACGTTATGTATTTTTGATATTGATAATTACTCTATGTGTATAATCTGATTGTAGGTTGACCAGACTGTTTCTTTCATGAAGCAACCTAAAAAAACATATGCTGAATATTATTGCTTCACAACAGATGTAAACACTGGGACATTCTATAGACTGAACTTTCTCATGCTGGCAGTCTCTACCGCAGTCATGTTAACCCTGCAATGATTTTGATTACGCACGCATGCGCTAAAAGTGCTATTGTCTGACAGATGTGACAAGAACCGTTTGAACAGTCCAAACGATTATAAAAATATCTAAAATGTTACGGAATGAGACATTTATTGTCAGTGAGAGTAGCCACAGGCTAGTGTCAGCTGCTTCTTCATAATGTCGAGTGATTAAGTATTTTGTAGTTATTATATGTGATCATTGTGTTACCTGCGATGTCTATTTGCCTTTTTTATTCTCGATTTTTTTTTCATTATAGAAAAAGATATATATCAGCAAAAATCCTGACATTCCTCATTCGAAATACTACAATGTTTCTCTTCAAAACAATACGGCCCAGTTCACTCCATTCCTCTTGCCTGTATACAGAAAATATCATATTACTGTTCGGGGTCACCCAACTTTGACCTCTGACGCTAACGCTGCAAGAAAAGCTTACTTCTCGTGTTTACTCTGCGTGATGACGTTACATGGTTCTGTGAGCTCTGAGTACTAGTGCTTAGTTTCACGGCATACATATAAATAGGATATTCACTGTGGCAACACGGTAAATAGTTCTGAACCGGAATCTTTTGGAATTCTGCATAATACCCGTGACACATAGAAATGCCCCTCATTGTTTCGCACGAACATGCCATCACGTCGACACGTCCATCTTCAGCAATATCCATCTTCTAGTCAAGTATACGCAGTCATGACGCATATTCTGATATTGCCGCTACCAGACTCAGATGACAAGTACAGACGAAGGTACCGAGAGCAAAGGCAAAGTCAATTATTGTGTGTTGTTAAACTCTTTCTTTCGTTTGGATTAAAACAACCATACAGTTTTGCAACACTTTATTGAACGATTGATACCATTGCAATAGCTAGCTTAGTTATGTTGCAATGTATATATCATATCAGCAAGTTTTTTTAAACATTGTGTTACTCAATATTCAATTGACATATCCTGGTTGCTGTTTTTACTCCATGTGATTAAAAAATGAGCACTGATTTGTGCAACTGGTATTTTCTTTACTTATGTTGTTATTTTTTTTGTATTTAGATGCGTATTAACATACTCATATTCATGTTTATTTTTAAGTTGTGACATGCAGTCAATATTTCAGGTAACATATGATGCACAACATACTATAATATAACGTATCCCATTCGAAACTTAATATACCTGGTTGCAAGAATGTAATCATTATGCTATTCATTCTCATCTAAACACCTAGTTTATATACAATCCACAATACATGAAATCAGTTAATCTGTTATATACATAGTTGAAATAAAATAAACCAGTCATGTTTTAATATACACTTGCAGCAAATATACAATTTTTCATTTGGCTAGTTTCTATCCGTCTGGTATATTCTAGTGGCAAAAATTCAATCAGATCCCGGGCCACTACTTCATAAGTGAATTCCTCCAACTTGGAAGATAAAGCAGGATATTCGTGTCAACCGCTCAGAGTTTCGATCCAGATTAGACAATGCCATGATCCGTTGAACTTAAGAAGGTCTCAGTTCAGGAAATAAAAGCCATCACAGAGTTTACAGCGTGGACTGCTCCCTTCCTGACGTCGGTGGAAGGGCAGTTGGACAGAGCCAACCCTACGTTTCTCCGGTTGTTTCATCTCTGTAACAGTTCGGTCGGCCTACAAAGAGGCAGCGGAACAGTCAACGAACCTTTCTTGCAATACTAGCGACATCTCCTTGGGACGGCGAATATTGAGTATCCGTGTTCAGTTGAAATAAAGGTCGTTTTTGCTAAATACCACACTATAATAAGTAAAACTTTTCTCTTTTTCTTGAAGGTCTCATGTAAAAGGAGTATAATGTTTATATCCCTTACAGCAACAATGTCCAGACATTTGTAATGAATCTTATGTGAGGATAGTAACAATTATCGTAAAAATATTATTTTGCCGTCCATACGTGTGATTTACCCCTGATATTTCTAAATAAATTACAAAACTGGCCCGATATATTGTTCTGGATAGAATTTACCCTACACATAACAAACCCACTTGCTATAACGTTTACCTGACCTGAAGAATTACCACCTATCAAAATACATTCACTGGAAATGTCAGTAACTGGAACACACTTCTCAAACATAACCATTGTGTCTTCTTAAAATATTTAATGTAATTTTAAATTCAACATAATCAGATATTTAGCGAATAACATATTTGCAGTTCAAACGTATTTCTCATGCAAATGCTGCTTTACGGAAACATAAAATAAAACTTAAGCATAAAACCATCAATTGTGTTAAATCTGTATGCCTAGAGTAACACTACTCGTCACTAGCTGCAGTTGCTGGAGGACAGTACTTGCTAACCACCGTTCACGCCTTTCATTTTACAAAGAGCTTTATCCTGTCCAGCGATGATCAGCTAAAAAGCTGTAAGGAAACGATATGGAAAAACATATAGAGAGTGAGTCAGCTCTATGTCATGGTTGCGTACACAAGAATAGATATCAAGTTGGAGCCATGCTCATTCTGCTTAGCCAATACAGTACTTGATCTAAACTAGCCAGTGCTCTGTGGCTCATCCATGATTATCACACCTTAGTCTTTACGATATATGGAAAGCTATATCCAGACAGAGCCAGATACACCCTTGCAGTGGATATTTTAACATCACAAGCATAATCTTGGTGCTCTACCCTCAGCAATGTTTCGTAATATCTGCGACTGGCCACAGGTATAGACCTACAGTGCTGAACAGCCTGATTATGCAACACTATTCCTAGGTACATTTTTGCAATATTCTTAAAAGTGAATCCTGCAAAGATGAATCTGTATCAAAACTCAGGGAATTTATATTTCAAAGTGCAAAAGTGAAATCCAGAAAAATGAAAAACCGAGGGAACATAAACATACCTGCCTTGAATTATATTTAAATAAATGTAATTATCCTCTAGCTATATAACCATGTTTTCGGCCCGCAGAAACCGGCATTATAATATCTTGCAAACTGCCCCACCCCGCTCCGCATTTCCCAGCTTTTAGCCCGCATCCGCCCCGCCCCGCAGAGAATTTTTTTTGGCCCGCCCCGCCCCACAAAATCCTGAAAAGTCTATTTTAAATACATAATATCAAGCACATTAGTTTTCTTATCTGCAGATAGATGGCAGCACAAGAAAAAATAGCATTGTTTAATATGAACAAGCATTTAAATCCTGATTTTGTCAAATATATTCTTGGCATACCAGGTTTTAGCTCAGAATACAGTATTTAGATGTCAGAACGGGTCAAGATTGCGTTGTTTGAATCTTGTTATATATTCAACAAGGAAAAATAACTAATATGCCTCACCACCAAACCACGGTTTACAAACATCAGTTTTGTTCATATTACAACCAAACACGGATATAATGTTAAACATGCATACAAATAAAAGGTATAGTATACCAAAATTATACGCACTCGATATCCAGATTCAGAAATTACAGTCTCTGCTTACTCGTGGGCCTTGTTTCACATTACCTCAAGTCAAGGGCGGGGTAAAAGTAGAACCACGCAAAACAAATCTCATTGTTCCAATATATGTCAAACTATAGATTATTATAGTAATAAAATCAATAATAATAATTAATAATAAGCAATAATGTCTCCCGCTTCCTCCTTCAAGTCAGGGATTATTTTAAACTGTGTGAGGACTAAGTACAAACAGTTTTAACCACGCTCAAATATATATATCATATTATTTTTTTACTTGTCAGGTCGAATTTATCTAATTTTCTGTCACAATTTATTCATTTTAAATGTATTAGATGTGGATTATTCATAAAACGCAAAAATGCATGGTACTCTTATAATGTGGCTCCCCGAAATTTACTTTTTCCGATGCAAAAGGACTTGTTATAAAGCTACACATTAAAGATATCCGGAGTCGTTTTATACACAGTAAGAGTAAACAGTTCCCACCAATTTACTGAGCCGGAAAATTGTGTGCTCCTAAGATGACATACGTCTATATTTTGTTAATTAAAAAATATATTTATACTGACGAATGGGGTTTGTCGAAAAAGACTTGTCCGGGGGAGCCTCACGCAGGGAAAAGGGTGTGAAAAAGGGTGGGACTGATATGGCGAAGCCTCGAAGCAGGTTAGGCGAGATAAGGGTAAGACAGGGGTCTTCCCAATCCAGTAGAAACTTTTCAGAAATAATGGTGAAATTTGGGGCAGTTTTGGAGATTTTGTCTTTGAATCTAGCGTGTATTCTTCCAATTCTTAGCTATTTTGGTAATAAAAAAAAACTTGGAGAGCAATAACAAGACATTCCACAAGATTTCATTTTGGAGATAGGTGTTCCCATTTAGTTTAAGGACGTCACCATGAGAAAAAGCTGACCTTTTTCACTTGTCGAGGCTCTGGAAGCACTTGAAAGTCCCGTACCATTTATCATGGTACCTCTCCCTAGCGACAGGGGGCAGCTCTGTGCCATCCCTAACTTGGCGAATTACCACCGAGCTTCCAACCAGATGCACATGCATCAACATGGCAAAATGGTGATCTCAGGAACGTCGCCCATTGCCTGTACAATGTTAATATGGTTTATGAATATCTAAACAAGAAATATATCCACCAATATTTATTCTGGATTTCTGGAGATTTAACTATGATTTATAAGCAAAAGGTTTTCCTTTGGTTGATTGCCCAAATACATTGTATTATTATTACAGGCTTATGTTTCCTGTTGTGATCTTAAGGTTTTCCATTGTAGTGCAGTTATCGGCATAATAAATATCAAGTACACCCCATCGGTCCATTAACATGAATGCCTATTGATTCGTATTTTCTGGGCTATGTTTCTTCTCGACCCTCACCTGTGTTAGACAGTCCACTGAGCAAAACCCACAATGAACACGATGGACTTTGTGGGGGAATATGCATATCGATAGCGCCGACGCTTGTGAAGCCAGCATCGTACTGTCTCGGGTGTCTGTGACCCACAGGCGAAATCCAGAAGAATCAGTTCTGTCTGACAATAAAAAAAATAGTTAATCCAGGATCTCCAGCAGAGTCACGGGAATTTAAACGGAACAAATATTCCTTTAATTCGAATAGTCCGAAAGCTGCCTTTCCTTTACGGATATTTTATTTATGATGACAGGCATTTGTTTGTGTGAAAGGAGCTATTTCTATCACCGTATGAAAGTTCTGTTATTACAGTGCAGTTTACTGTACGGTAGTTATTCGTATGTTTCAGTCTATTGACAATGTTCATAACGCGTTTATAAGCAAGCACATATTTGGCATAAACGTATATTCAGATGTAACAAGGACTTAAAATGACGTTATAAATATTACTTTTCCATTTTGTCTTATGGGGTTATTCGTGAAAAGAAATCAGAACAAGAAAAAAGAAAATGATACATCTGAAACAGATTTGTCTTAGACAAAAGGAATTTATAAATATAAATACATTTAATGTAATATTAAGATCAATACGGGCTACCTTTTTGATTTTCCAAGTTTTCCGTCGCATTACGAAGCATAAAATTATCAAATCCCTTGTCGTCCTCTCCAGGAGGGTATGCGTTCCCCTCCGTTCTAGTGTTTGTTTGTTTGTGTGTTAGGGTGTGTTTGTGTGTGTTTGTGTGTTTGTTCCCAACATAACTCGCGCAACCATGAACGAAATCTCATGAAATGTTCAGGGCATTTCCGGAACGGGCGAATGAAGAACTGATTAGATGTTAGTGTGGATCAGAGAAATGACCCGGATTCAGGATCGTCACAAATGAATATTCAAAATGCGCAGAAACGGTTTTGGAGCATCCCATAATAGTGATCCACCAGATGGCTGAGGCTTGCATGCATTGGAAAACAAATTTCTAGTTTTACTATGAATTTCCCCATCAGCATATCTTGGCTAATTTTTATAATTTAATAATATGATCTGTCTTGGTATCAAACAGAGCATACCCTGGCTTTTTGAACAATGAATTTTCTTACCTGTCCACCTGGGGCATAGACAGTGAGTAGTCGTCAAGCATCCGTGCGGAAAGGCTATTCTGAGCAGTAGACAGACCAGTGCCATCCTTTCAGGCACGAGCTAAACCCAGTGACATCAGGTACACCAATTCCTCAATCCCCAATTGTTACTGACGTATAAAATTCTTAAACATGACTATCATAATTTCATTAAAGGTTTATTCATGGTTGACTGAACGATTGAGTTACTAAAGTAGTTTTCAAAGTTTTTGTATAATAATGACCAGGCTTGCTGAACACGATAAGATTCTTATCACATATATATATATATATATATATATATATATATATATATATATATATATATATATAAGGTAATATGTGGTGGCAAGGAAGTAGGATGTGTATACGGGGTGACATAAAAGCGGACCGAACTGTCTCGCTAGTGTAGCTTGCATTTATGGTGAAGCGGTTGGAACGCCGGACATGTGCGCCACCGATATGGGTTAGACCCAATATTTCCCCCTGAACCCTTTTTCTTCTTAACAAATGGGGGCTCGTCCAAAAACGGCGCCAATCTTTGTTGCCCAGGGAATGGTGGGAAACTACAGCCATCTAGATCACCTGATGTGTGACTGCTTGGATAGTTAATCTTGTTCTGACAGCAAAACGCTCTTAGGGGGGAGGGGGGGTTTACGGGGTGACATAAAAGCGGACCGAACTGTCTCGCTAGTGGTCTTGCTTTTTTTTGGTGAAGCGGTTGGAACGCCGGACATGTTGGCGAGAAAAGAGGTTTTACTGTATATTATAGAGTATTATGTTAGACGTTAGAAGAGGTAAACATTAAGAACTTACACTTTTCAACATCATATAAATACTCTATGCTTCTGGTTGCTGACAATGATCCTTTGACGTCATACTTGCCAAACGAGTTACTGTTTAAGTTCCTGTTGCCGTATACTCGTGATTTGTCGGTTCAGCTCCGTCCACCATTTTTAATCTCCCGTAGGCCCAGATAAGTTGACATTCTTGTGCTTAAGCTATGGAAGAAATCATATTTATATTACTGCTGTGTCACTGTTTTGTGCCCCATTGTAGAGCAGCATCTGTAGATTTAATCCTGTTCAAGGTGAGCAATAAACTTCCAGTATCTTGGTTGCAGTTCAAAGAACATGACAGGAGCTGCCGCCAACCCCCATGCTCATATTGTGTGGTACCCAGTATCTACCTGACTCTCTACATATATAGCATGTCACCTGGCAAGATGCCAACACCATGTTAAAACTCAATGCACAGGGACATCGGACCTTCACAAATTTTATAAAAAAAAACCTAATGATCGTTGGGTTTTTAATTTCCTGGATGAAAATAAATACCCATCGAACAAATCGGAATCCACATTATATATATATATATATATATATATATATATATATATATATATATATATATATAGAGTAAGAGAGAGGAGGGCTATGAATAGCCATACTGGCTCATTGTAAATATATATATATATATGTATATATATATATATATATATATATATATAGAGAGAGAGAGAGAGAGAGAGAGAGAGAGAGAGAGAGAGAGAGAAGAACGTAGAATACACAGAAACTTTTTATTACTGTACTGGTTTCTCAGTATAAATATTTTGAATGAATAAATAAGAAATCATCTTAACCTAATCAAGGACCAAACCTCTGTTCACACACATTACACACTCCAAGTTCAATTAATCTCGTATATAATAGATATAACCACTTTATCATCTCCTGGTCCTTGTAGTGCGTGGAGGTTTTAATTACATAACCGTACAAATGTATATCTGTTTTATCGATAATTTTCTACAAAACCTTCCTCTAAATATAACCCAGTAATTATCTTTCTCGTTTAATGTGTATTTACGGTACGTGCAAACACATTTAACTAACCCATGTGGAATTGTATGAAAAGCAGATACACAAAAACATAATAAATGCAAACCCAGTTTTGTTTGGTGATATATATGTTACTGTAAGGGTTTGAGAGAGAAATGAAATATTACGCTGTGAGTATGGCTTTACTTATTATTATTACTATTTGGATAAAAAATATATGCAATATTATATGGGGTGGTTATTTTCATATATATTAATTAAACAAATTATAATAATTCCGTCTACAAGCTCATGTTTTCTTACGTTACAGGATTTAGAATTTATACTTCAGTAAGATTTCATGTAAAAATTACCATATATATGAGTGCCTATGTATATATATATGCATGTGTGTGTAAATTATATAAAAAGCCAGTATGCCCATGCGCTCATACAAACACTCATATATGCATGCGTATATATGTTACAGGCAAACTATTCAGAAATTTTCGAAATGACGGATTCATTCACACATATCAGGAAATGACTAACATTTCCGGACTTTACGCATAATGACGGAAATCCGGTGATTGTTATTACACACAACATGCCTGATGTAGTATCTCTCAATATCCTGCATTGTGTTTTTTCGAATTATCAAGCTTTACATATAAATATATATATATATATATATATATATATATATATATATATATATATATATATATATATAACCTTTTCGAATAGGACGTCCCAACTATACAGGGGAACATTCGTTTAAACTGTAACCCCAATGACATCTGATATACATTTTTCATTCCTGTGTTGTCGCAAGGCAAAAAAAATTACCTACATTGTTAATATTAACAGATATTTTTTATATTATTTGTTTAAAAAAAACTGCTATTAGGAATAATTTGACATATTTAACATTACCTGCCTTTAATGAATATTATTTATTTCTTCTTCAAGTGGTGCATATTTTGTCAGCATGATAAATAGATCTTATAAAATCAATGAATTCTACACCATGTGAAATTTACTGTATGATAAGCTCGCGAAAATCGAAACCTCGCGAAATACTGAAACAGTTTTTAATCTAAGGCTCCACGCGTATTTAGCAACCACAGTCCATGCACTTAGAGAGACAGGGGGAGAGAGAGACAGCCAGATAGAAAGAGAGATAATTCTATATTTATGTACTTAGTCAATCCCTGTTATCCTATCTCAAAGATCTATAGTAACGTCTTTGATAATGATAATGCTTTTATATATAACACTTAGCTATTATTTCGGTTGTACCATTTAACTTAAATTTATACCAATAATCTGTTGTTTTTAGTTGTTCGTTCTTGTGTACCACTGCACGTGTAGCCTTCGAACATCATATTCATCAACTGGTCACCATGGTAATAATATTCTTGATTTTTTTTCTCATTTATTTACAAGTAGAGATAACGCTGAATGACAAAATATGAAAAAAAAATAATTTCAATTTACTTTATACTACCGAATTAAAGAATTAAATTTTGATATATATATATGTATATATATATATATATATATATATAATATCATTATTGACGATCTATTTTACTTATACTATTTTAACTAGACACGACTACGAGCATCACGGATGGAGTAAACAGGACGACAACAGGTATAAAGCAAAGCTTTATTATTATGGTGCTTTCAGATGTATTTTCCTCTTAAAAGATATCTGTATTGTATTCCACAGCTCTAGCTTTACTTCGAAGATCGAATCATGAATCGAATATAGAAATATGTGGACATAATGATATATCTCTTGAAGAGAGGATCTGAAAAATATTGTTGACATCATCGATACAATATTTTTATACAATATTAGACTGCTACGTAATGTTCTGTTTATGTTATTATTTGATTGAATTATTGTTTAAATGTTTGAAACTTTGGGCCTGAAGCCCTTTTCCGGAATAAACTTTTGCTCTGTTCCTATTTAAGAAAAAAATAACACTGAATTACAAAAAAAAAAATTAAAAAAAATACAATTTTCTTAATGCTACAGAATTGAAAATTATAGTTTATATATATTATATATATATATATTATATATATATATATATATATATATATATATATATATATATATATATATAATTACTGAAGATCTGTTTCACATATACTTTACTGAATAAGGTGAGACTACGACCATTACAACGAAAGCCTACCGGCCGAAACGAGGTATATAGCACAGCTTTAAAATTCTTAAAAATAATAAAGTTCAACTGCAAATGCGATTACCTATCGAAAATAAATGTTTGTAATGTATATTGTATATGTGTTTATATGATGATCTATGGCACAGCTGCAGTCACTCATGGAGTAATTTTATGTACAAATATTAAAAGTTTTATCATTACAATATTGCACTGAAATCAAATGGTTTTATATCAATATACTATTCCAGCTTGATGTCTGCAATAGCCAAGCGATCCCCCGCCCTCTGAAAGTTTCAACTTAATAATACAAAAATCGTCAACCAGATGTCGCTTCTAGTAACCATTTCATTTAAGAGATTACAAATCGGCAGATTAAATATCAATTATTATATTTTATATTATATTATTTTATTCTTAAACTCCAATTATTTTTTTTCATTATAATGTTATATTATTTACTTTTTAAATGTTCATTTATACTATTTCAACTTCTATATTAGATATTAAATAAATGCGTTTTTAATGAGACAAAAATAAAAAGTTATTATCATTTTTTTTTATTTTCAAATAAAATGTCTTTACAAATTACCAAACGTTCATCGACCGTATATTCCTTTTCTAGAAATGAGTAAATACTGTAATTATTTTGTTGTTTTTATCAGTCATAGCCTTTGGTGTGGGCCTGGGTGTTGGATTCACTTTCAGCTTCTGTCTGATTGCCGTGGGAACATTTGCATACTGTGCTGGACAGAGGTAAGATTTATATTACCTTAGGAAGACACGACAATACCTTACATAGTGAAATACATTTGATAATGCCTAAACGAACAATATGCATATTGGCTTATAATCAAAATGCCGTTAAATGCCTCAATCACGTCGTATGGTGTTCCGCAACGGAGCGAAGTAATATTATAGGAAGTTACAATTGAAAATATTTAATCTTTGTTAACACCATGTAAGACTTGATTTGCTGGGCTTTGCCACCAGATGGCGATATAAAGGCCTTATCCAATCGCCAAGCGCTGGCTAGTTGGCAAGCTGAACAGTGTGTTCACCTTAAAATAGGTACTTTTTTGTGGGCTTTCGGTAATAAAAATGTTGGAAGCTAAATTCCGGCCCTTTTCCAGTGAAATAAGCACACATTTACATGTTGTTGTCAAAGTGCTGTTTATGGAGTATCTGTTTTACTGCAAGCTACATCATTCGCCCGATGCATTTCCATTCATACGTCCATGCCGTTTGGTGTCAAAAACAGCAGCTAGGAAACCTTTCAGCCGACAGACAGAGCAAATATGCTTTGTCTGTCCGTTGCTTCGAGAGTACATTATTTTGTAACATCTTTGTCATTATTGGCTGCACGTATATTTACATAACCCTATATATGTCTGTCACTATCCACTGTCCGTCAGGTGTGTCCGTTCTGAAATTCACACAATGCACTATATATTTACATTTTACAGAAATCATTAAACTTATATTGTGATTAATATAAACTAATATATGGCTATTTTATGAAGACGTCAGAATCATACCGAAGACTGCCCGGAAACCCCCGAAGCCATCGAGCATCAACCGACACAAGTACATTCCTACGCCGCGGTAGATTACACGTCAATGTCAGATTTGACGAAGGTTCACCAAGTTCCCAAACTTCCAGACCGTGTGATCCCTATTACACGAGGAAACCTTTTTAAACTTGAACCTACTGTGTGTATTAATCAAAATAGAGGTAATGTATATAATCAAGACAACATCCCGGATTACGCGGTGCTGGAGGAGAACGCGGCGCAGTATCCTGTGTATGTAGATTAGGCCACGCACATGTGGGCAAAATTAGAGTATTCCACTTACTTTCGAAACGGACTGGTATATATTTGTTTTATTACCATTGGACGGAGAAGTTGACTTAAACTAGAAGATGATCCGGGGTGGGGGCCTTTTTGAAAGTGTTGCAGGCCAACTTTTTTTTGGACTGAACCCCCCCCCCCCCCACACACACACACACACACGCTTTCCTGAGATCTGAGGAGCATTTTTCAGGTTTTGTCATTGGTCCTCCTAGGGTGACCCCTCCTTTTCTTTTAAATCACTAATCCGCCACTGTAAGTGGTGTTTTCAGTGGTGTCTGTCTGTCTGTCTGTCTGTCTCTCTCTCTCTCTCTCTCTCTCTCTCTCTCTCTCTCTCTCTCTCACTGATGCCACGGACCATTAATGAAGCATCCATTGTATTTCTTGCGAGTGAAAAATAAAATGTATTTTACTATTTATTTTCTTCACAATATGCGTTTCATGACACCTCCAATCTGAACTTATGAATAACATTTTGTTTGAAAAAACGATTGCACATTATAAAATATAGTCTCTCCAACTGACGCCAAGTGCCGCTACTGCTTTGCTATGTATAAGTACTGGTGCATAGCAAAGCAGTAGCGGCACCTGGCGTCTGTCGGAGAGACTATATAAAAATACAGTCGCTGATCCTGACATCTGACGAACGAATTGTGTACCATTCATTCCAGGACCAATCAATGAAGCATAAATTGTATTCCTTGTCAGTTACCAATAAAACAGATTGTTTTCTTTACTTGGCGAAGATATGATATTGTGTTAACACTGTTTTAATAGCGGAAAATGTGAGATTTTTTACATTTTTTTTTAACATTTATATTTTCTACCTAACAATCATTTCCATGTGAATAAACAAATATCAGGCATTCAAGCGACAATCGATTCCTTGTAATGTGAAAGTCGATGGTGCACTGCTATTTATTGTCGCCAAGTGGCGCTAATAGTGCTAATACCTGGGCCCAATATGTGCCCATACATCAATAATCGCAGGATATAAACAGCGTGTTATAGCCTTAAAGGGCCTTTTCTAATATCTGATCTATTAACTAAATATGATCCCGTCAAATTTTTATTTAAAAAAGGGCAAGAAAACGCAGATCCAAACGAATGCAGATTTGTTTTGTTTATATCTACGTGTTAATAACGCTGGGGGCCCGCCAAAACAATCTAGCACGTTCACAACAGACATTTGGAAGAAGACCAGACGAACCGGAGGCCTGCAAAAGGCATTTTGCAAATAAATTGGCATTTCAGCTTCAGCACGTATGCAACCAAACACCTATAGGTTACATCGTATTTTCCTTTCCTTAACATTACTTTGTTTACTAATACCCGTAGATTAACAAGCTCACACATCCATCACAGAGGCGTTATACAAAGTTTTTCCTAGAGTTTATAAAAGCTCATGTTTGCAAAGTCAGCCGGATATGACATAAATTCCATAGATAAGGCAGGTGAATAGCTCTCTTTAAACAGTAAGAAGAAATTGAAATACAAATAAACTCTCGGGCAGCCTTTGAACGTTGTATGAATTTTGTTAAAAGGGGCCCAATCAACTATATAACCTTAGCAAACAAAGGTAATCCCTTCGAGCTTTTACAACAATAGACCAGAAAACGTGGACATCACCGCACAAAGGCGCCTTCTTTTGTTCTTATCAACGTGTTTATAATATGCGAGGGCCCGCCAAAATAATCAAAACAAGTTCAAAAAGGGCATCTTGCAAAAAAGTCAGATAAGCCAGAGCTTTGCAGATGGCGTTTTGCAACAAGTGACCTTCCTACCTCCGCATATATGAAACCTACCAACTTTACTTACATGTTTTCCCGTTTTTCAACATTGATATGTTTAGAACCATGTTGTTGATGAACAAATTGTTCATACATCCTTCACAAGGGCCTTATAAGAACTTTTCATAACCAAAATTACCCTTAAATCATTAACATATACACAGAGGAAGTCAGAAATAACATACATTGTTTTTCAAAGGTAGATTCATGGGCACCTTTAAAGGCTTATAACACTCAGGGGCACACTAGTTTACCTATTCCACCCCCCCCCCCCCCAACTATCTGTATATAACTTCCACGGTGCTTAAAAAATAGAGTCTTCAAGTCCTAATTTCGGGGTTCCAAGGAGATTTTACCCGGACTTTTCTGGATATTACTTAAGATATTTCTAGGTTCAACTGTAACTAATTGTTCAATATAAACAGACGGCTATATATCTGATAACAATTATAAGTCAGCTGATCCAATGCAATCTAAATTGATCTATCGTACCTGACAAGTAGCTGTTGAAACTGAAATCACCCAAAGGATATACACCCCTACATTACCTGTCAGTTGATCTCACTGACGAACAAGTAAGCGTAAGGCATCTGTCACCAGAGAACTGTGACTTAGTTATTTTATTGAATGTACTAGTAGGGAATATAACCAGATGATTGTTTTAATAATTCATTGTGCATTTACACGGAGTATCATGTTTAGATATTAGCGTGGGACCTTTGGTGAGAGAGCACACGTGTCTCGTTTGATGTTAATTTTAGTACAGTTTAATTCGTCTGAGCCGTCTCTGTTTGGCTGTCTCAGTAGTAACGAGTGTTTGTCGTAGATTACAAAGGAAATGTACCTATTTAGGATTTTTGTCTCTGGAGGCGTATCCATATTAACATATATACTGTAATTGACGGTGGGCATAATTGGGAGTGGTGATTGGCCTGAAGATGAGCGTGAGTTGTGACGTAATCAAGCATAAATAAGTCGTGAGTGGGACGAGATTCGGGAGAAGTGCCCGGCTAGCGTACCAGATAGGTATAGCCAGGCGAGACCTGCAGTCCAGGGGCAGGTCTGCGTGTATCAGTCGAGACAGCTGAAAGATGATATCTACAAGCGTAGATAGTCGGAGCGTGAGCGTGCCAGGATTGATTTAGCCATTTGAAAGCTATTATCCTGTCAGGCAATTTATTTCCTGAGCACACTTATTATTGATATAACATCTTCAAATTGTTTATTGTTTTGTAATATCTGAAATTGATAGTCAGTGCTGAGACTCGATACATAGACACTCCACGTAGAGTTAATGCAGTTTAATACTTTCAAATGATAAACTACTGTTTTATGCTTGGTAGTTAATCAGTGATAGAATAAACAGATAGAGTTATACGAACTATAGCAAAGATTTGACGGTTAGGACTGTTTAGTTTAATTACCTTGGTTTATGGTGAGATGTTGAGTGAAGTCACACGACAGGTAAGTGGTTCCATTTGCTTAGTGTACTCAGACTTTTATATCATATACTTAATGTTCATCCGTCCGTCCGTGCGTCTTTTGATTTTCAGTGCAACCCATTTGTGATTGTTAGGATACCACCGGTTTACTTTGTTAGCGTTTACTGTTCACGTTTGCGGATTTTTGTGTAGGTTACATGGTTCACTTGCATTGTCGGCTAGCTTAACCTTTACTATGGAGTCTTTGATGTCCATTATCGAATGGAGGAAGGTTAATGAACAGAGACGATTAAAAGTTCGTTAACAATTGTAGAGGCTTTAGAAGCCAAGCAGCGAGCAGACGCTGAGCGCAAGAGAGAGTTATAGACAGAGAGCGATAGAACGCGAACAGAGAGAGATAGAGAGGGAACGCGAGCGTGAACGCGAAGTAGAAGAGCGTAAGCGAGTAGAACGTGAAGCTCAGAAACTCAAGAGGAAGAAATGCTGAAATTGAAATCAGCATTCAGCGGTGATGGCAATAGTAAACAGATGAGAAGTAGGGAATCGGTCCCTAAACTCAAGCCCCCTCCGCTTGACGAGCAGCTCGATAAATTAGACGCGTTTCTGGAGCGTTTTGAGCGTTTAGCGCTGTGTAAAAACTACGAATGTGATAGCTGGGCTTTGTACTGAAGTCCTTTGTTGAGTGGTAAGGCGCTTGATACTTACGCCAAGTTTGCAGTTAGCGACGCCTTGGGCTACGATAAGCTAAAGGTAGCTCTTTTAAAGCGTTACCATATGAGTTAGGAGATTTATTGTAACAAGTTTCGAACTTGTGGGCCAGAGTGTGGCGAAACTCCTAGTCAGTTCGCGGTACAGCTTAGTGGATACCTTGACCATTGGATCGAGAAGGCGGGTATAGGCGGTGACTTCAACCTGTTAGTTGACTAGCTGATGCGGGAACAGTATTTGAACTGTTTCAGCTAGGATCTCCCTGTGTATTTGAAAGAGCGACAGTGTCGCGATATAGATACCGTGGTGGAGATGGTCGAGAGGTATACGGAGGCCCAGGCTTTCTCGTGGTAGTGCTCCCAGGGCAGCAAGAAAGTAAGCCGAGAGAGAAACGTGATGCAGATCTTGAATCACGTGGACAGTCAGATAAGCCATCGGGAGGTTTATATTGCTTTATTTGTAACGGTTTTGGGTTTAATGCGCGTGAACGTAAACAGAGCAGTCCCAGGTCTGGGCCAAGGTCTACCTCACAAGCGTTGCACTCAGCTGTTGAACAGCGTAGGGATACACCGAGTGGTAGTCAGTGGCCAAACGAAACGTAAGCCTGAATCGATGTTAACGATTGATACGGAATCCGAGTCGGAAACCGTTAGTCCCATTGATCCGGATTCGGATAAATAGAGTCGGTCAATCGGATTGACTGCTCTGGGAGAGGGCAGTAGCTCTTTACCCATTTGTGAGGGCTTAGTTAACCACAAGGCAGCAAAGGTGTTACGCGATTCCGGTTGCTCTTCAGCAGGAGAAAGTGGGACATACATAGATCCGGACCAGTTCATCAGACGACGTCGAGTGTCGTTTGTTTGACGTTTTCCTACGGCGGTGATTTGTGTAGACTATCCTTATTTGTGGGAACTTTCGAAGCGAAGGTAGTCGGAGATGGCGTTTGCGACTTAGCACTAGGAAACGTATCAGGAGTGCAGGATCCAAACGATCCCAATCTTACGTGGAAGTCTGATCGGAATTCAGACAAAGTGCGTGACAACGTCGAGTCAACACCGTAAGTGACGTCCGCAGTAGTGACACTTGCCGCTGTACGTAAGTGGAAGTTGCCGACGCAAAGTTTACATGTAGCTTGTCCAGTCGCTGTTGTAAGTCCGGCCGAAATGGCACAGGAAGAAGATCAGTCGTTAGCTCCGTACTGGAAGCTTGGTTAGTGTGCTAGCACTTTCCGAGATAAGGACGATATCCTATTCCGGATCGCGCGAGATAACGCGACGATCCGGAATGATCAGGGATCGTGGTACCCCAGGCGTTAGGGACATGTTATGAAGATGGGAAACGAAACGATTATGGCGGGCAATCAAAGCGTGGATCGGACGCACGATCGCGTAAGAGCCCAGTTCTAGTGGAAGGGGATGTGCGGATAAAATAGCAGCGTTTTGCAATTCGTGTCCCATATGTCAGGAAATCACGCCGAAAGGCAGAGTGCCTGGGGCCACGTTAGGCAAGATGCCTCTTATTTACGATTTTTGGCGTAGGATCGCCATGGATCTTGTACGACCGATTCATCCCTCGTCTTACAAGGGTCATCGTTACATACTGACCATCATGGACTACGCTACGCCATACCGGAGGCAGTGGCCTTAAAGAACATAGACATTGATAACGTAGCCGGCGCGTTAGTCGACGTCTATGCACTGGTAGGAGTACCGGCGGAAGTACTCGTTGACATGGGAAGAAGAGAGAAATAAGATAAGTCAGCCGTGTCTTATGTGTATAGCAGCTAACTATCACACCATATCACCTGATGTGTAACGGGATGGTGGAAAGATTCAACGGTACACTGAAACTGATTTTAAAGCATAAGTGTGCCGTAATACCACGAAAGGTATTTGAGGGCGGTACTCTGTGCGTATAGAGGGACGCCACATGAGAGCACAGGTTTCTCTCCTTTTGAGTTGCTCCACGGGCGGGCTGAGAGAGGTCCAATTCGCATTCTACCGATCTGTGGACCAAACAGGCGTAACTTGCTCTTTGACGAATGGTTCGCCTCATCAGTAATGCTGACTATATACGCGGGCTTATAACAGGGATTCAAAACAATATATAACAAATTGCAAAGTCAAATTCAAACTTATATAGACAAATAGCAAAACAACTGCATCAGCCTCATGAAATTATTTCCATGCATATATATATATATATATATATATATATATATATATATATATATATATGTTATATTATTTTTCATAGATACCAGCTCTGTATGATCTCTCTGAAAAGGCCCTTAACTATCTAAATTTAAGAAATTTTGGTCATAGTTACAGTCAAATAAAAAGGGCACATTACTGCAGATTTTTGTTTTTAAATTGTTATTCCACAACTGTATAAAAAGATCTACATTCAATCCTAAGATATTTCTTAATCCACTGGACTCTTGAAGATAGAACCAAAAGTTCTAGGTGTGGTGATTTCAAACAAGTTCATACATGTTGGACTTCAGTATTATCATTTAGTTCCATATGACTTTACATTTCATATTGCCGAAAACATTAAAAAAAATAAACAAATGATTTTCTCCTATTGCCTTATGAATATATGAGCAAATAAGCAAATATAAAAGCAAATACTTTTTATTTACAAGCAATTAATAAGATTTTCTTAATGTGATAAAATTGTTATCAGTATTTTTACAAGAGTGAACATTAAGATATATATATATATATATATATATATATATATATATATATATATATATATATTGATACAACACTTTATTTGATGTTAAATGAAAAAGTCCATGTTTAGTTTAATAACTTTTTTCTGTTTTTCAGACATTGCAAACACCCGTGTTTTAACCGTTCTGACAGTAGAGCTCGTAAAGCTTTTATTATCACTTTAAAAAACCGCGCCTTTGTAACTTGACCCCTAAGATGTTAGCCTTCTGCAGAAACCGTTCTTTTCTGAATAATAACTTTTGATACAGACGCAGTTTCAGTTGAAGTACATGAAAAAATTATTGCGACAGGCCGATGCATTAAAATATCCCTTTACATTATTGTTTGCAAAATCGTTCATCTGAAAAGTGACAGTGAAATTCGTACACTGAAATGCTCCCTTCCGAACATAGACGATCCACGCTTTACTGGTTGTGGTTTTTGAAGGTATATGGTAGGTCTTCTTTTGTTTTTTTTTCAGCTGCTAGTGGCTCACTCTTACAATGCGGAAAACAGCAGTTCGGAGTATTTCCTTTATTTCCGGAAAAAGTCTACGATCACTGTGCAATATTGTTCGATCGTTTTGGCACGCGAGTGTGTTGACGGAGTGCCACGCTTAGCCTCGCTATCAATTTAATAGTTCATGGCATGCATAAATTATGTACATACGGACCAGTCCTACCAGTCTAACCATCCAATAGATCAGGAGCTGATCGGTAATGCAAATCGTTATGACGTGAATGCCCAGCTCTGTTGAAGAATCGACCGGACAGGATAGACGTTAGGGGCTTTAGTTGTTTGCCTTTTGTTTCTTTTTTTCAGGCAGGCGGTCATTTACTAAGTCCACACAAGAAGAATATCGTTATTAGCAATAACTTGTACTCATTTAATGAACAGTAAAGTACAAATAACAAACTGTCATTGGACAGAAATGGTTAATCATTGACCACCTAAAACAACATCATGCTAATAATACAGGCAGCATAAATACACATCTGGATGAAACAATGCAGAAAATACCGGGACTAAGTATCTTTCTGAGTCGCATACAGCCAGATATTAAAAAAAAAATAAACAGCTCTTATTTAAATCGAGGTGTACATGACAATGGTGAAGTCTCAATCATTTTACCTATTAATGTTCAAACACTCATAGAAAAGCCGACATTGCGGTGGACAGACATTTACGGAAATCTGCACCATAATAGTTTATAATGCGGATACACTCACAGAAAGTCTTTCATTTTAAAATCGGTTCTCTTTATAATCAAGGTCGAGAGAGTGTGATGGGCAGATCCTTCTCCAATTGTCATGAAAATGTAGGAATATTGACGCAAACCGGGCCGCAAGAACTACAAAAATCAGCTTTATGACAGTTATCAATTTTCCCCTTAATAAGATGATAATTGATGCTCGAATGAGATGAAAGAAGTAATATGACACCCAATTTATGTGAAATTAACTCAATAATAATATACCACCTTTATCTTACATGTACTTTTATTATTTATTGTATGTTGGCCTGCGTGCTAGGCCACTTGAGTGCTATTTTATTGTATATTCCCACAACTTCGGTCGTGAAAAATTTGTTACACGGTCATTTCGGTTTACGGTCTTGGGGTGCCGCCTATCAGCAAGAATATGTACTACTTTGATGTGCAGTTAAATCGGTAACGCTTAACGTCAAGGCTGTTTTATCTATGTGCGCGGCAACTGAGAAGACCATGCAGCCACCAGATCTTGATTCAGATTTTTGTTAACCGTAATGCCTAAAGTTTAGAAGCGCCAAGAGTATGAGTAAAGTTTGATTTCAATATATATTATCTGTAGTTCTATGGGTAAACCTATAAATGTTGTATTTTATTCAAGTAAGTGAGTATGAAACCGAGAGAACGCAGAATGTTTCAATTTTATTGTGTATCAAGCATTTGTGCTGAAAAACAGGACACGCTTGAATACATGTTTAATTCCATAGGTTATGGGACTCTGTGTTAAATTGTTTAAGTATGAGGACTGCCTGGTATAGGGATTCACTTGCTCATTATGACCTCACGGGAAATAAGTCCCTGTTATTCAAATTTGAGGAGGATATGATCACATTTATATAAATTGCCTGTAATTTTTTTGTCATTGTGAATCCCTTTTAGCTGTAGACACTTTGGCACGAAGAATCATTGAAGGTTTAAATGTAGCCATAGTTGCCAGTCGTTCATTGACAATTGTTAAACCTGTTATCTATGTATGACTACTAGGCCTATTTAGATTTGCTGTTACTATGCAGTACTGATTAAAAGATAATTATATTTGTGCCTAGTGTACATCTGTTTATAACATAAAAGTAACATACAACAGCACATTATACTACAGTCATATGGTATTGCTTTAGCCATAAGCCTTGTGTACTTTCCAGATTTCTCAGTTATTTAAATTTGTTGTTTTATATTGTGAAGCTGGAAATAAGATAAGACATTGTCTGTAAAATAGGGGAAATGTGAGATAATTCAAGCCTGATAATACAATTTGGATATAACAAATATGTGTTAATGAAACGAAAGGTATCTGTGTCAGTTATTTTTCTCTTCTAACTGGTATAGTTATCTGTTATGATTATTATAGGACACATGGATATTGGATATTTGCCTGAAGTATTGTAAGTGAATGCTGTATAAGAAGAAAAATACCAGGTGTAACCTATATTAAAGGTCATATTATTATGTGACAGGATTATTGTTCAGGTTGTTGTGATGTTTACTTTCTGTTTTGTTTCAATCGAAACACGTCTGTCCACGACGATTTTAGAATAAAGATGTCTACACGATATTGACCCGAGTGACAATTCTTTGAACTTTGGGTGTTACAAATAAGCTTTCGCTAAGCATGTTTATGTTTGTTAATACTATCCTTTTATTACCCGATGGACCCTGTAGCACACACACCCAACTCGTGGGCAGGAATGCAGATAAGATTAATGCTGTTAACAATTGCACAGGAAAAATAGTTGTAGTAATTGTTGCAGTACATTACAGGCAAATTATAACAAAATATAAAATAAATGTATCAATTTAATCTTAACCGTAACAATCTCTGCACAACTCACATTTGAGTAAAATGCAGAAGGAAACTGGTCCAGTACTCTGGAATGTAACTACAGTTTTCTTAAAACGTAATTATTTAGATTTTATTTATATACTGCGGCTGTCGCTTTTTACATGATGTATTAAACTCTGCGACGGATATGAGAATAATATATTGATGTATTCATATCGTTTCAAGCAAAGAGTGGACACATCAATTTTTAAAACCTCTAGTTCTCACAGTTTTTTGGGTACGAGATCACTGACTGTCAACGATGTATATTCCTACTGTATTATATACCATAGTCCTGGTGTTACAAGGTATGTATACGGAAAATAGAACAAAAATTTGTGTTATTTCGACCCATCCGTCAGAAATTACCTCTGCTACATTCGTATCTAAACATATTAATTTCCACATACTTTAATCAATATTGCATACATGAAACATATAAAATGACACATGGATGGTGGTATTACACTTTTAGAGAATAATATAACATGTCATTGCTCTGCTTAATTTGTGACATTACAATTCTTTCAGTAAAATTAAACTGCAAAAATGTGATCTTATGCTTTAATATAACAGGAATATCAGTTGTTCTTGTGACCAGCAATGGAGAGTTAAAGCGTGTGTATGTAAGCCGTATATCGTTGGCGCGCTGCCAGGACATCTGTCGAGGACAACAGGCAATAGTGTACGGCAATGAAGCTTCTCCCAGGTATTTGTATCCTCCTGTCAAAAGATCAAAGTAACGACCCATTGTCCGACAGAACCTGTGGACCACTCTTCGATGAACATCCTAAAACTTACGGTATTTGTTTGTTGTCCTTTTTATAATGTATTCTATGCACAATATCTGTCGCACAAAAGGATATTTATTTTTTTTATTTTTTTCTATTGATTTTAAAAATAAAACCAAAAATTCTACGTCGCATGTTATGTATAATCTCTTCGGCAGAGGTGCCTGGAATATCTTGCTGTTTTATCCTGTATATTTTAGATAGTTCACCTGGTTTTCAATGGGCACTCAAAACCAAAGAAAAAATGTCCATATGGCCTTGTTACCGGCTGGTTTACGATGCACGAACCCGGTCGCAAGCCAAGGAAATTTGTTGGAATATCTAGGCTGAGCCTGTCAGCATTGAAACCGAAAATGAGGAGAATCATTTGACAGCCTGGCTGAACAGCTCTGGTCTCACCAAAGGAGTTTGGACCTCAGGACGCAAAACATCCATATTGGATCAAGTCTGGAACTGGATGGGAACCGGTGAACTCCTTAGCTGTGAGAGATTGCACCCTTAACAACCAGACCACCCCCTATATGCCGATGGCTGTCCGCAATTATGGAGGGATTACAGTTTTATGGGGATGATATACTTTCTCACCACGTGGGCCCTTTCTTGTGAGGGAAAAGTATGTCAAAAGAAAAAAAAATGAGTCACCCATCAAGAATATTTAGTTTATGTGTTCGACGCCATTTCATAATCAGGTTGAAGAATAAAAATGGTTGCTTTAGTTGCGAATTTAGGTCTCTAGTGGCTCAGTACCACAAACCCTACAAACGTGTATGGGTGGGAGCGTGAGCTGAAGAATGAAGGACCTACCTAAAATAACAGAACTTTACATTTATTCAGTTTGGCCTGGTCTGTATGTTGCTCAGCTATTTAATGTATCAGATTTTCACAGTCATTTCCTTACAACACCTGGTGTAAAGGTTAACCTCCTGCCTTGGACATTAGAACGGCTGAAATATCAGATCATGTCGTCACTATCCTGAACATTATTATTGCGGCTGTGAAATAATTTAGCGACAATTTTTTCGCTGTAATTGATATTACCACAGTTTCTGTCACAAATTACAAAACTCTTTTGATCTGAACAATGATGGTACATAAATGGACTTATAACTCCGGGTGTGGCCTTGTCGAATTGGAGTCATAAACTCGCTGGTCAAAGGTGCAGAGAGATGTCGCTAATAAGCCCGGTTCTAAATATTACAGCGCGAGAATCCGCACGATTCGTAAGTTTCCGGAGACCCAAAGCATGAACTAGTATCAATCTCGAGTATTTTATGTAATCACTGGAACAATCTTAAATTAACACAATATATATCATAAAGACATCCAGTATCGTGCCTACTATTATATAGTATATTATAATATATTGGTCAAAGGCAAAACAATCAGGCATATCAAGATAGGTATTATAAATCCAAATAGACATATTTTACCCATAGGAATCGATTTTTTGACAACCTTGGACTGCAAATATGTTAGCTTATATTACGTTCAGACAAGAGTGTTTTACTTGATCGGTATTGTAATGCCAGGCGTAAACATATGAAGATATGACAATAAAGTACCTTACATCCCATATACCATAAATTTTGGAATTTGTTTTAGATAATTGATGGAATAAACCTGGTATCATTGTCCAATTTTTCACATTGTATACAAACATTTATGATAATTTCTTTGCATCTTAAACGTCCTGGTTAATTGGAACTTCCGGCCTTGGAAAATGAATGGAAAGGACTCATGATATTTTAAGGTTGGTTAAGTGTAAGTGTTAAGAATAAAATTACTTTTTATATTTTTAATTACTAAAGATACATCACATTTGCATAAAACGCAAATATTGTGCTATAGTGAATTAGGATGAAGACCTAGGCATATTTATTCCACTGGATCTGAAATCCTTCCTGAACGCAGGATTGTGTTTTCTATATACTAAATTAATTCCATACAAATGGCAAAACTGTTTGCATCGTCATATCGGGTAGTCATCCAGAAATGATGGCCAAATAGTTATATGTTGTCATAATTTTTAATTTATAATTTTGTCTTATACATTTATCTATATATCTTGCATATATTGACATACTCTCAATATAACATATGCTAGCCCAGTTAGGAAGATAATCTACAAATAGTTATAATTTATGTAGATCAAAACCCAAATAGAACCGTTACAGGAAGTATCCATTACCATCTGTGGAATATAAATACAAATGTTTGATTCACTATTCATTATGATTCTACGTCATGATATTAAGCGTAGAAAATACATTCCGTCTTATTCCTAGACTAAATGAACACTGGCCCCTAAAAACTAGCTCAATACAAATTATATACTGGAGAAACTTGGTTTTATCGCAATGACTGCAGTAATTTTCATTTTCAAAATATAAAAAAACCGAACGGGCATTTATTCCTATGGTCTTTTAAAATTAGTTGACCATGCAAACCTATGTCTAGATTCCATGTTTGTCCAAATAGTATTAGATGGTTTTCACTGTTTTCAAATTAGGATACTAAAGAACGTTGAATTTCTATCAATAGCATCCTAAATTTGCATATTAAATTTTAGTTTAAAAACTGTTCACATGGTTTCATTTAAATCTCTGACCAATAAAATCGAGATCTTTACACAATGTTTGAATAATTATCATGGTTTGTTCTTGAGATATAAGTTAAGATAAAGTTTTCAAAAATGACATTTCAATGCATATTGAAATTTAAAAAAAAACAACATAAACCGTAATTAATAGTTTCTTCTGAAACTTTGACCATGAAAACTTAGGTCTAAACAAAATATTCGACCAAATATAATGGTTAATTTCTTTAGATATCAAAGAAAACTGAATTTTCGTTAATGGCTTGCACATTAAAAAATTGCCCAAGGTCGTCGTGAGGACAACCAAACTTAAAGTATCAGTGGACTCTTGCCATCACAAATCCATTAAGAATACTTGTCCTGTAGATAATTCTTAGGTACCCTCTACCGACAACTCGACTACCACGTGCAGTACGTGTCTTAGCATTGTGGTAGAGCAGTCGTCAAGAGATCCCTGGAAGTGAGTGTCCAGCACTCCGATCCGTAAATGAGTACCATTTCAAATGTTGCTAAAACGAAGCTAAGGCATTACCTTTTTTAGAAGCAGGCTAGTTTATCATACACCGTAATTATTCCTGAAAACTCAGTAAACAACTTATTTATTATTGTCAGAACTCAATGAAACCTTAAAGTCAGTGTCTGATAAGTTTTCTATAAGCCATATATGGGCAGGTAACTTGGCGATGAGAAAATTCTGTAGAGGGGTGGAAGGTGTGCTCAGTCGCACGGCTGCTGTTCTTGATCGATAATACTGTTCAGATGACACTTGATCATGTTGGAATGACTGAAAGATGTAAGGAAGGGATATGAATAAAGATTATATAATCAATGTGGGCACTTTCTTCTGTATACTATCAGGCAGAAAATCTTATTCCCTTGGATTAAATTAAGACCACTTTGTCTATCGAGCCTACCGGACCATTTCGTAATAATTGGCCTGAGTAGTGTCCATAGATTCAGTAGCGACTTCCTCCTTCATCATTTAACTAATCCCTGCCCATTTGTATGTTTAACTCATGAAAATTACTCAAATATATTTAGTCACGTTTGACAAAATATGAAATAATGTCGATATAATAGGCGATATATCGTGATACAAAATATGTGATTGATTTAGCATGTCGCGATATACTGATATTTCGATATTTGATGAGAAAAAAAAATTGCGAAGTAACAAGTGGAAAAAAAAAAAGGAATCGTTGTATATTTCTAGGCCCATACTTTTTATACAAGAAATTAATTGTACATTGCTATTAGTATTTATACAAGAGTGCACAATACTATATTAATTGTTAAGAAAAACTAAATTTCATATGTAAAAAAAATGTTGTCCTGCTTTGCAGACATTGCTCACAATCAAGGTTGACTATGACAGTAAAACGCGTCACGCATTAAAAGTTGTCCCTTTGTAACTCATTCTCTAAGATGTTTCAGTCATCTGCAGAGACAGTTCTTAACTAAATAACTTAGTGATACATGTGAACTTTTAGTTGCATACATTAAAAAACCTTCCTACGGCCCGATGCATCAAAGCTAACCCTCAAGCTACCCTCTATACTGTCTAAGACGTGCGATCCAAGCTTTCCCGGTTTGTGAGTTCTTTAGGAAACTATGGTAGATATTCATTAGTGCCTCAGCTATTCGTGGCTTAATCTTACTATGCGGTAAACAGCAGTACTTCTGTCCTTCTGTTTTATTGTGAAAAAGTGTACCATCACCGTGCTATTACAGGTTGGCCTGTTGTTTTGGCGCGAGTTTGATTACGCGAAGACAAGCTTAGCCTCGATTTGAATCTATTAAGTCAGGGCATACATAGGTTTTGAATGAAAATACATACTGACCAGTCGTGCAACTCCCATCATCCACTACACGAGGAATTGGGTTTATCAAAAACTTGTCTGACCACTATCATTGTTGGTGTCGATGAACAGAAGGACAGACAAAATGAAGTAAAACACGCAGAGCAGCCACACACTAGATATATATGGCCAGCAAAGCGGACATCCGAGACAATAAGCTTTTCGTGGCTCAAGTATTTCATTCAAATGATGATATTTACCGTAAAAAGGACCAGGCAGCCACAAACAATAACCCCCTTTTGTAATTGGCCATCATATGAACTTCTCTGGCATGGTCACCCGCCAGGATTTAATTCGTCCAACGGTTGGGCAGATATGTAGTACCACGAAAATATCCCGAATCCGGCAAAGCCTTGGTGCATGAAAATGCGGATGACCTTGCCTTTATTTTCCTTGTTATGATTTCTTCTGACTAGTCTTTAATGGGTGCACTAACAGTACATACTCCCCGCCCCTAAAAAGGTTCGTGTCATATATTTAAATATGCCGGTGAAATGTAGAGGGAGTATTGAACATAATTGGAGCATACACTATGCTGACCATTCTCGTAGATTTATGTGTGATTTTTTCCGTGGTGAGATGATTCAACAAGAATACGCAATGCGCTTAATGTTCGTCTGATCGAACGTTTCACCAATGTGGTTATTGTCAAGAAAAATGTCAGATAAACGATCAAGTCTTCAAGTTGAACATTTCACCTTTATCGTCTGAGATATAACAAAGTACGAACACTCAGTGGCAATTGGAAAGGAAAGTCGGTAGCTGACTGTATTAACTTTTTAGAATAAATAGCAATGATTGACTGCATAAACGAACATTAGAAAGAAATAAGCAAGCATGACGGTTAATCAATATATACAGAGAAGCAAGTGTCTGAAAACATTTGATTTTTTTGGGGTAAATTTCACTAAGATGAGTGCTCCGGCCCTGACTCTCCAACAATGAGACTCCTTGCACCATTCCAGTGAGGGATATCGCCGATACCTCATCTTAATTTTATTTTAAATGTGCCGCAGATATATCTTATTCTATAAATAAAAGATCATGTGCAGCTCTTCTCTTAATCATAATGCGAAGCAGTTCTAATACAAACTTGGCTAAGCACAGCAATTTGTCCAATTTATGTCTTTCCCTGTGCCTCAAATAGCTTTTTGCTGTAGTTCTACAACAGTCTTTGAAGTTTAGTCATTTAAAATATAATAATGATCGGTAACGCAAATCGTTATGACCAGTGAATGAGCAGCTCTGTTGAATCGACTGGCTGGACAGAATAGGCGTTAAGGGCATTTGGTTGTTTGCCTTTGTTTTTTTTTAGGCAGGCGGTCATTTTCTACCTTCACGCACGAAATATCGTTATAAGCGATATCCCGTACTCATTTGATGAACAGTAATGTACAAATAACAAAGTTTCATTGGACAGAGATATTTAATCATTGAACGAAATTAAAACAACATCATTACAGGCAGCTTTAATACACATCTGGAGGAATCCATGCATAAATTACCGAGGCTATATATCCTTCCGAGTCACATACAGCCAGATATTTAAAAAAAAATAAACAGCTCTTATTTTAATTGCGGTGTACATGACAATGGTTAAGTCTCAATCATATTACCTATTAATGTGCAAACACTCATATAAAAGGCAACATTTAAAAGGTATCTTAATAAATGTGGTGGACAGACATTTGCAAAATCTGCATCATGATAGTTGATAATGTGGATAAACTCACAGAATGTCTGTCATTTTAAAATCGGTTCTCTTTATAATCGAGGCTGACAGAGTGTGATGGGCAGATCCTTTTCCAATTGTCAGGGTAATGTATAAATAATGCCGCACACCTTGTAACAAGAACTAAAAGTATCAGCTTAATGACAGTCATCAATTTACCTCCCAGTATGTTAATAATTGATGTTCGAATGAGATGAAAGAAGTCATTTGACACACACACAATATATATATATATATATATATATATATATATATATATATATATATATATATATATATAATTACTTCAATAATAAGCTTTCGACAAGCATATCCAGGCTGGTTAAAACCATCCTTTATTACCGGATAGATCCGGTTGCTCACCACCAAGCTAAGGTGCAGGAATGCAGAAAAGGGTAATACTGGTAACAATTGCTTAGGTAAATCATAGGTGAAATGTTGGTAGCAATGAGTGCAACACATTACAAGGATAGAAGAGCAAAATATCCGATGTATATGTCAATTTAATCTTAACCTTTCCAATGTCTGGAAAACTCGCAAAATGCAAAAGAAAACTGTGTTCTGTGTTCCAATAAACAAGTGTACTACATTTTATGAATAACCTAATTATTTCTATATTTTCTATATACTGCAGGTGTTGCTTCGGGCAGAGCTATTTTAACTGTTACATGGAATTAAGAATAACATTTTGATATATTCATATCGTTTCATCGAACACATCAAGTGTAAATCGAGATCACTGACTGTCCACGATGTATAATCCTACATTTGTATGTACCATAGCCCTGGTGTTACAAGGTATGTATACGGAAAATAGAACAAATGTGTTTAATTTTTAATTTTACCTCTGCAACATTTGTATCTAAACACGTTAATTTCCATACCCTTATCCTTAATCTATACTTCATACATATCACAAACTTATTGCTCTGTTTTATTTGCAAATCAGCTGGTAATATATGATCTTAACGTTTAATTTAACAGGAATATTAGTTGATTTTACGACCAGTCACAGAGAGTTGAAACGTGTTTACATAAATCGCATTTCATGGGCGCGCTGCAATGAAATCTGTCGAGGGCAGCTGACACCAAAGTGTACGGCAGTGAAGCGGGTTCCGGGTGTTTGTATCCTCCTGTCAAAGGATCAAAGTAACGTCCTGCTGTCGGACAGAACCTGCAGACCACGCTTGGAAGGTCTTCCTCAAACTGCTGGTATATTTGAAATGTTTTTCTTAAATCCTTGATAGTACAGACATCGTTACATACAAATATCTATATGCTATACCTAGTGCTATTCTATATTTAGTTGTCAGTTTTATATTGTATTCCATGCAAAATACCTTTCGCAGACAATCTGTAAAGTTTGCATAGATGAACTTATAGTAATAGTCTGTAATTAATTGAAAAATAATGTTATGACTATATATAACATTACCGTATACCTTAGTACATCATGTTTCTATATTGCCATCATCAGTATTAAACACATAACCATCTGTTGCCGTCTCCTCTAAAAGTAATTATATACATACGCAGCATTATTTGTTATTTCAAAATGATTGTCTATCTTAGATAATTTAATAAAATGTTATTTACTTGGATAATACAAGTCTTGTCTGAAGTATTTTTACCTCAAATCATATATAATTTACATTCTAGCATGAATGGAGCTTCATCTTCAACACTATTATACCCATGATGTAATATTAACAATATTAACAGATCCTATATTCCCGAGATAGATCATTTGACGACCCATTTCTATAACAAAACCATATCTTCTCTACTTAATTTATCGTATTATGTGTAATATATATTATATAATGCTCATAAATCCTTGTGGAAGATCGGCCCTTTATTACAGTCGATCTCTTACAACAGTTGTGCGACTTCCAAACAAAATGTGTACTTATATATGTAGTGAATCGTACGGTGTGTATGCTCACTGCAGCAGCGGTGTTTTACGTATGTCTTTTATTCATTTAAGATTGTTCACCTGGATTTAAATGGCCACTTATAAGGGACAAAAGATATTTCAAATGGTCATGCTACCTTCTGGTATACGAGAAAAGACCCTGGTCTGAAGCTATGCACATATGTCGGAAAATGGACTCTACGCTTGTTAGCATTGAAACCGAAAATGAGCAGACTCATTTGACAGTCAAGCTAAACAGCTCTGGTCTCAACCAAGGAGTGTGGACCTCAGGACGCAAAGTTTCAATGTTTGGTCAAGTCTGGAACTGGATTGGAACCGGTGAACGCGCCGGCTATGAGAAATGGCACCCAGGGCAACCAGACGGCCTTCTAGCTGTTGATGATTGTCTTCAATTATGGACGGATAATAACTTCATGTGGGATGACATACTTTGTCATCATAAGCGCCATTTCTTGTGCGAGAAAAATTATCCTTAACCCGATATCTGCATTTTAATGAATGCAAGAATTCGCCATGTGGGGCTCCCTAATACTTGAAGTAATTTTTGGCTCATATTCCCAGATTCATTCGTGCACAAGTGACAGTACATTTTGTTTAAGTTCGGGAATTCGGATCAAATGCAAGATCCACTCCAAGGTCTAATCGATTCTTTATTGGCCTATTCCAGAAATGTCAAGACAATTTCATAAGATTCCGTTCGTTTCTACTTGATTTGTTGTTAACACACACACACACACACACACACGCTCAAAAAACACTAGAACGGAGATGATCGCATATCCTCCTGGCAGAGGCAGTAAAACAAATGAGATACTCAACAGGAACATATAGTTTGAGTATGCGATTAGGCTTAATCAGTTCACCCTGGTGTGTATGTTGCTCAGTTCGCATGAGGTTATCACAATCTTTTACTTTACAACACGTTATGTGACGATTAGTACAGCTGACTTAATATATCACTCTCTTGAGCATTACAGGAACTAATTTAGCCTTAGGGATATTATTACATCTTATGTAAAACAGAAAAACAAATTCCCTTTTGATCTGAAACCCTCCAATGATTTTTTTATTGGTTATCTTTAAAAATATAGAAAAAAGGTTTACTTTATCATATTTTCTTCACTAAATAGACTCAAATATTGTGCATTGTGCACGGCTTTTGCAGCTTAATATTTTTGGGAAATAAAGATCATCAATCAATAGATAATTTATGCAAGATCTGCGTTTGCTGACTCTTATTACTATATAACAGTTTGTGCTATATTATGTCTTTGTACTGATTATCACCTATAAAATTTCGTAATCTATTAAAAATGGCCTAGCAATGGAAAAAAATTGCAAAAGATAATTGGTCTCAGTTTTCTTCCCGGTAGAATAACAGACAAATTAGCATTTTGTAATAAATATTACAAATATTCTTTCTCATACTCTCAGTTTCTGATAGTAATGTCTTGACCTGCCTTTGCCTTTCCATGATTTACCCGATGGACCTTTATTTCGTTGGACACCAGTGCCCCGTGTGTTCTCTTACATTACTATTGATACAAGACGATCTAGTACCAAATACCTAAGACAGTCAGTCAAGTCGTCCTCACTCAGAAACGCCAAACATCTCCCAATCCGTAGGCATTGTCGTACACCCTGCTGACTCTTCTAGACTTACTTCTTAAGCGTCTTGTATCAGTAAGTTAACCATGCTTAAGCAGGAGCGGCCAAGCCGGGAAGGAGTCTATAGCACCCTCTTGCCTGTTGACAGCTCAAGGTATCGGTAGCAGTGACCAGCCTTTATTTGTAATCTTTTCATTCACTCTAGCCATCTAGGATCTCCAGCGGCTTGAGTCAAATTGGTAGATAAGGCAGATGTCATCTGCAAAATAGAGATATGTAAGTGCAACTGCAGGTGATCTGAGTGAACTGCATCGTCACAAAGACCGTTTCTCAGTCAACCTCCATCGTTGGCAGGACTTTAAATGCTTCTTGCCGTATAGGAACGTTGATACATCTTAATATGCTTTGTGTCGTATAGTCTCGTGACAGGACCAGATATAATATAATACTCTCCATCAATTATATCCGCACTGTTAATCATATGTTTGGCGACTTTTACATGCCTAGGTAACTTTTGAATGTTCACTCAGTCTTTTCCTGCTAATTTCTGTCTTCTTCTTGTTTATGGGATCAAATAAGTACGTTTATCTGATACGTACTTGTTAATTTCCTTCCTGCAATAACAGTATTCTCACCTCTTTTTTGTTTATGGGATCGAATACGATAATCCGATTTGTACTTGTCAATTTCTTTTTCTGCAATAACAATATATTACTTAACTTCTGTACTATAAAATGGGAACTGAACATTAAACTGATCCGATGCCCTCTTATTGTTGGACTATAATATCAGTGGGTAAGAGAAAAATAGAAATAAATTGGCAGAACAACTTTTGTGCTAGGAACCAAAATGCACATCAAACTGATGACTTTATATTCATGCTCCACCAAAAATTCCTAGAGATGTTCGTCAGACATTCATGATCAGTTGTCTAGACATTAGAGAAAGAAGTATTTTTCTTTGATGACATACCGTATATGTCGTAATGAGGAAAATCAAAAAGTATGAGGAACTCAAACGTATCACAATTCTTCGATAACCCCGGTCAATTAAGCATAGGGAAAAGATGAAAATTGACTGAAGTATCCAAACCTATGTTTCAACGCGGACGGTTTCAGTGAAAATGTCTGGCGTAATATTTCGTTTAGGTTCTGCAAATTTCACTTCAACAACACATACAAAATTCACCTTTTTTGACCATGTTTTTATTTTTTCTCACGCTGCAGGTGCGACTTGGTCATCAAAACCTTCCTGACGTTGATCCTCTTTAAAGCTGGTTCAGTGCCGGTTATAATGGTATTATAGTGGCATTTTAGACCTCTGACATTACCAGCTTTAGAGTGCCTTTACATCTTGTATCGAGGACCGCACATTAACTTTCCAAGACGACATATTCAATATTGACGCCTCAAAGCCCACAAATGGGCTGTCACTTGACATATACCAGACCATTCGTAAGCTATTTAGTATTCTTTTGTAACGACAACTACCATGTGCACGAAAATGTCCGTTTTAACTCATCGCTTTAGAAAATCCCCATGCATGTTTGTCGAAATACATACAGGTTAGAGATATTAGTGTTGGCATGTTTTCAGTCCGGGTTACATCTGTACATTCCAACATACATGAAATTCTATCGTTCAATCAAAATTATTAACAAGACTCGGCGTATAAATACAACACTTTTATTGATGACCTCAGAAATACATGCAGTAATTAAAGGCGAACTCCTTTCTCGCGCGGATTTTGACAGTAACCTAAATTTTTGTCATGGTTCTGTGTCTATAGAAAATTCACGTCTCACAAAGCAACTTGTTCGTCTCTAACAGGAACAAATTCACAGCAGTAAACACTAACATATAATCACGTGATAATAGGTCGTCGTTAAACAAGACCGCTTCATGAAGTTTCCTATGACCTAAATGGCTGCCCGCAAGGGGGTATTTCGGGGACCAGATTTAGCCGGTATTGGCATGATTCTTGACCTGCTGGCCTGCCAACATCTGGTTTATCTGGTAGAGTAAGAAGTATAGCATTATTTTAGAAAGAACTGTTCCATATTCATGAGATGAACCTTTGAATTCAACACACTGTAGCCAATTTCGGAAACTATTATATATGTCTGCCAATCCTCTTCTAGGGACAATTTTATATATCCATATTACTAAAATGTAACTTATATTCAGCTTTGGCAGATGGTTTTGCTTCTATAAATAATGTGATAAAGGATATTTTTATAAGAATGAATTTCACTGACGAGCATGACAACATGAATGCTTTTATTCACGTATTGTGTTCCACAAAGTTGACATATTTATCCGTGTAATTGAAGAGTACCATTACGCATGGTCACTGGCTAAAGTGACCCGGAAGTTACCCCTTGCAACCTGTGGGTCAAAGGTCTTTCCAATATCAAATACGACTGCTCTTCTTTTATGATAATATTTATCAGCTTCCGTTCCTCAGAACTATTCACATAAGGAAGCATTTATTATAAAAAGACATGCAATTCCTATAACTACATCTTTGCATTATACATGGCTGTGTGCAAGTCATCATTTCTTACCATGACGTAACACATTTTCTTTCAACAACAAGAGTAATATACTCTGCAACACAGCGCTTGTAGAAAACACTAACAATTTGTTCCTTTAAATAGTTGCATATTTTCCTCTGATACGAACGGGGGGACCACACAATTTGTGTTAAAGATATGAAACCGTTAGAAATTCACACATTAATAAAAATGTATTCTCTTCAAATGGAAGCATAATGTTAATATCTAAAGCATCATCACTAAATTAAGCGAACTTTTGCATAATATTCGGCTGTCACCCCCTGAGAGTAAGGCTTGGACACAACACAAGGACACGTAAACAGATCTGCTACTTCGGTGATATATACAGTTACATAATCGATATATTAATAATTACGCCTTTGTACAGACTATGTATATCTCCTATCTAACGCAGGCACGATTTTCTGTTTTCTACAACGTTTTTCCAGTGATCTTGATTTCGCAAATGCGACACACGCGAAAATTGTACAGTATTTACAGCATTCGTATTAAACGTGGTCAACTGCAGATAAGGTCGGTTACATTGGCTTTTTGCATTAATCCCTAAAGCCCGCAGTATTAAAAAAAGACATCACAACATCGTTATGTTGCGTCCGTTCGGCACGGTGATATGACTTCAATTTTGAAGGAACTTTTTAACTTGACAACCTTTATAAAAGGCATGGACATGGTGTCTAATAAGCGGATCTAACATGACATGTATCTTTCACCGTGTTGTATTTTCATTTGTTCTCTCTTTCAAGAAAATAAATATTTATTATGTATTTTAGATACTTGTTATTAAAACGGTGTGACAAATTGGTTGCGTGGATTGCTTACAGATAGTTCAAACGGAACTTGAGGGGATTAATCGACCTTCCTGTAATGACCAAGTTTTCAAACATATACAAAACTTCTTTGCACGATACACCCTGTTACTATGATAACTAATAAGCCCCCATTTGAGGCCGCTTAGCCCACTTGAGCCCAGGTGCCAAAAATAAAAAAATTAAAGCAGCATTCTCAACGGGTTGAAGCGCAGGCCTGATTTTGAATATTCTCAAACTGGCAGTTTTGATCCGCTAAGTAGATACAATGTTAGTTGCATATTGTAGGCTTTCTGTGAATCTGTATTAATTATTCTGGCGTAAGTGTATGTATATACAATCTGTATGGACTTTCATAGCTGATCTACTCAAGACATAATACTGCCTTTTTTTATATCTCTAATTGATATTTTACTGAAAATTGCTACCGGTATGGTTGTCTGTACAGATTTACAATTATAAATGTCTATTTCCCTATCATTAATTAGGACATAAACGCTTCCCAGGCCTGCAGTTTTTTGTGACACAGAATGTTTAAAAATCAATAAACATTAACATTGTATCTACTCGCAGTTTTAAGTTTCTATATACACAACAGGGGGCAGCACCATCACGAGCGGTCCCTTTCCAACACTGTTACAATGATACTGAAAATCTCCCAAATGTGGAGGCGAACGTATTCAAACATCACGCCCGAGGTGTGGCGGGTCAACGAACCAGGTAGTCTAAAACCGCCCCACTTCCTGCATATTCATTAGCTTTTGCATATGCTAATCAAGGTGACGGGTACAGGACTCATACTACATCAGGTATAAAAAATAACGGTGGAAGGAAATAACAGGTGCACTTTCCGCGGTTTTGGTTCATGAATATTCATTAAGTTTAACATATGTTAATCAAAAGGTATTATGAGTTTCCTACACACCAGATATGTAGCTCCTTATTAGAAGTTGCCAATCGGGAATTAGCTCCTTGCAGATAAACATCATCAGTCCTCGAGTATTGAAAAAGCGGCAGTACTTGCCGACCCTTCGTTATTATAGACGTGACTCGACAGAAATAGGTGCGGGTTTTCTACATGTTATTCTTTATATAATCATAAGTAATTTATGTACAGAAACCCGATCTCACAGTGTAACCGTAAGAAATTCTCCTATGTACATACATATACACGTTTTCTTGCTTTAAACGATTCAAATTTGCATATTGACTTAGCAGCACCATACAAGTACCTGATACGTTTGACAGTAAATATCTATAATCCCGTATTTGTATATCTAAAAAGAAAAAAAAATTGGATATATATTAGAACTATCAAGTATGTATATCCGAAGGAAGGTGTCCGCTACAGGGAGGAAATGATGGGTTTATAATGAAATCTTTTGGTTAAATGCCGCAGGATGAAGCTGGTGCCAAAAGAATGCACCATTAAATTTGCAGATGCTCTTGTGCGATATCATTGTCACAATATCCATCATTGGAAGGTGGCTCCTCCTGTGGTTGAAATTCGGAACCACCTTAAACATAGTTGACAATAATGATGAAGAAAATCCAGAAGTGAAGACTGAGACTTTTAGATCACTGAGTTGGTGAATCGGTTCTTTTCTGCCACACCTCTCCATTCGTATTGTTGCTTGTATCCAATGGGGCAAATTTAATTCCTTCTACATAATCGTTCCTAGGCTGAAAGTGAACAGAAATAAACATCATAAGATTTCACATACAGGTGAAAAACACACTACGAATGTGAGCTCCATGTACATTAATTTCACACGATTTATCCATTGTAACTTTTTTAATCTGTTATGTTATATATTTGAGTAGAATGAGGCTAAAACTTCCCCATCGAAACAAACATGTTTAAACGTACTTAAACTTAAGTCATTAAATCACTCTGAAATCACTTTGGTAACTTCACGACTATTACATTAAAATTTCCTTTTATATATTACTGAACGATTATCGAATTGCTTGATGAACAACAATTTTATGTATTAAAGTTAATCAGTAGTATTCTGATATAGAGACCATTTTGTTACATGAAGCAACGAAGCAATTGTTAAAAGCAAAAGCAAGTTTATTTTTACAGCAGATGTAATATACAGGGGCCGAGTTATAGATTCATGAAGAAGACCTTTCTTGTTTTAAATTTGATCTGTGCATCAACTGTGTATGAAACAGACTAAATTACTCAAAATCAAGTACTGTGTATTCAAAAATATATTTGTAGTGTTGTCATCAACAAAACAAAAATAGAGCAAATCATAAGACTGGGTATTAAAGTAAACTTACTCTGGTTAAAAATGCAATGGATATCGTCTAGCGATTATATTTGAAATGCATGTGACAAATCATTCATATTTCAATTTAGCATTCTTATGAATTCACTTAAATACGTTATGGATCTGTACATAGCGAACTTCATTGTAATGGGTTTGTCCGATAACTTGGCCCCTTATTAATTTAGCCATGCTTTGTAAAGCAAAGGAACCCCATCCTGTGCAGATATAATAAATTATGTTTTAATTTGCATCTAGAAAATAATGACTATCATAAAAAATGAAATGTTCTATATTCAATGAACACATACCAAACATAAAAGGTTAAGTCAAATAATCAAATCTGCAACATCATCATCATAAATAAGATCATGAGATATATAGTGACTTATATATACATGTAAGTTAGTTTAATAGTAGAGATGTCTGAATATTTGATCAACATCACGTAGGAAATCAATGTGCCAGACATTTACATTCAGGCTGTACAAGGTTTTATCGTTCGAGTATATGTCCAAACCACTGGTAACATTTATCCATTAATATCCTGTCGCAAACAAATCTGTTGGTCAATAAATCCAATTTCGCTGATTAATCAGGAAAGTAATGTATTTCATGCCTGCCATTAGTGATACACATGTCGATACATATGGTTTCAACCTCACTTTATCATCCTAGTCATTTTCACATTTTCTAAGTTTTTATTAAGTCTTTGCAGATGATCTTTACATTTCATAATTTACTGCATATAAACTGGTCCCTTAATTGATATGACTTTCAAAGTCAGTTTTGTTTTTCCTCGTAGATTAAATATTGTAGGGCGTGTATTACATTACAACGACTTAAAAAAAAACCAAATACAGTACCAATTTTGCTTTTTGTCATTTTTGAAATGGGTAAATAAGGCTATGCAAGCTATATCACACAGAACGTTACTTTATCATATTACGGGAAATGTACACATCATATAGCCTTTTTATTCATGAGCAGCTGAACGTTAATGATGCTGCAATTTTATACAGAAATAAAGTTTCAGACATGTGCACAAAAGAAACATAAGTGGAAAAAATATTATAACAAGAATTAATACAAAGAATAAGAAAACACAACAAGCCAAATGATAGGTTACATAATGAATTGGTTAGATTTGTAAATGATAATGAAACATCATGCTCCGAGACATGTACGAAAAAGAAAGAGAACCACGACAAAGTGCATGCATATACAACCTGGAGGAACAGCCTGAGTCCGGAGTCAAATGGGAACCTGGTAGGAACCTGTCATTCCTTCATGATACCAAACATTATCTGCCTAATACAACCCAGCACCTGTTAGAATCACCATACATTTGGGAAGGGTAAATCCATGACCTCACTTTTTGTCACTGTCTCTTGAATGAGGATTGGCCTGTTTTGTTGCAGCCTTATGAAAAGCATGGTATGTTTATAGGTGTAGGATCTCAACCTCTTAATAATGGGGCCAATAATTCTCCAGTATTCATACCATTTAGTTAATGTAACATAAAAGGTTAACTTTAGCAATTTCAACATTTTTTCTTTCAGAGCACTAGTAGGAATTGAACCAAGGACCCGAATTAAATGCATAAACCACATTGTTTCTTCAATTCTAGCGAAGAATTTCAAACGCATAGATCCTGCTATATAAGCATAGTTTTGTTTTAAATTGTTCCCCTATATCATTCCTTGTACAAATTCCTTGATTATTTAAAGAAAAATGTTTTATTTAAACTCTGTTTATGAATATATTTCATTTTATGTAGAACTTAAAAACTCGGCATGTATGAGTAAATTTTTTTTGCCAAAACTTCAGGAAGAACAGTGGTGCTCATATATATGTAGAACCTTAAATGTCGGGATGTATGAGTAAAGCTTCAAGAAGAAAAGTTTTGCTCATGAATGTGTAATCCTTTTTATATAGATCTATCACTTATTATCTTTAAATATAAAAAAAACATCATGACATTTTAAAGTAGGAACAAACCCAAAAGCTAAGACTATTTTTAAAGTGAGCTAAACGAAAACCTCACAAAACCCCTTAATGAAATGTAATTACAGTCATTTAACTCCTAAGCTCAAGCATTCTGATATTAAATGCCTCATAAATGGAATGAAGCAAAACATTTAATATCAATAGTTCAACAATCAGAATAAGCTGATTTATCCATGTGCTTTCTTTTAACAATCTTAGGAAGGACCTTGGATAAAGGACACATAAGGTTTAGATTCAGTGTAAGTTATGCTTCCAGCCAAAGCCATTAGTAGCATTCATATCTGTTTTTGGCTTATCAAAGATTATTCACACAACTTAAAATTACGGCCTTTTTAAATTCCAATTTTGTTTTTATACAGTCTAGCAATAATAATGTCTAGTGTTTTTTGTAGGTTTCGATACTTATCAACCTTTCTTATTCCATAATTTTAAACTTTAATTTTTTTATTATTTCTTTGTTTGAAATTCTGCATTTTCTTGTTTTATTAAATGACTTAAGTGTTTCCTGGCATTACACAAATAACTAAATTTATTTAAGTAAATGGCCTAAAACGATCTCAGTTAACTTGTGACTTAAGTGTTGAATAAATGAATCCCCTGACTGTCTGTGGAGCAAATCAGATTTGCTATTCAATAATCTGATCTCTGTCTGATATAATGGAATGATAACAATAGGACATGAATGAGATGATTAATAAGAAAAGCAATCTGCGCTATCATGAGCATTTATAAAAACACTGGACGAAAAGTTTCCCTGAATAGCAAATTTGATAGGACAATGACATCGACTACCTTAAAAAAGTTTACTTTAGAGTACAAATAAAAATTAGTGTTTACATCACAGTTTTGCATATTTTTAATACCTCATTAACACGTTATATTAACCACTTTCAGTTATAACACCACTGAAACATACCATTCCTGGGCACATATCACTGAAAGTGATCATGGAAACCAGCAGGACAAAATTAATTTTCGGATAATATGCAAGAAACTTATGAAAACATCAAAACATTTTTATGACATTTTATGGTTCTTATAGGACCTTATTAGCCCTGGTAAAATGGACTGAAGCCATCTATGATCATTAATAGAAAAATTTTTTCTAGACTTTCATAACTTTCAATTAGGCAACTTTTATATTTTAAAGACCTATTAGGGGTTATATAATTTTTAAGTTAAAATTATCAGAGTGATCAGATTTCCCTGGCCCCTAATTTGTTTATGAAACACCTCCACCCTTATCAGATGGGATAATTTAGTTAATGATACAATAAACTGTTCCACTGATATAGTTCTAAGAAGAAAGTACATGATAATTAATACTGGTAAAGAATATTAAACAAGGAAGAAAACATTTAAACACAGACTCCTGAATATTATTTTGAGTGATGCGAGATGTACATAGTTTTCATAGCAATACTAGTACTACACATACATAAATGCGCATGTTTGAAGCATAGAGTTGAGCTGCTCAGTTGGCAAAGTTGTAGCAGGGATATGGTTTTGCCAGCTAAGGACATGCAATATGCACCATCCAAGTCTATAATTACAGATTTATTTTGCAACCCCTGACCCTCATATGCTAGAGCAAAAGCACGGCATTCTGGGAAAGAGAACAGCAGAGACTAGAGTATTGTGGGCTAAAAGCGAGATATCACTACAATATATGTGGGAATCATATTTTATGGATGTTTTGGATCAGATCTTGTTTTTGCTTATCCTGACATCATTGGCTAAAGCAAAAGCAGGGAATTCTGGGAAGAGAAATTTGGCAGACATTCACTGACTGTATGAAAAGCAGGATATCCACCGATATAATTGGCATATGATGAACGTCAATCAATCCATGGTGAACAGAATCCATCAATCAATTCAAGCTTATTCTTTTTTATATATTATCCCAACCGAGTTAGTTGACTATTTTCAGGTGCTTCAATCTAATGTGAAAACCCCAGGGGTGTGGAAGGGTAAAGCACAGATAGCATCACATTCCCTTCCCTATTCCAGTTAGTTGACCGTTTTTCCCTTAGGTGTGTGCTGCCCCCTGGTGAGAGATTGAGGACCTATTGATGCTTACACTTCTCGACAGAGGCTGCTTCTCCTTGGGTGTATACTCTACCTGGTAACTACGCCCACCTTTTGATCCTGCAAGCTTCTCTTCATCACTGGAAATGAATATGCAGATCAAGTTAATTCTTGGCAACAATATGCAAAATAGTTGTAACCTTAGCAACAAACATGCAAATTAGTTGTAACTATAGTGACAAATATGTAAATAAGTTATAACCATAGTCACAAATGCTGCTATTACATGTAATACGCTTATTTCTTTAACTGATAATAAAGCATTATATTTATCAGACCACTTTAAATCAAGTAACTTGTTTGCAAATCAAATAAATCATTCTTAATAATTTTAATCAGATTTAATTTGATCAGAAAAATAAGGAAATCATATTTAACTGCATAGCATTTATGCATAACAAACTGAGCCCAAGAAACATGTCTCACTCTAAATGTAATGTAAATGAATTTTTTTTTCTTATTAAATTACCATTGCATTTCTTATTCATTAACATTGAGTCATTTACTGCAAAGTGCTGATCACTTTGTCAATGCAAAAAATTAATGAAAAATATAAATTATATTTAATTGTAACTGGTTTCAGCATTTAAAACAATATCTGTCAATAAAAAAATGATCAATGAATTTTCATCATTTATCATCAGGAATTTCACAAAAGCACTGGTCATCTGTTAGTCCACACACTGTTAGTACTGATCTATACAAATCATAAGTCACTTTCGTTTGATGCATTGTGCATGTGTGTATGTTCAAATCCATAATCTGATGCCCAGTAATCATTCACATGTATGTGATATTTACGGGTACTTTGTTCTGATTCTTATAATATTGTATTTAGTGCTTTTACAGAGAGACAGACAGTGCAAGAGAATGAATATACTAATTTACAGGTATATGGTGTAAATTGCCTTCTCTCCTATTGTAAGAACTAAAGTATCTCTAACCCCCTACTTCACATTATGCAATCATAATAAACAAATCACTATATATATATATATATGTGTATATATATATATATATATATATATATATAATTATGCCCTGTTTTTCTGTTATCTACCTCATATACCTTCTGCCTCTCTCTCTCTCTCTCTTTCTCTCACTCTCTGAACATTTCTTCAACATCACTAAACATATTATACTAGCAGTTTACCCATAATTTCAAACTATCAGATGTGACGTCAAGGTTTAAGTGTGTACATAAAATGCCAGCCCCTATCCCCACCCGCTATTGGTTTTGAGAAACTTGGAGAAATTAAGCCAAAATGTTTGAACAGGGCACAGAGTTCTGACAAGAAAGAAGTGCAGAGGACAGCATCCAGATGAGGCAGAAACAATCTGCAAAGAGGGATGGGCACCAAAGAACAAGTATCAGAAAAGTTTGGAGCAGAATATCACTTTTTTTGACCATACATGAATCTTGAAATATAGTAGGATGGTGATTGGTGTCCTGTCTGTCTGTCTGTCTGGTCACCCATCAGTCTGTCTGGCCATTGGTCTGTCTCTCTGTCACATTGTGCATCAATGTGCAACTCCATGTCACCAAGCAATTAATGTGGTCCATGCATGTCCCCCTCAGTCTGTCTATGTGTGTCTACAACCTTACTACACTTGTATCAGGGAATGTATCCACCCTCATATATTAAGATGGTGTAACCCCACCTGTCAGCGCCCTGTGCAGAATCAGCCTACAAACCCAACAAGTACACTTCCTGCCCCTCCATCTTATATCACCTGACTTTAACCAGCCATGATGGTCGTAACCGTCCCAGATGATTACGCTACTCAGAGGTCACTGGAGGTCACGCTATATCAAGTACAGAAGAGGCAGAGATACCGAGAGTGTACTGTCCCCTAATCAGAGTGACTGTCTGTATTGTAAGCCAGCATGGGGTAAAACTGTGAAAAGTCATCCATAACTCAAGATTCGCAGGGTATTGTGGACTCTATGAAATGTTTACTTAAGCATAGGATAATATTCAATCAGTCCTGCATGAAACAGGGTTTCCATGTGTGTTTATGCATGAAAAATCATTTATATGATTTTGAAACTGAGGTGTTTCCATGTGTCTATCAGTGTATGTGCCTATATGTATGAAAATCACCACAGGAGTTAGATTCATAGATAAGGTGCATGAACTCAGGGATTTGGGGTAAAATGATGTCACTTCACCAATCTTTTTGTGGGAGACCAGATAGATCCACTGTACAAATATATAGGTCTGCCAGTTCATGCATATATGCATATATGCACACATGGAACCCCCAATTTGTTCATGCATACATGCACATACAAACACATGGAAACACTGCTTGATTGTCATTCACCAGTGTTCATATCAGATGTCTGTTTTTTTAACACACAAGGAGAATTTTTATTTTATTTTACAATGAGACTGTCAATATATTTTGCATTGATATGTTATTAACTGTGCCGAATGTTAACCTATATACAAGCAGAGAGGTCTCTATATATCACAGAGAAGTAAATATATATATATATATATATATATATATATATATATATATATATATATAAAATATTATATATATATATATATATATATATAAAATATTATATATGAATGATTGAGATATTCACCAGTCCTTAATTATTTTCTTTGGCTTCCTTTTACCTGCATGTACTTCAGGCTAACCAGAAGTATCATAACACCTGCAAAGGTAATAAACCCCCACTCCGGGAAAAGTTAATCAGAACAAAACTGATGAATCATCAAAATTACCAGCTTAGTCAGCATAACATGTGCAGGAGTTTCTGCATCAGAATGACTCAATATACAAAAGACAATTTTCCTGCATCAGTTATAATTGTGATCTTTGTAACACAATAATAAACTTACCTAGAAATAAAACATAAATACATGCTAGCATTGGATACATGGGACTATACAACTAATGTTATTTAAATATTTGTTGCCAAATCTCTCATTCTGATCAAGTTTTATGATGTAGATATTTATACAGTTTTTCATCAATTGAAAATGATCATTACCACTACCACTTAATAACTAGCAAGCTGACTCAAAGCTCATCTACATGCTACAATTCTCTTATCTGTATCTCTTTTTTTCCTCTTTCACTCTCTCTCTCTCTGATATATATATATATATATATATATATATATATATATATATATGATGAATTGGTGATCACTGTGATATATATATATATATATATATATATATATATATATATATATATATATAATGAAATGATGATCATTGTGGTCTGGTTCCAGGTGATATAATCATCTTGTTAACCTGGTACCTGGTACTGTTAACCAGTGGTAGGAAACCAGGTATACACCTGATATAAACACACACTGCACTAACACGAGGATATCAGTATAATACCCCAGCATCCGTGAGCAGACAGGTATGGCATTTGACCTAATTAGTTCACCTGTGGGGTTTACCAGAAACACATGAATCTCCATGTGATATACTGGTACCATTAATCTTTCCTACCTCTACTAAAGAAGTGCTTGTTGAGATGATGTGGAAGGTCCATGTTTGCATTTTAAAAGTTTCGCTAAAGTTCATCATTAAGTAACCTAACATGTATACCATATGTAAGCAAAAAATTATAGATCTGCCAAAGAACCAAGTGTACATTAAACAATTAAAAAATCTTGTCAACTACACATGTATTTAGATAATGTAATATATATGTTTATTATTTTTAATAAAAATCTTTGATTAACAGGAAACATTTAAATATGTTAATAAAACGTAATGATCAGCCTAGTTACACTGTGTGGCCATCAGTTTTTTTAGGGCCTTTTTTCCATTAATGATTATTAAATAAAAATTTAAATAAAAATAGGTTCACTGAATTTTCAATCAATATCAGGGAATAAACAGCCTTTATCATGAACAATTAAATTCAGGTTTAAGAAGCTGAAAACAAAATCAGTAACCTTGGTATATAAAGTCTGTGCTTCTCTGTTTCAATCAGTAACCCTGGAATAGAGTCTGCCTGTCTCTGTTCATTTCACAATCATCCTTAATACATGTAATAGCATATTTTCTTTGTTGAGCTTGTTAATCCAGTGTAAAGTGTGGGCACTCTCTAACTATGCAGCTATTGTTTGGATCCCTGTGCATGGGGACTTATGGGCTTTATTTATGTTTATATCATTTTACAGTTACCCGGACATTTAGCCTTCATGGAGGTGACTGCTCTCTATTTAGCGATTTCAAATATTGATGAGTACATGTTGAAGAATAACAAAAGCAATCATCCATATTTTTGTGACAAACATTATTTTTCTTCTTTGTTATCCTTTTAGCATCTGTGTTGCTTTCAGCCTACAAGACGTCCAGCCAGAGCTAATCTTGTGTAATCAGAAGTGTTATCTTTGACAGCATTAGCAATTCTCGCTGACTAAGCTACAAAGCATGTGTCAAGCGACTAAAACGTGATCAACCCGGGAGGCTGAACAGTCAATGCAAATACCCAACTAATCAAATATAAATACGATCTGTTTGATTTCTATGCATGTGTCTTTACTTTGAGTTTCAAAGAAAAACTCATATTTACACAATATTTCCTGGGTAACAGAAACACAATAGGACAATAAAGCTGCTTTATTAAAAGTAAATGTGGTGATTAACGACATTGACATTTTTTTGTTACTAATAATGAACTGTGTTATCCCATTATGAGAAATTCATAGATACCAATGTTTTATAACACTCAGGCTACTGATAAGATATAACTGGTTCAGGAAGTTGGTGTCTGAATAGTTAAGCAAACTAAATACCATTTTCATCATAAACACTCTGTTCTTATTATTTACATCTAATAATAATAATAAAAAAAAATAATAATAAAAATACAAACCATGACAACACTGGTGATAAAAGAAATAATAATAACAGTTATAAAATTATTATTATTAATATTATTATTATTACTATTGTGGCATTCAACAAAATAGGCAATTATATTTATCATACATATATATGTAGCTATATAAGGTATCACAGAACTTAAGTTAGATTATTACTGGCTATTCTCATACACATAGACCCAACATATATTTTATTCTTCAACTTTTAATTTTTTGTTTATATGTTATAATGAACTGTGCAGGAACATATGTACATGTGCATCTCTCTTCTTAATATCCCTGAGATCATCCCCCCTTTTTTACACCCCAACACAATGTTATTCTGATAGTCCCACAAAACACTGGTTTACATAAACCTAAGAGTCCTCTAATGTAAAGTAACCTGAATAACTAAAGCAAGCCTGGTCAATAGATTACACAATTCTGGCCCTGGTACCCCAATACCCTACCCCCTTCTGGCCATATCACATGGCGATCTAACAAGCTTTTTTGTGCATACAGACCACACCCTATTCACTGCATTTCTTCTTTGAGTAATATTTGCTCTAATGAAAAGCACGGGCAATAAAAAAAGGAAGACATCTAATTGTATACATTAAACATAAGACAGATGCTGATATCAAACAGATGTTAAGTGTGCCATCTGGTCTTCTGTCGCCACGGTAACAGCTGCTGAAGCCTGCCTCACCTGTATCTTTTTCATATTGTGCACCTGTGAGCAGGTAAAAGATACAGGCAGCTGCTGTTACAGTGATACCAGATTACACATGTGCATCTGTTTTTTGTAGCTACCCTTGTTCATGATAATTCCATCTGAGCAAGACGGCATTGTTGTCTTTTCTATATATTGATGAAAGTTGTCTAAAATTATATTAAGTATGAATTGAAAAGTGTATTTCACTGTTGACTTCATTTATCAATTTATCTGAAAAGTTAATATTTTTTTCTACAGAGTTTTATTATTTGTTATATGATAATACTCATTTGTAATAATAAAATACTGCTGTTGCTGCTATGTTGAACTCATTTTTAAGATAACTAACATTATAAAAATTATAATTTGTCAAAAATCTTACACTATAAATACATAAGTGGTACCACCTATATGCGGTAATAACTATACAGGGCTATTACTTTTATTTGTATATCTACCATTTGGGTAGAATTAAATCTTTTATAAAAATAAATAATCTTATTAGAGAATAACAGGGCAAAGTTTGAAGAATTTAATACTTCTTCAGCAAGACTATGATAAATAATTCACTCATTTCATTTTTTGCCAAAGCTGAATTAAAAGCTTCATTTAATATTTTGTTCTTTAAAACTATATTATATCCCTGAAATATCAGTCTGTGCATCTAAAATATACTTTCCACAGAACATTTTATTGTAAAAAAAAATACAAATTTATGAGGTTACATTCTTCTATGTTTTAAATATTTAAATATTTAAAAATTCAATATTAGGATCCTAGTCAAGTATAAATCAATGATAATGACCCATATAAATGCATGGCTGGAAACTGGTGATACTGCCTGCATGAATTTAAGTTTCAAACTTGGCTGCTAGATAGCGCTACTTGATCTTGGATAGCTCCCTTTTGAGATGGCCCCCTACCTGTCCAGATGGTGCCCCATTCTATTCGACCTATTATTAGAGACTGTACTACAGAACACACTTCAGTTTAGAATACAACAATATTTAGCTTAAGTATTACTGAAGACAATTTGAACATTTCAAGTAAACAAACCTATTTTCCCTGATGCAGTACAGTTAATTTAAAAGTTACTGTAGTCTGCAAAAATGTTTCTATTTTATTAAAGGCCTATCTTTAATGATAGCTTAATACGGGTTATGCTTTTCCTAAACACCTTGACCCATACTGTCAAGGGATGTGTGTTGTCTACATATAGTTGTAATTAAACTATATATAATTAACTGAAAAATGTTAATGTCTGACTGTGGGCACCCTTTATATAACACAGCTGGTTTAATCCTCTGATTTTAATAAAAGCCTACCTTGAATAAAATAACTCTGGTCATATCATACCTTAAGTTGTGTAATAAATTCCTCTGCTGAATTTGTTTGATGACTAGTTCAGTCTATGATTCATCAGATATGAATAACCGGCCATTAAACAATAAAACAAAACTAATATATTAACTGTAATAGGTCAGCTGATGACGCATAATTTCCAGTTTAATTATCTGTTTTGTTAATGATGGAATTTGACTATGCCTATAAATTTAATTAAACTTCATCCATTATATCCAATATGGTCATATTTAAACTCATATTAACTAGTTTCCTGCCAATCCTGGTGAGGTGTTTTTGTCTGTGTCACTAATTAACACTCAAACCAGTCACTCTCATTAAGCCAGGTTGCCATCGAAACTGTATCTGAGCAATGTTGTTACAACACATTTTTTTTTGGTCTTATCACTAAAAGCATCTGTGCCTCCTCTCCTTTTCTCTCATTTCTCCCCATCCCACATGATAAATCAGCCCAGCTGGAATACAACACAATAATTAATCTATTAGTATATAATTCTACTCTTTCTATATCTACCCTAGCTCATCCCTTGATATTATCCCTCCATTTTCTCATCTATATTCATATTTTCATAATGAAAAAGACAACATGACACCTCATGACATATGAACTAAAGACCTATGTATTACTAGACATTACATTCTCTGACTTTATTCTGCTGCTGGGATCTGAACTCAGATCACTCTTTTTGTGAGCACATATACTACCCACTGTGCTAAACAAATGACCCTGGAATCCCTTGTTTCTTCTTGTTTTAATACCAATTCATCTGTGCAGTAAAAATGTCTAAGCAAAATATGACCCTGACATATTCCATATCTGGTTAAGTGGCAACATAATAATTTAGCTGATTTTATGAACTACTATGAAATTTAGGGGCGGATCCAGGATTTAGGAAAAGGGGGGGTCCACCCCAGGAGGATAAATGAAAACCCTAAAAAAAAGGTCCTCAGGTCCGAAAAAGGGGGGGTCCAGGCGGCAAAATTTTGTCTGAAGCCCTTAAAAAAGGTTGTTTCTGATGAAAAAGGGGGGGTCCAGACCCCCTGGACCGTCCCCACTTGGATCTGCTTCTGAAATTCAATCTTTAAAATTACTTTCATTAATGCAAACTGGCTTTTTTAGTGTAAACATGCCAAAGGTCAAACAAACACAGGTTAAAACATAAAGAAAGGAGGATAGTTAACAAATAATAAGGCTAGCACCTGGTCTTCCCTCATTTTTTCTCTGACTCCCTACCCAAACTCTGACTGTGCTTTAACCTAATCTGCTGATAACAAGGATATGCTTTATGGACGGCCCATATATCCTGCCACGAAACAACACACCTGCACCTGAAGAAAGGGCGAGGGAAAGGGTGTAGCCTTCCCATAATTCCATCCTAATAAAGATAATAAGACCGCAGCTTGTGGGAGATGGCACAGAACAAATAGAAATAAATGATAATGTCTTAGAACACCTGCTGAAAATTGGTCTTGTTCTGCATTACTCATGGTAAATCTGGTGGTATGACATGAATTTTGGCAAACGATTTGACCACACTCCTACATTTAAGGAACTTGGCTCTTGGCACCCATTTAAATATCTACCTACACAAGCCCTACCGGACCTACTGCCAGGAAGAGAAGTCACTGTCTTTCTTTGAAGCACTGGTAGGGGGCGTAGCACATGAACATGTGTTTCATATGTTTTTCTTTTTGCTGCAGATGCCAGACATTTGTGCTTTACAACTTCAGCCAAATGTACTTTGGTGTGTGCCAGAAACCTCAGGCAAGCCTAATATGTGTCATTACACAGTCATAAGAGTGAGTAAGAATTAATAAGGAACGCTGTTTGATTATATATCATATACTGTATATGCAGTGTTCTCACCAGAAATGGAAAATTTAATCAGCTGTGTCAGAACTAATAAACACATACACACAAATATAAGCTCCTATCATTAACTTTGAACTAAGCTAACACAATCTAATTCATAATTTCTGTGCTATCAAAACCTGTGTATGTAAACTATTGATCAAGTTTGATGAAGAGTTCCTAAACAGATGGCCAGAAAGATTAACCAAATGACCTCAATATTTTTGGCATGCATGCAAAATGGTTATAAGAACATCATGTAAGGTTATAGCTTAAGTACACATTTCAAATTGTAGAATTCTCAAGAAAGCCCTTATATTTACATTCTAAACAACGAACAAGAGGTAATTTGGTGGTTAAAGGTATCGAGGCCAAAGATATTGGCCACTGTTATCAAGGGATAAACAAGGAATTTCACCATGCTGAGAGATCTGTGTAATTTACTGGAGTCAAACTAGCCTCCGAGCAGAAGATCAATATTAATACGCCAGATAAGGTCCTCGAGTGACCAAGCAATCCATGTCCATCATTCACTCCCCGCCTTGATTAGCTAGATGTATTCACTGGATGACCTATTTGAAAACAGTGACAGTGATGGAGACATGTATGACAGGCTGTATCCTAACTGTACTGAACATAAATATGATTCTCCAGCCTCCGTAGCCAAGTCCAGCCTGGATCACTCAGAAATGGGGGGAGCTTTTCACTAACATTCATCTAGGTATCCCTGTGGTTTAGGTTTTAACATCTGAGGATTTTATTGAGAAATTAGAGCTAGTCTTAATTTTTTACATTCATGAAAGAGTCATTTTTGATAACTAGAGACCTTTAAACTATAACAGAATTATGACAGCTAGCTCACAAAACAGTGCAGTATTTAATATATCATTTTTTAATCCATCATATCTATGATGTACACAAAATGCATATATCTCAGGAAACCTAACATTTCATTTGCCTACACCTAAGTCATTACCCAGTATGGATCATGATAATTCTTTTTTATTTGTTAATCAGCAACCAAAAAAGGAACAGCCATAGGTGCTGACACCTGGTGTTAACATCAGACATTTTCTACGGTATACTCTCTCTTAGAGTGATGTCTGGGTCAGATTGTATTCTGTGCATGCCTATAAACCTTTTCTCATCCTCATGTATTTCTCGTATAATTCATAACTCAATTTTTGTTCTGCTCTATATACCAACATCACAATGATTTTACAACCTTTATTCCGGTCGTAAAGTTTATTTTTTTCAAATCTACTAACTCAGAACCATCGAGATTAAGACTGATAAAAGTTGTTTATAACAGTGCAGGGTTAAGCTGCCCTGCTGTTTGCCAAGTACATGTGACTCAGCAGTCACGAGTTCAACATATGGTCAATGTTATGACTATAAGTTGCAAATACATGCACCTTACCAAAGAGCAACATTACAGTATAAAGTATCCCGTGTTTTATGCCAGACCATTACAGCAATAGTTCTTACTAGGCTGTGTGGTGTACCGTTTACTGATTAATCACGACAGGTATAAAACACAAGTAAACCTATATATAAACAATTTATTTCAATTATACACGCCCTAGGAACAACCTTGAAAGCTTCAATCATGCTTGTGGTGAAATGAATTGGGCGTTGGTTTAAACTAATGTGGGCTGGGTTGAAACTGATTGTAAGAGAGCAGAAAGAAACACTGATACATTTCGTGGATGCACATGCTAAATATTTATACTATATATCCCTCTATACTTATCTCTGAGAAGAATTATCTCTAATATAGTGTAGTGTGTTCTTCCTCTGTGGATAGAGTTGTTTATTTTGAAGCATGGTGTCATGTAAATTGTTGGTTCCTGTAAATTCCCCTCAGATGACTTTCAGGCATGTGAGGGCAGCGTTAGTAACAGCTGTAGTGGAAGAAAATGTGGGAGCGCATATTGCTGGGTAACCAAGACCCTGCTTAATGCTAAAAATAACCTCCTCTTGTCTATCCAGGTACCTGACTCACAGCTATAAGATGTTCTAATATAACATTCTAATATTGCAAACAGAGTACCACAACTATAGGGACAAAAAGTAAAACTTACCGGAAAAACACAGCACTTGTACTTTTCAATATTTAAGTAGTAAGGTATGATCTGGACTGTATCACTTTTCCTGGCACACTATTTTTTCTGTTACACCTTGTATCTATGGTTACTTTCCCCCATCTCAGGGTGACACCCTCATCACTGTGATTAATGGTGAGAATATGGGAGGATGACAGACACTTTCTATATGACAGAGGGTGTGCTGTTGCTGTGTGATTATTAATAGGGTCTCTTCAAAACTGTCTTGTGGATCATAAAATAAATCCAGGCACATGTGACAGACTGACAATAACTATAAAGAAATAAATAGGCTAATAAATCTGTATCTTGCAATAGGAGGCATGCATTTTATTTCCCTTCTATGAGTTTCTTGGTTTTTCAAGAGGATTATTAAATGAGTCATGGAACACGTCTAAATGAGTACATTTATGAGAGAAGATCAGTCTATGAAAGGTTCTTATCATTCATGATCAGCTTAATTACCGGCAGTGTAGAGACATTCCAAGAAACAGGATGGTGTAAGAGCAATTTAGGTGAAAATAATTGAGGAGAAAACTGGGAATGAGATAAAGAAAGCAGATATAAGACTGATCAGCTACAACTTGCATCCATATAGTGAGACTGACAATAAAGTGAAGGTGAGACTAATAAAGCAAAAGTGAGACAGCAAGAGAGAAACTGGGCAGTGCATTAGTGAGACTGATTAAGAGTAGGAGTGAGAAAGTAAGTGAGACTGGAAGAGAGAGATACTGTGACACTCAAGGAAGAAGGATGAGACAGAAAGAGCAAGAGAGAGATTGTGAAATTAATTGAGAGCAGAAATGAGATAAAGACAAGGCATGACTTGGAAAGAACAAAAGTGAGACTAAGTGAGAGGGAGACAGAAAAAGCAAGAGATATATTATGAGACAAAATGAGAGCAGGAATGGGATTGAGACAAGGCATGACTTGAAAAGAGCAAAAATGAGATCAAGTGAGAGAGAGACAGAAAGAGCAAGAGATACATTACAAGACAAAGTGAGAGCAGCAGTGAGATTGAGAAAAGGCATGATGTGGGAAGAGCAACACTGAGACTCAGTGAGAGTGAGACAGAAAGAGCAAGAGATATTGTGAGACAAAGTGAGAAGAGTGAGATTGAGACAAGGTATGACTTGGAAGGAGCAAAAGTGAGATTAGATGAGAGTGGGACAGAAAGAGCGAAAGATATTGTGGAACTTGGAAAGAAGGAATGTGAGACTCAGTGAGAGCAGCAATGAGATGAAACCAAGAGAAAAACTGACAGAGTTAGAGAAGGACCAACACTGAATCAAAGTAAGACTGAGTGTGAGCAAGAATGAGAGAAGAAGAAACCAAGAGTGAGACTTACTCAGAGCAAGAGTGAAAGTGAGTAAGAACAAATGAGACCAGGAAAGAACAAGCATAAAACCAATTAAGAGGCTGAGAACAGGTATGAGACCAAATCAAATAAAGAATGAGTGAAACCTATAGAGAAATAATGTGTGAGACAAAGAATATTAAGATAACTGAAAGATGGTATAAATGTCCATTGTCACTGCATTAAGATCAGCCACTGTTGTATCAAACTCTACTGCCAAGAACCCTATTTTAACTAACAGTGCTCATCTAGTTATGTATCTTATTTCCAAAGAGCTAATCTGTAAAGCTGATAAAGTCACACATGCATCATTTGGTTAGATAGTTGATGGCATCACTTTACTAACAATGTCAGAGTGGTATGAGACCATCAATCTGGTCTGTGTATAAGGGTCATGTATTCACTATAAATAGACAAAACATGTCCAAAATCTGGCTAACTGTCTCATCGTAAAGCAAGGTCACCAGAGTAATACATGATGTAAAGGTCGCAATGAAATAAAATTTCTGGCTCATGAACATTAATGAATATTTTGTAAAACTCTATTTTGTATTGTTTTCTTAAGTTGACTCCTTCCATACATGTATTTCAACACAGTCACTCAAATCCCTATTTGTGGTTGTGTTTTAATCAAGAAATGTACAAAACTGTTGACTATATGAGTATATAGTAGTGCCTTACGTAGTATCACTATATTATAGAGGTGTAACATGCTTGTCCCCATTTCCCCCTAAGATAGGGATTCAGTGAGTGTGGTTTCCACTATAATTTAGAAACAATGTTATGAACAGTATTTTACAAGAATTATTTTCAAGTCAAATATGGTTTTGTCACACATAGATGTTATTTATTTCGATTTTGAAATGACAGGGCTTTGCATTATTAACAAGAGCTAAATTATATATCCTGGCTTTATTTTACAGAATTTATTTCATGATGAAGTAGAATCCTAAACTATCCAGAAAAAACTCACATGCTTATTATAAACCATAACAATGACTGCATTGAAATAATATTTGTTAATTAATGAATTACCTGGATTAATCATTTAGTTTAGTGGGTAATGTGAATCTCATTAATATTACAAATTTTTAAGTATACCCAAGGAACTTTATTTTCAGATGAATTTGCCCATATGACAAGCCAACAATAAAGTTGAAATATAATTTGATTCAAATATTTATTTTTAACAGTTTCCTATGAATGGGACATTACAATTAAATGAGCCCCACATCTGTCCCTAGCATTTGAAATAGTATTGTCATATATTACATCATGCTTCTGTTACTGGAATAATGGTAGTCAGAATGACACAGAGTCATTTAAACTGACAGATAATGCAAGCACCAATAACCGTCCAATCAAGCATAAAATGATAAAATATTGCCATGGCAACAGACGTCCTTCTATTTCACTTTAATTCCATTGCCTTATGTTTACTGGTGTCCTATAATAAATTGACCATCAGGGTTTGTACCCTTGGAATAATCGTCCAGAACCTTGGCCACTTTGCTATTGTATGTTACACTATGGCAGGTGCTCTCTAACTGAGAACACACCCCCGAGGGACTGCCCGGTGTGGCAGTGTTTAATGCATTCTATACCCTGTGATCTGATCCTAGCAACCCAATTAATATGCTCGTTTAAACTTAATTATGTGCACTAGGGGCTAATGAGAGACTGGCCTTTGTGAAATTTACACCAAGTCAAGAATCTGCCCCGCCCTTAGTCAGGTTCCTGATCTATAGGGCCCTGATCTCCCCTACCCCTGGTGAAAATTTTACACCTTTGCATAATGCATCCCCTGCTGCCCTGTGGCTGAAGACTTATGGTGTTTAATGTGCTGTGTTTGTTTGTTACAACATCACTGAGCTGCTACAGTGGCTGATTAATGGCTGTTATAAAGTGGTGTTTAGCCTCTGCAGCCTCAGGGGCTTCACCAGCCAACCACACTGGCAGTCTGAAGTGGTATCATACAGTTAATAAAAGATGTATGGCTCTGCTGTAACAGTCATACAGCACTACCCCAGGGGCTGACTTGTATAATTAAGTGGATGAATAGGGAGGGAGATACTGTTTGGTTCTAGAGGAGTGGTCAAAGAGGGTTTATAAATATTGATATGACAAAGCTTTACACTAAAGAAGAGAGAGAGAGAGAGAGAGAGAGAAAGAGAAAAAAAAAAAGATAACGAGAGAGAAAGAGAAAGAGAGAGAGAGAGAAAACAGGAAGGAGAGAACAGAATATAGGATATCTAGTTGTGCAAAATTGTATTAGTAAAGACCATCAAATATAAAGTATGAAAGACAGGAACACAGAGAGTTGCGGAGAGGTATATTTACAGCATAATGAGTGTACTCATTGAGATAGAGAGAGAGAGACACACAGAGAACACAGAGAGACAAGGTAAAAGATATAAGAATATAAACATATATCCTCTCCAGGAAGAAGAAAGAAACAGATTAAAAATGAAAACCAAATAGAAAAAAAGAAAATGCAAAATGACAGCTTTAGAGGGGGGGGGGGAGTCATTTGCAGCAAGAGAGATGGGGAATAATATGTCACAATGAAAATAAATATAACTGAAAGTGAATCAATTTATTTATTTTATATTTTTTTTATTTTCAAGCATGACATCACAGGACCCCATCCTCAACTATCCATAACTTTTTTGTTAAAGTTTTCAGTTTATTCTTGATAAATTTATTTGAGATAATTCCATTACTGTTGAGGTATTTTACAGGGATTCCATCCACAGACGTTTATTCAAATAAGAGTATACCCATGTGGGGGATTTACAATAGCTATTTCTCCAGCACAAACTGACCAGTCAGCAGCTAACTAAACTTATGATTGCTAAGTGGGTGAAGTATGTCCAGTATGTTTGTCTACTCAATAACAGAATTCAACGAAACATCTCTGATCACCTGCATAAACACACATGATGAACAGACGACCAATCACCACTCACTGGACCTGCAGGATTACAAACTCAAACCTGCCGTCTCATCAGATAATTCAATATTGATGCAATTGTGTGACTGAATGGTCAGTTATTACAAATATTCCTTTTTGTCATGTCATGGTCAACAAGACTGTAATTTGACAAACCTAAAACAAATAGTGGACCAGCCGTTCAGTAGTTGTTCATATAATTGATACAAACCCCCTCGTAGATGAACGAAGAGCACCTGTGCTATTGTCAAAACCAATACCTGAATAGTGAGTTCGTTATCTATCATCAGTGTTTGGAACATTTGTTTGATGCACAAATATCAAGTTAAGGGCAAAGAGCAACTTCCATGATTGGATATACAATCATCAGTAAACATACTAAATCACATTTCAGAAATGTTCCTGTATAAATAGATTAAATGTGCTAAGAATTTAACCTATGATTTGAATGGACAGACACACATATACACATGGTTCAAAATTTATAGGAATATATATATAAGAATATATGTATAAGAATATATACAAATATATATATATATAAACATATATATATATATATATATATATATATTGTCCAAAGAAAATAAATTACTTAATACACCACTGCACCTGAAGTCATATATAGTAATATACAGATATAGTCTGAAGTCATATACAGTGCTGATCAAAATCCATTTGTGTTTATAATCATAGATATATACATATCTATGCATGTCTGCTATAACTGTGTGTGTATTATAAGTTTAACATTTTGTGGGAATACTAATTTTTGTATTGAAAATAAAATATTCTGTATCTCTGAGTATTCTTTCTGTAGAAAAAAATTGAGATTTCCATAAGGCTAGATATTCTATTAACTTTCACCAATGCAGTACCATATATGAAATACAGTATGAAAATTTAACATTAACTACAAGATGAATTATAATAAAGATAATAAAGGAGTAACTGAGAAATCATTTTTAACATATAGTGTTCAATGTTTTGTATTTTTGTAACCTTTGATAAATGATGGCCTTGACATCCACAAAATTAAAAGCCGATGGATAAATATAATGCTGTATCCCACAAAGTTTGTTCATGATTAGCTGTATTGGGTGAAAAAATGTGCAGATGTGTCAACTAAAAAAAAACATTTTGTTGTACTCAGTAATACTCTGTTGGTAGTTAGTAATAATATACACATTTACAGTTAGCAAAAATTAAAATGATGATTATGAAAACATTATGAAACAGTTCACATAAACATCATCAATCCACACCGTGAAAATTATAAAAGAAACACCACTCCGAGTTCAGTGGATAATTTCAAACACACAGCAAAACCAGTGCAGAGGTTCATAGTGAAGGTTAAAGGAGAAGGAGTGCGCAACAGGAGTGCAGTAATGCGTGCTTCGAGGAAATGCACAATTCCTCAGAAAATACGGTGAAATTTAAGCGTGGTGAATGGGTGTAGAAGTCAGGTTTCCTACACGCGTTATATCTCGACGGCACCAGAGGCTACTGTAATGACAAACTATGAAACTAAAATAACATGTAAGGGACCAGTCTTACTGCATTTTGCATTTCTCTCTCTTGTATAATACACATATAATATGCGAGTGCAGATTGAGTTTTAAGCAGTTCACTCCTGCCTAACCCGCTAATACACAACATTAACTGACTAAGAGAAGAAATTACTAGTAAGCCTTAAGGAGTTTGCTACACTGGTTTAAATTAGACTATGTGGGCAAATAAAACTGATTTAAAATTAAAAATAATGACTTCAAATCTTTTAAATGCCTGCCAAGTAAAAGTGTCAGTGCTGCAAGTGATAACACATAGTCTGAATCTTGATCTCAAAACTATTTATCTCTAGGATCTTTTAAATGGGAACAGTATATTTGAGTAATTTATAGATAAATAATGATTTTGATAATTAAGTTTTGACATTAATCACCATGAGGCAGCAATGGCACTAACTTTGGCTGGACAGCCGACACACAGATTGTGAAAACAGAAATGCGGAAAAGAATGGAGGAACAGTAGCGGCCTCTAGTGTGTCAAGATGGCATTAGGAAACCTGGACATACCTCGAGCAAAGCCTTCACAGTACATACCTAGTGGGAACTGGTTGTGCTCCTGAAAATAAACAAATGAAACACAAATCAGTTTACCCTGTCTTGATAATGAACATAGCAAAAGATGTGAAAAATACACATACAAAATCTAAAAATACCTTACATGATCGATCATATATTTCATTAATGTAGTATAAATAGAATCCTTGAAGTGAAAGAGGACACTGTTATACATCTGATATAGATATACATAATTGTCATTTGTGTGTGTGTGTGTTGGTTGAATAATTGCCATAATAGATAGGAGCTGGGCCATGTATGACTACAGATTTAGCATATAACTTAATGCAAAGTTAATTTAAAACGTTATGGGTAAATAATTAAATAATAACATAAAGGGGATCCATACTGGGTCTAACAGAGATACATGGTTTTCGTTTCTTATCTTCAGGACTGTCAATGTTATCATTAACAAACAGATGTTAATATTTAAAGACCAGATGTATCATCATCCTACCAATATATATAAAATTATAAATGATTGAGTGGAATAACTTATAATGACACGTCATATGCATACACATCAAACACATGCATAATATAGTACATCCTACCTGTCTTGTAAGAATTTTACAAATACAATATCCATAATTTATTATTTCTCTCCCACTATCACATCTTGTATAATGTATTCCAGAGTTTGGACTGTCAATATTTTTTTCTAAGATTTTTGTAATATGAGATTTGAAGTTTGTACTTTTAATTTTGGACTGGATCTGATGCTGTTATCATACAATATACCTCTCAGCACTAGTAAATGGATATTGACAAACTGGTTAATTTGATTAAATTCCTCTCAAACATTTAACTTAATATCATTTGAATAATATAATATCCTATATTATCAAAATTAGATGTAATGTAAATTAAAAGTATTGTTTTCTCTCAGCTGTTTATTTTTTCTTTAATTTATTTAATGTTTGTGCACAGTGTATTCAGTTTTGCATAATGGTAGGCTGCTTTCTTGGATAAACAACTCTGGGGTCCACTGCTACAATTAAAATTTTATGTATCCGAGCAGTTATTTAATAAACATCATACAAATATAATATTTGATATTATCTAATATAGATGTTGCTTTATTTTATATGATTATGAATATGTGTGAAATCTGCCACTAGAAATATCCTGTGTTTATCCTATGCCACTGAACATATACTTTATTGTTGGGCTACATTTGACACAAGTTTCTTGTAATTAAACAGACCTGTCTAGCAGCATGCTTGTCTACATTCAAGAAAATAAATATCTGCAATTATTGAGGCACCCCACATAACTAATACAGTGCTGCTATCATCAATTGCGGCCTTTTTCTCCCTTTTTACCTGAAGACTATGCGTGGTTGGCTACAGATCTAGAAATACCACATCCCGTCTAGCAATTATTGGAATGCTGTAACAGCAAACTAAACACAGACCACTTACAAGTATTTTATTGGCGTCAGAATTTTTTTTTCTTATCTGAGAAATGCATATTGTTCGGCACTTTTGGTTAATCTTCAACTACAAGAATAAGTGTCAATGGTAAAAATCAGCGATAAAACCACATGATATCTGCCAATAATCTTACGCTCATGTTAGCTAATCGTGACACAAATTTTACGCATTTAAGTTTTGCATCTTGGCAAAAAAAAGTCCTGTTTTCTCACGCTCGTTGCACCTCCCATCTGTCAGACAGGATGCCATGATAAACGTACCATAAAGATACCACGTAAAGAAGATAATGTTTACTTTGGCAGCAAGAACAGGACACATCAGCCTGCCTAGGTAGACGTTTCATAATAATGTCTAGTTTAGAAATGGTTAATGAGGCTTCAGAAATACCTGGTCGAAAAACCATTCCATCTTCCATGATAACTAAGTCATTATGTTATTTGGTTCACTAAATTGACCTTTCCGCTAACCTCATAATCCTGAATGATACATTGTTAACATTTTCCCCTAATATCCATGGTAAAGAAAGAAAGAATGAGAGATGCTAAAAAGTACACCTCAAAGGAAGATGATATTTATGATTAAGCAACAGAGCATCTTTTCGCTTTAATTTTTGTAAAAAGGTTAGGATATATATTCTATAATATAAATAAACAACCTTTGAATTTAGAAACTGATATATTTTTTTATAATGTGCTTCCTTTACCTAATATCCACACCTTTCATTTGAATTCTCACAGTACTCTAGTGTAGAGTGTACATGTATTCACTGGTTGTAAATTGTAGGTGTCCTGCTTGTCTTTGCTGGCAAATTATTTATATGCCATCATGAAAATAAGGTATGCACCTATATAACAGCTAGAATATGATCTCACACTGATATCCTTACACAATATTTAGCTACAACAATATTTATATGAAAATTAATTTTTAATCATATCTACTTTAGAAGTGTAATGTCAGAAAATTAACCATACATGTATTTATTCATAAAAGACAGATGAATTATTCAGGTGTATACTATATCCTAGTGATAGGGAGTGATTCTCGGTTAGACTTCTGCAGTACTTCCTGTATGGGTGCATGTTATATTTAAATAACACCTGTATAATATAATAACACTGTTCAGTGAATTATTATATTAAGCCGGGAATAAATAGCAGGTAACAAAAGAGGCGGTATGAGATATAAGTTATAATTCCTGCATGCATGAATGGATACCTATGGCTATATATTCGCAGAACTATCATTTACATCATATGTTAATATGTTTTTATGTTTTTACAATATATATGTCTGTGCTGGTAGTGTTTTATTTTTTACTCCGCATATAATTATTCAGGTCCATCTGCTTTCTCGATTCATCATTTTCAAAACTGCCAGAATTGGTCGAATATGAAATGAAAACCAATAATTTATAGTATTATAAAATAACCTGGGTTTCATATATGTTACCGATAAATTTCCAGGTGAATTCATACCTGATGCCAGTCTAATTTAAGCTGACCTAAATAACAAGTTGTTAAGCTTCAAACAGAGATTTTGTTAAGACTTTTATATTTGTCATTAAATATATTAAAGGACAGCACAACATGTGCAACATATGTTGATTACTTTTGTTTAAAAAAGGAATCTGGTTTATGAGTACACAATTTGGTCCACTGATAAACTAATACCTCAAATTAATTAATATTTATGTCAAAATTATTTAATTAATTTTTAATTTTTAATTTTGCTTCTAACTGGGAAATATTTGCTGAAACTGCAGATTTGCAGATGTTTGAAGCATATCATGTTGCAGGTTAAACCAACCGACTGTCACAGATGTATCTCATTCAGGATCTGTTGATGTTACAGTGTGGGTGGGGGGAGGGTTTGTGTGGTTCCTTTTCTTTGATGTGTCATAACATTAAAGTACAAAAAAATTCAGGCCAGCTAATCGCTTGTCATGTTAAGGGCAAACCAGAATCATGTAAATTAAATCCTGACACAGGCCTTGTTAGCCACAAAGCAATGTCACATGAAAGGCGAGCCCTTTCTAATCATTCAGCTCATGAATATGCATATCATATTCTGACAAGCTTGTTAATTTCACCTTGAAATTGCTTCTTTGCAGGTGGTCTGGCTGATATTACACATTTTAACACTTGGTCACAAGTGTGAAACTGAAACACACCTGTGAAACTGACATGTTACAAGAATGTGTCCTAACATGAACTTGTGATGGCCTTGAAATATACAACAAATAGGTATGCCTGTCTATCAAGGATGCACATTTCTCAAGTGATTAGCTGGACTTGCTTTCCATATGCTTGAGTAATTAAGTCAATTAGTCATCCAAGATGAAAGGCCATATTTGATACAAGCAAATCTGTTTCTGGAACAGTATCACATCTCCTTATCAGCTAAATCTTGTCAGAACATTGACTTTAACTGATCCATTTTGGTCAGAATACAAATTGCTTGTCAAAACCAATTTGCATATACAATGGAAACATGGGGCTGAATAAGCAACAGGCTATATATAGGGTATCTATAGGCCTATCTATCATCAATTATTAATAACATGTTCTAATATTCACTTGGTATGGACCAGCTGAAATGAAATAGTTGCATTATTAGGTATGTTTTATTTTGTGTTTTAAGACTATATTATATATTGCAATGGTTAGTGGTGTTTCATACTGATGTTATTAAGTTATTTTGTTTATTATTGTGAAGTCATAATTAAGCTTTAAAATAATAATAATTTAATCTTGCAACACACCGTAAAATAAATGACAAGAAAACAAGTGACTTGTGAATTTCACATTGGACAATAATCATGCAAGAAATACAATACATTACAGCCGAAAATAATGGACCATTAATTATTAGTATCATGCAAATTGCTTTGGCTTTGGTTTGCAATTGGTAAATAGCCACACTGGCTGACAGTTACAACAATTAAAGAATGCAAAACCATGGCTTAGTGAAATGTACATCACTTGTGAAACATACAAGCTGTGAAATGTATATCACTTGTGAAACATACAACTTTCAAGCCATGAAATGTACATCACTAGTGAAACATACAAGCAGTGACAAGGCCACAGTGGGGCCTGAAATGAACAAATCAGTCTGAAGATGAAACTGACAAAGATGGAATGCAGGAGTCAATTTCTGACACTTCTTCAGGGGTGGGTCATTAATTTAAATGGTGCAGGGAATGATCACTGTCAACTTCAAGTAATCTGATAGAATTATCTAACATCTGATGGTGACTCAGTGGACCCTCTGGACTGGTCATTAGCTCCTTTTGTGGTAATGAGAATGGAATCGACTCAGGGAACTGTATGGACAAAACGGACAAGTTCATTGCACTGAGGCTATTGTGGCAAGCAATCTGGGAAGCACAATGCATCCATCAATTCCCATCTTTCACACTCAGCAGTTCACAGCTGAGTGCTTGAACAGAGTTCATTATCATTCAATTTAATTAAAAGCTTTTAACCCCGAAGTGCTAACTTGCACAACTATGTAGCCCTCATAACATCATTTAAATTGCATCAATTTGTGTGCTTCAATAGCATTTTTTTCTTTGCATTATTGTGCAATGTTTTTCTTTTTTCAAGAATGCAAAAGGTCATTTTTGCATCAATATACATAATATGGTTCATTTATTGAAGTCAAAAATGAAAAAAAGAATAATCTATATTTAAACCAGTTTTCATTTTGTTATGACCGACAATAGAATATTGAAGCCATGTATTAAAGGTAAGGTCTAGCTAACATAGTCACTCACAGTTTCATTACAATATTTGTCAAATTTATAAATAAAACTTTTCATATAATATTCACAACATCCATGCTTTGTTTATCGACTAAATATTTATATTGAAAGTTATTCTTTTTCATTGACATCCATGCATATATGTGTTCTGGTTAAACAGTTTTACACACATGCCTTATTATACCAGTGTTATACACAATGAAGAACATACAATGCAATGTAACCTGTGCAAAAATCAATTATTTAAATATGAAAGTAATCATATTAAGCATATATAAACAGACAAATATATACACCAAAATTAAGACAAAATCCATGCAAGTGCTCAGTGATATAGTAAAATTAATATATTCAGAGAAAGGATTTTTTTTATAAGATCTTTTTGTGAGGTATAGTCTTCCTATACTATTTTTAAAACTTGATTTTATATTTATTTAATTTTTCTCTATTCTTATACAGATAAATTTAAGAAATTTTAATACATAAATTTAATAAATATATTTAACAAAATTATAATAAACACAGGAACACTTAAAAGCTGTTATAAGGAATGTATTTGATAAATGATCAAATGTTATGACTAGCTTTGAAGTGTATTTCCTAAACTTACCTTATCTTTCACTGACTTACTAATGATTAATTTGGTTGATTTTGAGGTTTGTCACTGAAGTTATCACAAGGGGGAGGAAGGGGGGGGGGGGGGGAGTGCGGAGCAAGGGGGGGGGGGGGGGGTTTATGATAATTCAACTGTAGGTCTGATAAAAAATAAGTATGATAAACACATAGATAATCAAAAATGTTTTTTACACTTATTTTCTTTACTAAAATAAAACCTTATAGACAAATTTATAAAAAAAATTTGAATGTACTATGCTATACATGTAAAACGGCAATGTTCTGACATGCTGTTAATACATATGTATATTTCATAGTTTTCATGCCCTGGTCAGACTGCTCTGGCAGTCTCAGGTTTTTAATGCATACACAAACACGTGCATGATGCATCCATACTAAAAACCAGAGGGATTTTACCATTCTCGGCAGCTGAAACAGAAGCATCCCACAGAACTGTTAGATACAGAACTCAACAATAGAAAACACTACAGCAAATGTCAGTAGAAACATACAAAGAAAGCAAGAAGATCAAAACTAAATCCAGTATTCTTCAAGTCCACATTGGTCTGCCCAACAACGTGAACTCCGCCATCATTGGTTTAAAATTCTATAGTTATTTCAAGAGATTAAAATCTTAACTAAAGATTAAATTATACTTAATCATATTTTTTAATATATTTTTTATTTAAAAAGAGTGACAGGGAGATATGACCTTACCTATATGAGTTCAAAACCTGAATTTTTGTACTTTTTTAAATAAAATAATAATAAGATGATTTTATTTGATTGCCTTTGATTAGAGTTTATTTAATGGTCATTTTATATATACCATATACTTTTCAATTATTTCTGACAATAAATACCAATATTAGTTATACACTTAAAGTATAAATTTGGTTCTCTTCAAGATTTGAAATATGTAAACAAACATTACTGTGAAGCATACTTCACTAACAAGAGACTTGTATATCTTAAAAATATTATCCGACATATGTGTCATTATGAGGATAAAATTCTCATTTACAAGTAAGCAATTTATTTATTGACCAATCTTGTTTAAATATTAAATATTACACTATGGTTGACCTGTTTAAATGTGACACTAGATGTTGTAATGAAACTTTAAATGCTTAATAATTTATAAATCAGACAACCAACAGAACTGCCATAAACAGCATTCGGTTAAATGCTTTCCAGGGCTGCAAATGTTAACATTTGCTTAACGTCAGCCTTGGCAAACAATTAACAGCAAAACTGATGATTAACTCTCTGGGGGAAGCTTGACAATGTAAAGATTTTCCAAAATAAATCAACAATAATCTGACAATTCTTTTAAACTGATAAATTCACTGATGGTCCTGATTAGAAGAGAGACAAAGTGCCGAATCATCAATTTGCACAGAACAAGGACGGTGGATTCAAATCTTTTTCCAACAGAAGTAGTTGATTTATTCCATGTGGCTTGAAACAAACAAACCTATATATAACTGATATGGGCACATGGAATGAAAAGACAGAAATAGATGCGAGTAAATCAGCAAGTGATCGGCCACAGTTTGGCATTCCAATAGTCGCTTGTTTCATATTGCTGCATGTAATTTTTAAGTATTACTTTCAAATATCGAGAATGAAATTCCGGATATTTTCCATGATACCATAAAATTTTGCAGAACCGACACAATACTTCACAGCTACAAATTATCAACTTTTACTATAGAAGTACTGATTACAATATTGTTCCCAGGAAAATTATTGATTTGCTGTATTTCCAGGTCTAGCCATCCTAGTACTGTTAAAACTAACTTTTTAAACCTGGGCCACAGGAAATATCAGTGGTAGGTAAACACGGCAGACAACTGAGGTGTTTTCTGTGGTAAAATAAACTGATGCCAAGTTACATTGGATTTTAGTTAATGTACCATTAGACATCTAAGACTGCCATGTCCTTCAAGCTGTAAAGGTCATGTGACCTTGGTCTTTGGTCTGCAGAACCCATGGTAATTGGCAGATGCAGAAAGCATCAATCCATGTATAAATGGAAATAGAACACTATATATAACATCAATATAATTTGGTGGTAACTGAAAATGGCAACTGAATGGATGTTAAATAAATGGGACATACTGTATTTTCAATGAAAAAGTTTCACATAGTTCACATACTTTACAATATAATGTAATATATAATATAATATGTATAAATGAATATAATAATTATAATAATAGCTAAAAAACTGGGTGAGTGTCTTGTGTTGTACTACATACCTTTTTCATCTTTTTATACTGAGAGGAAGGCAGGGACACAGGCTGCCATCTACATAAAGCTTGATACCATAGAAACCACTTCCCATGCATGCATGTTCTAATGTAAACAGAACTGACTTCACATTCAGCACAAGCCATCCTTTTACTGTTATACCATAACAGGTCAGAGTGTCTGTTCTAATCTAATGTCCAAGTACAGAACAAGTTATCTGGGATTGTTTTGCCTTCTGAATTGTGTCTGGTCTCTCCCTGTCTTTTGTGGATCAAATAGGCCAAAAAGTCCTCTAATAGTTTTTGCCCCAATTTTCAATTATCTCAATTTACTTCATTTTATCTTTAATTTTTATAAATTTATTGCATGCTGAAGTACATTCCAGGCAAATATTCATTTGAGTTTCAGTGTTTTTTGTTGTACGGTTCATTCGAGCTAGTAATGGTATTAATTCTACATTTCCATCATGTATTCTATTTATACATGAAGTTATGGATGGCACACTTTTCTCTGTATGGCAACTCCCAATACAACTGGTATAGTATGATCCAATATTTCCCTTTGGTGAATGTAGACTTTCCATCCACATAATTACTGTCCAGTTTGCAGGCCACTGTAATCTGGGTGTATGCTAATTTGGCAAAAAACACAGCTGGCTAATAGCCAAAAGCAAGGCTGATGCAGTAAACAGACCATAAACGTGGGTAAAAGCTGCAATTAACTGGAATGGTCTCATTTTGATTAAATCGTCTGGATGTAATGGATGGTGTATAGATGAGGACTGAGTTTATAATGCAAGTGTGAAATCAACGAACTCCCACTGAAATCAACAACCTCACACCATGGGTGCTGACATCAAAGAGGGTGGCATGTCCAATCTGTCACATGACCTTAAACTGGATCATGTGACCTCACATTCCATGCCTCATTAATCATAATTTTCATACCATATGGTATATAAGCAATTTGGCTTTTAATTAAAGGAGAAAACCACCTGGCTGGTTGCTTGAGATGCTGCTGATTTGGAACAGAACCCTGGAGTAGGGCTGTCAGCAACTGGTGCAGTTTTATATTCTTCCAAAGCACTGTTTATGTTTTTCAAAATAAGCCTGATAAGCAACTGGCTCTATAGTCTCCCAACAGAGGTCAGAGGTCACAGTAGATGTGATGACACAGTGTTGCCACTCCTGTTGCTGTTTGAAACAGCATCCATCCAATGCTGTTTAATTGTATAAGCAAGTGCTGGCACAGCCTGTTGTATAAGGGGTGACCAGGTGGGGGTGGGGTTAAACAATGCTGGTAAATCAGCCGACAGGCTGTGACAGTCACTGAGTCAGGACCTGCAGTGCTGAGTTAATTTTAAATCCATATCTATATCTGTATATATTTCTGATAATTAACATACTTTATAGTTAATATTTTCTTGATTTTTTAATATTAATATTCTGACAATAAAGGGTTATATTATGGAATTAAAGTAAACCCTACAGACATTTTCTTTTGCATCTTAATGGAATTTAAGTTCTTCCATATTGGGCATTATTACACATATAATAATAATAATAATGTTAATAATTCATTTATAAATCTTTAATTATGTTGAAGAATTTATGATCTGCTAGATAAACCAACATTTTCTTTTAGAAATGGATCATTGTTTTTGGCCTTAATTTTCTCACTCTACAATATCAATTAGCAGAAATATGTCCACTGTTGTGTAGATATTAAAAAAAAACACTCAAGATATTGATGAAATTTAGAAATATTTTAGTGACTAAAAATTCCTCTCAACAAACTCAGTTTGTTGTAGTTCAGAATTTTAGATATTACAATTTTAGTTAATTTTCTCTAATCTATGACTATGAAAGAATGGGAAGAAGAAATCAACAGTGTTATGGAAGTGAACGTGACATATTAGTCAAAAATAACTGACAACTACCATGCTACTGCATGGCAGATAAGAAACCAGTGACCTTTGACCTCACCTTTTGGCTTGTTGCTTCTCCTCTTCTTGATAACAACAGCGATGATTACGATGATGATGATGACTACTACAACACCTACTACTGCCCCGATGATAGTGATGGGAACACCTCCTTTCTTTGGCTCTGAATTAAATAGATAAAAATAATTAATATTAATAATGAAGCATTAATTATGCCAATGGCACAATTTCATAGACTGGTTTCCTTCTCATTTACTTTCTTTGGTCATGGCAGCTTGACCCTGAAATATGTACTGTGGTTGACTATTTGTTTGCAAGGGGTTCAAATTCGCAATATTTGCAATAGGAAATTATTGTGAAAATAAAACATTCATGAAAAGAGAACCCATAGTTGAAGGCAAAATTGAAAAATAAAATGCTGACATCATGAATAAGAATCAATCATGTATGTCCAAAGATTGATATTTTAAATGATGTAAGATCTTTCTAATTGTCTAAAATATTTTTTGTGAATAAGATTTTTGCCCATAGTATTTCATATTATAATGGTTTTAATGTGTATTGGTCTTTTGTATTGTGAGATTGCGAAAATGGAACCTTTGCGAAACACTGTAACTGTGATAATCACAAAAATTTTAACCCCGCAAACATGAAGCTGATCACAGCCAAATTATATGTTGACAGATATTTACAATTATGTTAGTATGAAAGTGTAATTTTTCAACATGACAACTTCGGCTTACTATATAATGAGAGTTCTATGTGAAACAGGAGATGTTCAGGTGGTAGGATATGTGAAGCTTTCAGAAATCTGTGTCAATTGTGTTGAACACATCTATGCAGTATTGTGGCATGACTTTGATATTAAAGGTAAAAACAGCTGTTTTGTACACAATTTTTCATGTGCATGACTTGATAAAGAAATATGTCACTAATTGGCAGCATTATAACTTTCATAAATGGTTACCATGTTTGCTGGTTAACTGTTTAACTTATTTCATATATATAGATATATATATATAAATATATAACAATATTGAATAGATATATTGATTAAATGATTATTCATCAAATGGTACAAGACTTTGTAATCAAATTTGACATTTAATGAGTGCTCAATGGTGTTTTGACAGACGTACCTAAAACACTGGTGTTTTGATGACTGCATATTGACACTGTTACATTGACACTGTCATGTTGACACTGTCATACTGACACTGTTATACTGACACTGTCATATTGACACTGTTATATTGACAATGCTTAAATGACTGATAGAGAGCCATTGCATTTGCAAAGTTGGTCAAATAAATGTATTGTACACATGTCTCCATCCTTGACATGTTAAATCTGATCAAATTTGGTTGCTTAACTTTGTATTATTTCAATAGTTAAAACACATTATGAACTTATAATAACACCAGACAGTCAATGTCAATGCTCTCTCTGTAACATGCAACAAGAACAAACAAAAGAAGATCGACCAGTGGCTGAAGTGTAGAGAAGTTCAAAGATAAGTATTGAGTAATATAGACATTTAGTATCACATATGACATGCCCAACAATTAATGAAGAGATAACCTTACATGCAACAGAATAATACATTTGATGAAAAAAATTGTTACCTTGACAACTGCAGGATCTATAGGTGAACTTTACAAAACTTTTGCAAATTAAACCAATATTTTTTCTCTAATTTTTAAAAAAAATTTAACTATTTTAATTAAGGTCATAACAATTACAGTTACTTTGACCTTTGAACTCAATACAATTGGTGGCTCACCTTTATCCTTTTGTTCATCTGTTCCGCCGGAATTTGGAACTGGGTCTGAAAAGGATCAGGAAAGCATGCAGAAAGCGGAACATCAGAAACAACATGACGGAAGGAAGAAACGCCCAGTTCCCATGCCCTATTACAATCATCCAACTGCACTATGAAGACTTTATTTGCATTAAGAATTATTTAATTGAATGCTTATCAACATGAATCTAGATTTCACAAGGATGTTAAATTATCTGGCTACCTGGTTTTGCTTTATGGAATATATAACCTCTGAAGAATGGGGGTATAAAATGAATTTGATCTAAAAACCATCTGTCTAATATATAAAGGTGTAATCCAATTTCAACAGATTGAGGTGAAATGATTAACTGGTGCAGTTATTTTTTATCACAAAATGTATATAAGCAGATTTTCCAGTTGTTTAGATAATGAAACTTTAGGGTTTTGAGTCACCTGAATTTTTCGCCCATACATAATCATAATTTAGTCAATTTAAGTTGATAAGGGAAGCTCCAAGGGTTGGAGCTACCTGATTGGTCCACCTTTCTAATGAATATTCATGATATGACCAAATAAAGTTGATTTTAGAATAAAGATGCCTCATCTAACTTTCCAAATATACAATAGTCAACCATTGATACTTAATAAATTAAATATCAAACAATGTGCAATTTAACCTCCAATTTTTTTTCAACCAATGCAGTACCAAAGTATTGGTTCTAGAGGGGCCTATTGAGCCTTCTGTCTTTAGTATACAGGAAGTTTAATGAAGTAATTGTGAAAATATACATGCTTATCATCATTATCTTCCTGCCAAAATCAGATTGGGTGCTTTTCCTCCACAAGAATACGCCTCCAAAAGTTAATTTTTTAACCTGTATTATCAAATTACGAGAAAATAAATTTTAATAAAATCAATACCAAAACATGTCCAAATCGCCATTTCCATAATTTTCTAATTTTAATTTCAAGGCCATCAGGCCAAGAGGGTAGAGACACTTTCCTCTGTTACCCATTAATTTGTTGAACTAAATGTATAATATTGCAATATTCTTCTTTTTTTCACCCTATATATTAGACCATACTAAAAATTCAATAATACTTAATATGCAGTGTGGTCAGTAAACAGACAATCAAGAAGGCATGGTAAACAAATGTCATATAAATGCAGGTAATTCAAAATGTGGTTTTGCCATAAACAACACCATGCAAAATTAAACCCTTATCTTCAACTCTTTTCAGCATTTGTTAAACAGAGATAAAATTATTTAATGCTTTAACATAACCAACCTGTTATATGCATTCAGCATAAATTATCAACATCTAGGAAAAACTTATCATTAGCTGAAATTAAATCATAATCAATCATGCTCAACAGGAAATTAATAATTCAATAAAACAATATTTATATTCAGCATTATCATAATAATCATCATACAACATAATCAGCTGAAAAGCATAGATGCTCCAACATGTATAGCAGCATCCTTATGTACAAAGTCTCGTTAGTAATCATCTGAGCTATAATGACACATTACCTATGATACATGAAACAATGCATGATAGAATACATATTAAATATATTATAATTTAGTTCTTTTTTGTCCATAAACCTGAACTTCCTCTCCTAAAATATTTCAATGTTTGCCATGACAATGTAAATTATAATGCTTCATGAACAATTGATGAAGAATCTGAAACAGATGCTCCAATTGGTTTAATAATGCAGTGATTAGCCAATCAGATGCTGTTCAGACAGTCTCTGACCAATGATGAATTAGCATTAGGGGATAAAGTTTACTTAATCCCTTCTGATTGGCTATCTTCCAGAGAAAATCAAGCTGTACAATTATTTATTATAAAAGAAGCATGAAGGCAAATGGCATGGCAAACTTCACAAAGAATAGCAAAGACTAAGAAACTGAACTCAAATACAACTTGTATGTACATGTACTGTATCATGTGTCGTATCAGGAGTGATCCAACTATCACGATACACATCATATCATGAGATAGTGTGTAATTACAGCACTAGGGAAAATTTGTGATCTAGAAAAATAATCTGAAATAATAAACTGATTTGTAATTAGTTGAAAAAGCCTGTGCTACAATGTATCAGCAGTAGCCAAGATGAGCAGCACTGGTTGCAATGAAATCAGCAAGAATCATCTTTTCTTTCAGAGGAAGGTCAAGGTCACTTGCTCACTGGACATGGAGAAATTATTGTATATAGATAATTAATCACTGTCATTTTGTAAAGTGTAAACTTTTAATTGCAACTTCTCTTACTAAAAGATCAAATTATGCCAGGTTCTGTCTGTGCTTGGCAGTTTTCTTTCAGCGTTTTATCTCAGGAATTTCTCTAGGCCAGCAAACCCTGGTTTTTTGCTCATGATTTTAAGATGTGACACTGCACATATGTGATTACATGTGCTTTGAGTACCACAGGGGTATATGCCTGCAGGCAAAAAAAATAAAACAAGGGTTGAGATGCTTATTGTCAATTAAGTAATTTGCATATGACTTTCATATGACCTTGACCTAGTTTTCATACACTGACCCACATAAGCTCACCTGTAACAGCTAAACTACCAGCACTACTTGTGCTGTCTGTAATACTGTAATCAGTTGTTCCTGTAAAGCACACATACTTGTAAACTACATTGTTTTTTTTATTAAACGCTTGGCTGATGGTCCTTAGGTGCAGTTCAATTACTATTGCATAATGGTGATTTTTAACATTTTACCTTTGGGAACTATTCCAAGTAATTTCCAAATTACAAATGGTTATTTTAATCTGATGGGAATGATTAAAATCAATGGATTTAGTAGGATTCTCTGTTTAATAATATTTGTATATACAGCTTCATTATAATATAACTTTGTTACTATTGTCTTTTTTGGCAACAATTTCCTGTAAACTCATTCAGAATACTGGAACAATGGGATCTTTGTTCCTAAAGTATCAATTTAACACTATCATTTTCATAACATAAAATATATTATTTGTTAAATTTTCTTGTCATATGTAATTTACCCAACACTGTGTCTTCTAGAATTCAATTTTCTGACTCTTTCAACAGCTACAGGGAAAAGCTATGGTGGAAATCATTACTTTTTTTACATTAAATCAAAACCTTTTGGTTGTGAAATTCTTTAAATACTTTCTATTTATACTATTTATGCACATACTATAAGATCTGAAATGTCTATCTAAAGTTCATTACTTTTTATTCCGGTCAATTTAAGTAATGACCTTAGAAAATAAGAATTTATGGCACTGTAATCACTCTATAAAGTCTTGACTATAAATACATTACAGTTTGATCTACTGATGCAATCACTGAGAACTACAGCACTGAATAATGCAGAAAGCTACAGATGATTTAGCAGATAATCAAAATCAATTCATTATAAGCAGTCCATTAAAGCTACTATATCCCACCACAATGTGTTAATTATAATATACAGCAGATTGGTCAAAGATGAAACCATACATTCCTGAAAGGTTAGTACTGCAGTTTACTTCAGCAGCTAATCAGCAATTAATCCACAAAAATAAAATATTTTATGTAAAGGTCAAGGTTAAATCTTTCTTGACCTTGACCTTGTCATTGTGACCTTGACCCAGTTAGGTGACCTTGACCCTTTTGCTCACCTGTTGCCCCTTTTTTGGGTTCCTCTGTGACATGTACATAACTATCTGTGGGTTCTGAAATAATATTAAGTCACATGTTTGTGTATATAATCTGGAAACTGTAATTTCATTTTAATGTTTACTTTTAAAACAGCAAATTTAATTTGATTAAACACATGCCACACTAGCATGCACCAAAATATCATAGATTTACTCATCACAGACAGTTAGTAGTGATTAAACAAACTTAAAAGGCTTCGTTATTAATTATAAATTAATGAAGAATAATACATTGGGACATTCAATGAACTTTTCAGTAAAAAAGGTAAAAAAGAGTGATGTACCTGTCTTGCCAGCGGATGCACCGTTAGTGTTCTTGTCTTGCTCCTCTGTCGGCTCGGGTGTCGGGGCCTCTGTCTCGGGCTCAGGCTTTGGGGTGGTGGGTGGGGGAGTGGGACGCTCTGTTAATACAATAAAATCACGTTATCAGCAAATTTCTTATTTAGTTTTATTCTTTCATTTAAGGAGGATGCAAGTCCATGGTATATCTGTTAACCATACCAGAAACCAAACATGAGCCCAATAGAGAGTTAAATATTAGATAAATAGGATAACAGATACATCACATATCATAAACATCATTGCTGTCATCATTGCCATCATTCATTCATCATATTCACAATCAGGTCCACTCAAAATATATACTATATGATTAATATGATTAATAAGACACATTGTTATATATCTCTTTACTGATGCCACTATCAACAATAGGACATCATCATTAACATCTCTGTCATCATCAGCCATGCTGTGGTCCTCCTCCTCCTCATCATCATTATCATCATCATCAACAGCATCAGCATCATCAGAGGTACTTATCTAACGAAAACATTATCAGTGCTATCAACATATCACATCATCACCAATATCATGATCATTAATGTTACCCTAAGTCATTCCGTTTGTTTTACTTTTTTAGATAAAGGAATACAGATGGCGTTATCTTCTGACATAAGATGAGCAATAGCTTTTCAGTTTGTGATGCTACTATATAATATATATTCAATATGTGTCAGTCTGCAAATATTACATTTTGAGCTGTGAGCCCTTATGTAAGAACAAGTTCTGAGTGGAAATATAACAGGAATGGATAAGACACAGTTAAGTGAACATATTAATAAAAAGTACCATTTCTGTTTTTTTTTTATATTTCTTATTTTTTTTTATTTTAACTCTAGGGTGCCAGCATAACTGATGCAGCTTAATTATTTCCATTTATAGAAATTTATAGATAATTTTTCTAAAAAAATTCATGGATTGTAACAAAAGTCAGTCACAAGGGTTATAATTAGGACAAATATAAAATGGGTCAGAGGCAATAAGCCATTCGGCAATTAAATTTACAAGAGTAAACTGTAGGGATAATTATGTAGTCATGTCGCTATAAACAATGGATACTAGCAGCACAACTTCACAACTGTGAGCAATTTCCAGGGCAATGGACAGTCGTAGATCAGATAAGCTCGTAAACGCTTCAGAGTTACGAGTTTACAAACTCTCTGGAGGGTTTGACGGAACAACTGGTATACAAAGACATGATACTGACCCAGTTGTCTGGTCTCATTCTTGGAGACATCCCAAATCAAATACCTCACCCAATTACCCGATATATGGCCAATTGTCTTTGGTAAAATTTCCTAATTTTGCCTCCAATAAAAGCTGAATTATGATTAAGATGTCAGCTTACACTGAGGTTTTTTATGATGAGTAAATATTAGCTACACCTGAGCAGAACACGTAATGAATATGCTGCAGCTGATTATGATCCAATGAGTCTAGTTCTGATGATGAGCCATATTTAATTAAATGAAGGGTGATTCATTATTGTATTATTATAGTGTTAAAATGTGTAAGTTTTGGGAAGACATGTCTCATATTGTAAAATTTATCGAGTGTTTGTCTGGAACAAGTATGGGAAAGTATATATGGATACATATATATTATGTATATCTAATACCATATTTATACCATTTTGAACGCGGGTATGTTTTTTAGCTCTGTTAATTAGTCCTAATTTTCTTAATGTGTTGGTATATTAAGGATTTTCAATAACACCTATGTATAGGAGACTTTTATTTATTTTCATTAATATTTTGGGCAGTGTGAAATGGGAGTGAAACAGACCCATGAAAATACTGTGGGTTAAATTATGTGATAGGCTTATATATGAGTATATACAGTATTGTTTCTACAGGTTCCATATGAATATACTTTTTTGAAATCCTAATCAAACATGGATCAATAACAAGCAACTGCTGACAGAAATAGAAGCAACAATCAGGATTCCCACCAGCATTGACAAAACCCTCAAAAACCACAAAAGTTTAATTTCCCCACTACCAGGATGGGCAAGTTATGACTCATGCACTTGCATTTTCAATTACTCATAAAGTCCAGAATTGTTTAGCCCCTTCATAAAACCACACAGTCAATGATTTTATCTGATTACTTGATAATTAAAGATCACAGTAACACCGGCTTCGTGGATGAAAAAAAAACTATAAAGCAAAACCAATGATCCTGCACACATGTATCAGTGTTAATACATATACCGTATTTGCCCGGATGAGTAATTTATTTAGTATGTGGTGTGTTCCTGATCCCTAATGAACGCTTCCTCCCATTTTAAGCCTAGATTTCCCCAAATTTGTTAGGTCACTGATTTTCCCAGTTAGGTGATGAAAGATTTGCCACACATAAACTTGAAAACATATGTCGTCTCATTGTTTAATTTAAAAAGATATGGCAACTTTGGATTGCAGGCACTAAATTTATTTTTTGCCTGCAAAATCAAAGAGAGCTGGGCGTTTATTAGAGAGGAGGGGTAGCTCATTAGGTTAAATTAAATACAGTATCTATTTTCATTTTAAATATTGTTTAAGTTCTTCTTTATTGGGCATTCAACTGAATCAGGAAGAATTAACCATATATATGTTTTTATAAAGCCTTCTGGATTTCAATACCCACAGCAAGGTGTAATCTGTACTAAGGAGAAAAGAGACCTTTGGAATTTTATAGACATTTTCAAGATATACTGGAAATTATATTGTAATTTAAGAGAGAAATTCTATATTTGAGAATAGGAGATCTTTGAAATATTCTCTTCAGAATTTTGCCTGAATTTTTTTTTTTCCTGTGGGGGCCAGCAGAGATGGATCCACCCATCTACAACTACACCTTGAACTTACCGATGGATTGCTGCCTTTTTTTTAACATAAATAAACATCTTCAGTGATGACTGAATAAGTATATAAATAATGATGTGTTATGTGTTTTGTATCTGTTTTAGATGTCTTATTCCCGGATGTCTTTATAACAAGCATATCAGAATACTAAGGAACTAATATTATCGTAATAAATCATTCTTTACAGCAAACAGGGAATCTGTTTTTATATCATGGACACTATAAATAAAGGACATCCAGCTTTGAGGTAAAATCATGAAAATACTTGTTTAAAAAAAAAACAACAAGAAAAAGAGTTAAGATGCTACACTCAGCCTGTAGTAACCAAGAGCTACATCCTGCAGTCTTGCATACTCCTGCTGTTTAAGCTAGTCACCCACCAGAGTTATATCCCAGAGCCAATAGCCGCTACCATGAATAACAACGCAAACACTGGGGCATTTTTTTTGCAAAGACTATTAACATGTAGGCAGCCTGAGTCAGGTCTATGGAAACTGCTGAGTCGGCAATATTGTGTCTCATCATTTTATTGTATCATCAAAAAGCCCAATTACCCAGCGGAAGCCTGGTCATTTGTAAGTCTACGCCCTCAGAGGAGATCATGGGATATCGCTTTTTCCTGGACTCTTTTGTGATTGGTCTAGGGTATAACGGGACATTGTGTTGGGGTTAGGATATTTGCTCTCCAGTATTAGATGATTCATTTGATAAGAGTATTTTCTCAATGACTGGGTGAACACAGGGAATGCCAATAACCTGCCATGTATATCATTTATATATGTAGGATTTATTTAATACATAAATATACAAAGTTTATCTTTGATTGTTAAATTTGTTGTACATGTAATATGTTTGAAGTCCTTCCAGAGTGTACACACAGAAATGTTAAATGTGTACATGTGTGTGTGTGTATGCTTGTTGAAGGGGAAATCCTTATATATTTTTTTAAATAATAATATCACAATGATTTTGAGATAAAAAAAAAATGTTTCTAATAGTTTTACAAGAGTCAACTAGACAATATATATATATATATATATATATATATATATATATATATATATATATATATATATACATATATATATATATATATATATATATACATACAATGTCCTAACATACTGTTTTTAACTTGTATACATGATTATTTTTTGCAGTTTTCTTTTAGTAAGTGTTTTGAGATGGTTCCTTATTTACGAAAAAAATCTTTTGAAATATGTGGGGGCAATATGAAAGATCAATTTTTTTATAATTTTACAGGCAAGCTTAGTCTGAAGAATTAGGAAATAGACCATTGGGAACAGAAAATAAATGGAATGAGTTTTTGATTATCTTTATATATCTTTGATTATCTAATATTTGATGCTACTTACATACTTGAGAAACCAATGAGGTTATGGAGAAAAGTACTGTTCATCTGAGTTGATTGAGGCAATAATTCCCCTATTAATAATACTGTATTCGATGTAATAAGCCCCCTCCCCCCATGATTTTTTTTAGAATTTTCTTTGAGAAAAAGGAAGGGATGAGATATTCTCACCTAAAAAAGAAATTGGCAATACTTACTGTCACAAATATTTTGCCACCTCGCCTGATGATTAAAAATAAAATAGAAGGACGGCTTTTTTGGGTTTATTGGCATCTGTTTCTGGGATTTTCTGTCCTGTGATTTGCAGAAGATGGTGTCCCAGCTTTGATCAAAATGTGCTGGCTTGTTTACATTAGCAGGAGATTTTATTTGCTATTCAAGTTCCATGCTTATGTAATATGTTGGTATTAATATGATGAACACACTAAATACATCGTTTGAATTGGAACTGATTTGATTCACATTGCTATACAATCATCATTTGGTTTCTTTTGCCGCAAATTTGCTGTGATGTCAAACAAAAGTGTCAGTATCACCGCGGATACATGTGACAACTCAAACTGAGGTGGGGGGGGGGGGGGTTTGGGCAATAAAAATATTTGTTAAAAATCAATTTTGAGAGCTCCCAGGGCACTCATTATGTCGAATATGGTATAACAAATTTAAAACAATGGTAAACATAGGGCAACCCAAAGTATGGCACTTGTCCACCATGCCTCATCAGTTTGAAGTGTCTTTACCTTTCTCTATTGGGCTGGTAAGGTGAGACAGGGAGAGATGGTAATCTCCCTTGTATAGACTACAAAGATAAGTGCACTAAATGACCCCTATTGCTATTATCTAACATGATTACATCTTCTGTATTTGCGGATGTCTGGCTTACGTATGTTATCAAATATGAAAAAAGTCTGTGTAAATATTATTTGTATGTCTAATGATATGTATACATGCTCAGTGTAGAATGTATATATGAGGCCATCAAGTAATAGCTTCTCAGGATGCAGTTGGACTGACGTTGTATCTTAAGTGATAGGACAATCCAACCAGGCTTTAAATCTGTCTTGAACACCCCTCAGATTGTCCCATTTCTCAAATTTATGGTAATACCGCCAGCCGTGTGTAACTTGTAATCTGTATCTATGTAGAGTTGCAGGGATTAAACATGTTGCTGTTGTCATAGCGATTATCATGTTATCAATCATAACGACTTGCACACTTTCATTATATTATTATTACTGTTGTGTCATTAACAGCTCACATATGCTAACTGGTATATAAAGATATTACATAATTTTATCCAAACATACTAACACTAGATATTTCTCTTGACTGACAGTTCATTATTCATTAATTACCAGTAGAGGTGTCATCCTGAAAAAAATAAAATCTGCTGTGGTGACCCAATAACCCAGAGTAATTTCAACAATCATTACATTTGAATGATAACTACTGAAATAATTTATTTTCCAAAAGATATGCATACTGACAAATTATATCTAAATTACTTTCTCTATAAATAATAGGGTAACATTACTGGGCCAAATAGAAGGATTTTAATAAATTCAAGAAACTGATGGATTATCGGAACATGAGCCTTAAGGCATTATGGGAATGCATTAAAACAATTGGGGAAATCCTAATGCATTGTGGTCCAAGGGACTGTTATAAATTGTGGGAAGGATTAAGAGCATTATGGGAATAGAAATGGTGCATTATGGGTTTATGAGACCTGGTAACACTCCCCAGTAGTTTCACCATAAGTTTCTGTAATACCCTGTAATAGTAAGGGGCGCCTGTTGTGTAATGTTGGGGCAGGGTGGTACAGCTGGGTACTGAGCAGGGTTGTTTATATAAGATAATACAGGGGTGATTCAGGGGTCTTGTTACAATAGGGTCATGACCCAAGCTACCTGCTCACAACCAATTATCCCCATGTGGTGCTGACTTCACGACTGTAAAAAAAAATAAGGTGTACATGTGTATGTGTGTGTGTGTGAAAGAGAGAAAATGAGAGGGAGAGGGAAGGGGCAGAAATGGTGTGAGAGAAGAGAGAAATGTTGTTAGCAGAGGCTATATACACACATTAATATTATTATTAATGAGATTGATATATGTAATGTTTCAGTGAAAGATGTATGGGGAGGGGTGGAGGTTGTGGGGCATAGGATGCACAGAGCTAAATTAACCAATATATATAACTATATTAAAATCTCAGAAAATATAGTTAAATTTAATGAAGAGCAAACTATGTAAAAAACATATTAGGAAATGAAATATCACTCTGAAAAAAAAACAAAACAAACAAAGGCAGTCACTTGTAAATAGAACAGCAAAGTTATTTGGATTCATGTTGAAAATCACTTAATATTACTTACACCTGATATTTGTATTGCATACTACATATTCTGACCCCTGATCTTGAATGAATGGTGTGTCATGGTTACTTGTGGAGAAGTAATGTGCATTTTTAGAGGCCTCCAGGTTGTATCAAGGGTGGTCTTAATAGGTCCACCAGAAGCCAAGTAACATTCTTGTAAAGTGGCCTGCAATTTGTCTGGGTGGAGAAAGGAAACCTAGAACCCCTGCCGTGTTTTGTCAACTAGCAAAAACCAGCAAGACCCCAGAGGCAGTCAACTATGAAAGGACTAGTGGAGGAGACTGGTACCTGAAGGTTTGTGGTAACTAAAGCAAGTGGACGGATCATCATTATTGGTTAAATTATAATGTAACCTGAGTATAAGTGCAGGCTGCAGTATGTAATACAGTGATGTTAAACTCATTATGATTCATTAAGTTTAGGTTTTAGTGTGGATACAACTGGAATATTCCTGACTTTCTTTCCAAGGGACCATAATTATCAACTTAAATTGTTCGGTCTCTGTTTGCAAAATGTAACATAAGCTATATATTTTTTTTTATTTTTTTTCCTGCTGTTGTAGAAATAGATCATCAATATAATCTTAATTATAGTTATCATAATTTTTAGAATTAGAATTCTAACTATTAAGTGTTCCAGATTACAATCACAGTGTCTTATGTGCCTTATACACTCTTAAATTTACCTATGATATATCAGTGTATCATTAATCAACCATCATTATGTAAAGGAAGCAGTCACTTAGGGATGACATCTTATATGCATAATGGTATAATATATAATTATAGCAGACTCAGCAGGTAAAATGTTGTCTATGTGCTAAGGAACACTGACTTGCTGGAGCTTCATTCTTCCATATAGTCACCCTTACATAACTGTGAGTGAAAAGAAGTCAGAAGCTAATTTAGATATTTGAGCACCTGAGTGGTTTATGACAATGACCTCTGACCTTTAACACAAGGTCATATACCTGTTACACCTGTACCCTCAGTTGCCATGGTAACTGCTTACCCCCACAGTTCAGAGATATATATCAAATTCCTACTCTTGCCTTTCCGTCAGGTACTCTATCTGTTCCCACTTGTTTGCTTAACAATCTTCTGTAGCTGTAACCAGTTCTCTTCATTCTATTTTATAAAACCTGTTTTTCTTTTCAGCCTCCCTTAGCAAAAAACGAGCTTGCCGCGCACTGTTGCTGCAAACTTGCAGCAGCTTTGCAGCAACCTTGCAGCAAGGTCACAATTTGCCATGCAAATTAGTTTGCGGCAACCTTGCTGCAGGCTTGCTGCAACCAATGTTCCCGCAGCCCTTTTCCTGCAGCCTTCTCGCACACTTTCCCGCAGCCTTCTCGCACACTTCCTGCAGCCTTGCACACTTCCTGCAGCTTCTCGCACACTTTCCCGCAGCCTTCTCGCACACTTTCCCGCAGCCTTCTTGCACACTTTCCCGCAGCCTTCTCGCACACTTCCTGCAGCCTTGCACACTTTCTGCAGCTTCTCGCACACTTTCCCGCAGCTTTGCAGCAACCTTGCAACAAGGTCACAATTTGCCATGCAAATTAGTTTGCGGCAACCTTGCTGCAGGCTTGCTGCAACCAATGTTCCCGCAGCCCTTTTCCTGCAGCCTATTCGCACACTTTCCCGCAGCCTTCTCGCACACTTCCCGCAGCCTCCTCGCTCACTTCCCGCAGCCTCGCACACTTTCCTGCAGCCTTCTCGCACACTTTCCCGCAGCCTTCTTGCACACTTTCCCGCAGCCTTCTCGCACACTTCCTGCAGCCTTGCACACTTTCTGCAGCTTCTCGCACACTTTCCCGCAGCCTTCTCGCACACTTTCCCGCAGCAGGGGCCAATTAGATAGCAGCCATGATATGTATAAACAATAGCACGTGGGCTCAGTTATTGTGTACAAGCAGACATGCCATGTCATTAGTCAGTGACTGTCTCTGCTCCAAATATAAATGCAGGTACTCAACAGAACAAGCTCTCATGAAACTCCATTTAATTTGCACATACAATTAAACGTTAATCCATAATGGCTTTTAAATATAAACCAAACTTAATCAAGCTTTGTTAGAAATTACACCTTGATGAATATGAATCAGAGTACACACTACACAGTCACACGAATCCTGCATGAAGTTGTGTAGCTACATAGCTGAAGTTCTGGGTGAGTATATTGTCAGGCCAAGGACTGGAAACATGAACCACAAAGTGACATTGGGTTACTTCAATATTGTTAGGAATTTCCCGTTTACTTAGGGTGACATCTATAGACATAAGTCAAACAGAATTTAGCAAATCAACTTTAAATGAAGCTTAGCCTGAGAATTTTAAAGTTTGTGTGAAGATGAAAACAAAACCTTATTTAAAGTTACTGTTTCATATTCAAATCAATAAAACTCAAAATGCAGTGGAGTTCAATAAATGCATGATATACACGTTAACCACAGAATTGTTTTCATGCTGCCTTTGATATATCTGCCTTCCAGCTTGAAAACATCTTTCAATCCCACCATTAATCTTAGACTTAGTTTTTACTTTTCCACAAAATAAAATTTAATACTACACTTTCTGTGTATAAAATTACTTTAGGAAAAATCAATCTTATCAGTGGTGGGCAGCCCTTTATCAATGCTTGCTGCCGCATCCCTTAGGGTACAAATATGTAGTTCAAACTTACTGGTGGTAGTAACATAACACCCTCTCTTTGTTCCTCCCATCAACTAATTGTATGTTCTAATTAATCCAATGAGTCCTCTGAACATGCTGGATCTGTTGAATGTTACTCTTACTTGAGCTATTTGGCACAGATCTTCATATTTTAGAAGAGCTAACAAAGCACTGTCTTTTACTAATTTTGCAAAAATGGCTGCCTTTCCCTCCAAAATCAGTTTAGCCAATCACAGCAGGGTAAGACAGGAAATAGTAGAGCAAATAAAACTGTAAAAGACTGCGGCTAGCCGCAACCCTCCCGCAGCCTTCCTGCGCACAGCATCCAGTTAACTCTATGAGTTTTTACAGTTTTATTTGCTCTACTATTTCCCGCAGCCTTCCTGCACACATTATTAAAATACTCTATAGGACTGCGGCTAGCCGCAACCCTCCCACAACCTTCCAGCACACAATTCAGATTTGCTGCACACTTTCCTGCAGCCTTTGCCAGGCAGCGGGAAGCATGCAACTAGCCGCAGCCTTCCTGCACACTCTTCTTGCAGCCTATTTTGGTTTCTGCTGCTTTGCAGCACGGTTGCAGCAAAGCAGCGGCAAACTTTTCATTTTGCTAAGGGCTATTACTGACTGCATTAAGGTTTTCATTATTGATAATTTGAATCCCTCTTCTCTTGTTGTTTTATAGCTACCATTTGCTACCTTCATTCATAAGGTACAGGATTTTTTTTTGCTAGCACATGCTTCACCTATATTTGCTATAGATTGTATAACCTGGATATTTGCCACCTGTGGTTTTATTTTTACTTAAAAAAACATGGAAAAAGTTTCAACCATTGTATCAGTACATCTGTACGGTAATCACACAATAGCATACCAGGTTAGTGTAACCTTAACCTAAAGATATAGGTTTGGAAAGACATCTTTGATTGAGGTGTTGGGTTCTCATACCAGAAGTTTTTAGCCCTAGTGGTTACAATCTATGTCTTGTTAATGATGAACTATGGAGGACGTAAAAAGTTTTAAATGTTCACTGATAAATAAAGAAGTATGGATCAAATCATTTTCTGGATGCACAGACTTGTGTGATTAAGAGTGAAAAATTAAGTCAGTTAGAAATTAGGCCAGCTTAACAGAGTTTCTGTAATAATCAATGGAGCAAATTGTATAAGTCTGATTAGCAGACGGACTATGACTTAGAAAACGGCTGAAAAATGTTAACGTGTTGTGGCTGTAAACATTATAAATAATATCGTTTTATAGCTAAAGTGTACACTTGCAAGTAACGTTTTAAAATACTGGATAGATAACCATAACACCAGCATTACAGTTTTACATGAATGATTTATGTCTGTTTTATAAGTTATAATTCTGTTTTAAAACTCAAGCTGTTTTTCTAAAGACAAAACCATTTCATATAGTTCAGATGGCCTTTTTATTAAAGTAGTATAGACCTTGAAGCCACTGCCTATCAACCTCATTTATTGTCAGTCTATTGAAGAACTTGAATGTCACACAACACAATCCTTTTCCAAATTACATTTCCTGTTTTCTGTTAGCCAGTAAGTTATATAAAATATGAATCACCTGTTTGCAATTTCTACTGTAATACAACAGTCAGTCCCACCCTTTGTGAAACTAACACTATTTAAAGTCTTGACCTATTGTAAAAACATATTTCATATAATAAGTGATTCATTGTGTGTTATGAAACCATTAAATATTTATGCGCTGTATGATATTTCAAGGATTCTCTTTCCATTTTTCTTGATTTATGACCACATGACTGTTGTACACAATATTCTTCAGTTCATAAATCAAAGAAAATGAAAAGAAAATCTTGAGTGTTTGATAGTTATAACTTAATCTTTTTCATTTTTTTAGAATATAGTTTGTTTTATTTGGAATATAACTTGTGTATAATATGTACTAACTATTTGATGTGATGCTGTTTGCATACTTCATGCGATTAATATTTTTCTCTTCCAAAACACATTTACAACAACATAACGTGGAATGTATATTTTTAGAACAAAAGCATGCTAACATTTGAGATCAAACAACATTTTATTTGAGAGCATCTTTGGGGAGTAATAATCATAGATTTATTTTCCTGCGGGTGCAGCTGTAACACTGGCAAGACGTGCCGATATTAATACACGACTGGTTTATGAGCATTACTACAGAGGTATCAGGGCTGACTTTGAGAGTCTATAGCAGCCACACCTATGTCAGAAGCAGTCGCAAAAAAACAGCCCAAGCCAGTCAAGACTTTAATGAAACCGATTTCCGCGTGGGGTGTACGTCAGAGGTCAGACTAAGCAAATGCCAACCCTCCTTCCCTTGGGGAATTCTTGCACACCTTGCTGATATCGACACTTGTTTCTATGGCAACCTATTTTTGAAGAGGTTTCCGACATCAGGTAGAAAAGAGCAGCATACCAAGTGTCAGGTGTTCTCTCCCAGTGCATCATGGGAAGAAAGATTAAAGATCAGCAGTTTTTCATGTATGAAGTTTTTTTTAGTATCAGACTGGTTCAGCCATAGCTATTTATAAAGTCTCACATAAAGCACTGTGTACTATGATATATTACCAAGGTTGTATCAAGATGAATGTAATGAACAATATTATTTGTGAAAACTGTCAATACTAGTATCTATAATTCACACCCGCCATATATTCTCATATCTAGATTAGGCAAGGACCTCTTTGTTCATGCCTAAATTTTTTTATATATTTTTATTAATGGTATATAATATTTATATAATTTTTTATTTTATGAGGCATTAAGGAAGACTATGCTCTGTTCTTAGTTATAATTTATAAGTCTGATTGTGCAGTCTTGAGTTGCAAGATGCCAGATACCACAGAATTCAGTTTGAAAAGTTGGTAAAATGCTGAAGTAGTGTTTTCCCTAAAATGTAATAACTTCTTACAAATATCTCTTTCATCAAATCAGAGCAAGAATCAGTCAAAAGGCACAAATAATCTTTGTAGACTTTAGAACCAATCTATATGGATAACAGTCATTGCCCCATCTTTACTTGACATGCTATGCACACAGCCCAAGTAAGCCATCCTATATTGCCATAACAAAGAATCAGGTCAGACTTGTGATTAAGTTATGAAGAATGATGCAGGGTCTTCCGCATCCATTACAACTAATTGAGCAATATAAACTGGCTGGCTTCTTGCAATTAGTGCTCTTACTGAAGCAAGTCCATCTATGGTAATCTTGGTGGCTTTGGTCTCATTTCCTCACAAGCTTTGAATAACAGATTTTTTTATGATTTTAGTGTTGTTTATGATCCATAAATGACAAAGTGCATTTTTTCATATGGTTACTTTATTTTCTTACTACATTTTATCTTCAGACCACTATAGGGTTTTATCTTCTTTACAAAAAAACAATGATGTGTTTATTTTCTTGATACATTCAACATCTGATAAATGATTTAGCATCATCTTTATAAGTCATCAGTAATAATATGCATCTTTTGATGTACATAACAGCTTTTTTTTGCCTGTTCATATTAAATGAGTTATCTTTCAAGAGTAAGCTAAAAAATGTTCATTACTAAGATAGGCATGAAACTTTTCTTGGGCTTAAGTCTGAAATGGAAAAACTGCAAAACTTAATTTAAATTATCAAACATAATGCAGTTATAAGACATATATTATAGAAATTCAGCAATCTTCAAATACATGTAATCTCTCAAAACTCAACAATTTTGCACACATAGTTCTGTGTGTTATCATATTGTCAAATTGACATGCACATTAAATATGGTTTGAATCACACAAACTGTAATTTGTCATCTGTCTTCACCCAGAAAAAAGCATATTCTTGCAAAAGTCATGAAAAGATGCAAATAAAAAAGAAAATGAAAAGAAATAGAGAATTCTGTATATATACACAAATATGCAAATCAAATGTATGTATATGTATTACAGAAAGAAGTTGCAAATGTAAAATCATACATGAATATGCAAATGAATATGCAAATCAGAAAATGACAGAAAGTACAAAAGATAAAAGCAGTATCAGATGAGATCATCTTCACAGCTGAAATCAGAAATGAATATTCATGATTGTTTATTTGTGCCCTCACACAGAAACCTCAGTGATTTCAGCAAAGTTTAGTGCAGTCTGCAGTAATTAATATACAGAGACAAAAGTAGTACTGACAAACATCAATTACAACTGACATTTATTGTATCATTATATATCCATTTCAAAGATAATGAATAACATTTCAATATTTCAGAAATTTGCACTAAATCTTGTCAAATCTAGTAATTTACAAAATCTTATAAAGTACTTGATTCAAGCAAAAGATGACAAAATGTTTTCTTTATATTTACTTTTGAACTCTGATTTTCTGCCCTTGGGCATTTCATGACTTGATCAAATACAAAAACCCTTTTAAGTCAAAGAGAGAAGTTTCCCAAATTTCATGAAACAATATTTTGAAAAAGTAAATTAAGATTTTTGCAGAAAGTATGCAATAATTTTGCCAATAAAAAAATCATATTTCTGAAGACATATCATTCAGTCTTACTATGTTTACTTCCTCAGAAAACATCTCTGGGTGTGAAATTGACAGTTTCATGGAATACTTTGATTTCTTTTTGATGTATATTTATATGTTATGTGGTCTCACTATTAGAACAGCCTGCTGTAGGGCTGCTGTAGGTTACTGCAAGGCTGCACCAGCTTATGTACAGTACTGAAAGACAAGAAGCTCATGTCCAACTGCTGTCTCACAAAACTATAACAAACAACAGGCCAAAGGTCCTACTTGTGGGGCCAAGGACAAATTTAAACATGACTGATGTTGATTTGTTTCCTACTCATTGCATTCTGCAACTAGTGAGCAGCCATCTTGGATATGTAACTTTACTTGAATAAGAAGTTTTCCTTATTTTTTCTGTGTATAGGTAAGGGTAATGCAAGGGTAGAGCGTTGATAGTCTGCTATTAGCGATGACATCAGTCTCTAAGTTACACTTTGCCTTCCTAGTCTTTTAAGGCCTTCAGGTTTTTTATTGTAGCTTTTCTCAGCTTCCCAGGAAGCATATGCAACCAATGCTGCCATTGTGAGAATTACAGTATTTTTCATTTTACATTTGCCTTCCACCAATGACCAGTACCCATTCACTCCTTGTTGTAATGGAGTCTTAGCACAGAAGAATGGGATGTGAATATGCAACCTAGCAATCACTAGTCCAGTGCACTTACAATTTTGCAATCATTACCATGGTAAATGTATTGCTTAATCTAAACATAAGAGAAAGTGCTCTGCTGAGCTTAAATATCACTTATCTTGTACCACTGAGATTGACTTATACCCGAAGTCAATCATGCAAAATATAATTAAAATCTTCTGTTTGGTTGCCAAGAGGTTTATGACTTTATAAATCTGGGTTAAGCATGAAAAAATCTTTAATTTGAAGTTCATGCCAAGAATTTCCAATGTTTGCCCATGGTTTCTAAATCAATTTGGCAACTTTGAGCCAAGTGCCAATCAATATTCCTTTCTGCGTCATAGAGATTATAAATCTCAAACCCTGCTTTGCCAAAATCAAAAGGTTTTATTGTTCAATATGCAACAGGAACTTCAACATTTATTACTCAGTTAGTGTTTCATGGTCAGAAAAATAAGGTTCAGGGTAGCTAATAAACACTGATTGGTTTCCTGTGGCTATAATCACTGCTGATTCACCAAACATTACCCTTGATCTATAATGGAAAACATGGAAGTCTGTTTGACTGAGGGTGGGCACTTTGGGGGGGGGGGCCAGGGGGGGAGCTGTTTAATTTATCATTTTTGTCCCACATTGGGTTTAGTTATTCTAGATAAACATGGCTGAATATTGACTTTTACTTCAAAACATTTTTTTTTCAAATCACTTAAAGCTGAATTTCACAAAATAAGATTCACTTTAGACACTGATTCCCCTGAGACCGTCAAAGGAACTATGTGACCTTGACCCCACTATGTGACCTTGACTATATGACCTTGAGTTTTTCAATGCTAGAGACAGAGATGGCTAACTATGTATTATAAAACCTTTTGATAAATAACTGGCCTTGTGTCATTTCTCAATACCATAGTGTCAGGAGCGGGACAGGCAATATGTGACCTTGACCTCATGTTGTGACCTTCACATATCTCCCTAACTGTGGGTGTGGAAGGTGCAAAATGTAACACTTACATGCATTTGTGAGTGCATGTGTCTTAAACGCGTGTGCATATGCTTCATCTTTCAAAGCATGCAACTTTAACATATGGTGTATTTAAAATATGCACATCTCATTGAAATGAATACTGGATAAAAACACATTTCCTTTTCATGCTTTTAACTTTGTGAATGGAGTGATAAAGATAAATGTGTTTCCAAGGTGGGCCCACATGCAGATATGTGCTTAAAGATAACCAGCCACATTTCAAACTCTGCCTTTCTGTAAATTCTCAAGATATTAAGATCATTATGTGTGAAAGAGAAAATGCAGAGAAAATACATATATCAACAAATTAGGAGTGAAATATTAAACAAATACTGATAGGAAAATTAATGTTGTAAATTTAAACAAAGAGAATAGTATTTAAACACTCTTTGATAACTATCATTATTTTATGATTATGAAAGTCTCAGACAGGCAATGTTTTATGTGGTTGTATATCTTCAGTTCTTTTTTTTTTTTTTTTTTGAGACAGCAGTTTGACCAGAAAATCATTCTACTTCATAGGCTGTTGTCGTATAATCACATACGATCTACAGAGAACACATTGTCACGTGATTGGTCAGGCAATGTGCGAGATGTCAAGGTCAACTTGTGACCTCAGATGACCCCTACCTGTTGGTCTAATATTAGGAGTTTCACCATCTCTGGCTAAAAGAGAAATACCATCAATACATTCCATGAAAAATATACAAATAATATATGGATGTCACTCATGCTTAATCTGAGTATCATTAACAGACATTAACAACTATTGTTCAACACAGGTTTACCATAATGCATATAACATACTCACTGAATTCCCTAAAAAACAAACATGCTATGAAAAGCTGACATTTTTTAAAGACAGTCAATGTACATACAGGCAAGACTTTTTCACAAACAGACATACACTTTGAACAAACAAGTAACAAACTGTTGAGTCAAACCATCAAGCAAAGTTCACATTACCCCATGTGATCTGAAACTTGCCCACATATATACATCATTAGAAACAATTATACATCACTTATACAATTTTCATTCCAACTGTAGAGACATCATCTACACAAATACAATATTTCATTCATTTTCCACCTATTCATTTTACAAACTCACTGACTAAAAAAAAAGTTGAATGTCCTATTTATTTATAACTCCCTGTCTTCATGGTGAAAAAGGGGATATTGGTATCAGTGGAGAAATTAAATGAGGTCATCCTGGCCTATTTTATGAACTAAATGAGGTTCTCCACAAAGAATGTAAATTAAAGTCAAACTGGACTTTTATACCCTGATACACCTTTTCAAAATACCGTAAAAAAGGACTATATACTTCTTTAAATATATATTGTGTCACCATATATATTATTGAAGTCATACATATTGTACCATGAAACAGATTAAAACATTCATGGAATGTTTTAAGTATGGCAACTTTGGAAATGTTTGTATCAGAAAATCTACAAGGATTTTGATCGTTCCACAGGATGGACAAAGATCGGATTATATAGAAAATTTAATATTTGTATGCTTTAGTTATAACATATAAAAATATAGCTTACAAGTTTAGATGGTCAAGAAAACTAATATGACAACCAATAGTATTTTTTTGTAGTTGTAATTTGTTTCTGTAATTATACAAATGGGATGTTAAATAAACTTGAGTAACTGGACACTGTTTCAGTGCTTGGCCCAGCATGAAGTGTGAAAACCTGGGTGATATTTAGCTGGATAGTTTTAGGTCAGATCAGGATGGGGAAGCAGTCATAATATACACACATTGTGCAGACAGGTCTGCCTGAGAACAACCAGCAGGAAACAGTAGAGGTGTAAACCTACACATAACATGAGCCCTGGGCTCTCTGTACAGTTAAAATGGCCACACCATCTCTTGTAAGTGAAACCCACTCTCAGATGCCCTGTGGGAGTCCATCTATGGATTTATTGATTGTGCAATGTCGGATTCTCTCCTTGTTGGTATCACAGGGACCCCTGCGGTCAGCTTCCTATTCAGTCCCAATCAATGCCCGCCTTGTGTTATAATAAATGGTTCATTTTGTAGTTTGTTTTGGCCTTGAGGTTCAACTCTTTCAGCTTAACCTGTCTGCCAGCTGTCTTATCCTTGGCTTTCAGTTCAATGATTTTGGCTAGACTTGTCTGTTGGTTGTCCTGATCTGGGTTCAAAGTTAAACTGCTTCAAACAAACCTTCCCAGGAGTCTCCTTAATATTCTCTTTTATGAACTTCAACAAGGCTGATATTTTATCTGAGCTATTCTGAGACATATCATAATTTCCCTTTAATTTTTTTTTTTTTATTTCGGTTGCATTCAACACCCAATATCTATTAAACTGTGGCATAACTATTTTGGTCCTTGAAAGTGATCAGTCAACTACAAAGCAGACACTGTCTGTCCATAGGCAATACTTTATTTTGTGAACATTGCTTTTTCCCTGGTCTCACTAGCTTTTGAATAAATTCAGAACAATACAAAACACATTAGTTTATTATCAAAAACTGCATGGACAATTTTCAGCATTTTCTCATTTCACTTTGATCTCAATGCATCTGCTTGTGAATAAATGAATAATGTAGCTAGTTCAATGTTACCACCAAACATAAAGTATCAATGATAAATATCAACGTCATGCATGTTAGACCTGAGAATTATTCCCAAGTTACATCCTTCAAACAGTTACAATGCATACCAGTGTGTTATCAACAGCACCAGCGTGGACAATTTATCAACCTTGTTTCATACTTGATCAAAGGAAATTACTCAAAAGACTAGCAGAAAATGATAATTCAGTGGCCAATGTTCCATTATAAAACATATTTTTTAAAAGTATGATGTCAAAATGATTTATTTTGTCTGTGTGGCTAGAATATCCAGTATCTATATAGTGTAACACATTGTCTCAAATTAACTTTGTAATGAGGCATTTAAATATTGGCAGATAATATAATGCTTGCAAGTGTAGCTATATGCCTGACATCTTTTGCAAACCAAACAATGGACCTCCCTTCTTCAAAACCACTTTAATTAACTTTCAGGTTTTAATTATATGTTTCTATGTTAATCTAGGAACCTTATCCACAGAGAACTTTTTCATTATTGAAACAAAGGGGCCGACTTCTGAGTTGGTCTAGTCCAATGCATGGTAGCGCTCAGGCATGGACTCTTAACTGCTCTTGCTTAGGCACTCTATGCCATTTGAATGGCAAGTCTAAATCTGTAGTTGGGATATTTTCTGGGAATCTCTTGAGGTATGCATAACAAAACTTCCCCAAATTTAGTATAGATTTAAAAAGAAGCCATCATCTCATTATTAAAGGCTACATGTTTATTAATACCTTAATTGCTAAGTGAATTTGAACCCCGATTTTCAGTTCAATTTAGTCTGTTACATAAAGAAGCTGTTCAGATGATATATTCAAAGTAGAGGTCATTCTGCATGTAGAGAATACAATACACCTTTGCAAAGTTGAAACATTCTCAATGAATATGACCCTTTATTCAGATCTGCAGTGAATTTAAATGGCTTTTCCCAGTCCATCCTCCATTTGGAGATTCAAGGAAACTGGTTCTGTCATTATTTTTACATTCCTGCATGCTGGCAACAAAACAACAATAAAAAACAAACACAGGTGAAAACATGTCCTCCTCAAAAAATGTTTTTAATATCAAGGATTATTCTGAGAAAGTCAGCCATCATATTCTGAGGTTTGTATACATAAATCATGGACTGTCTTCAACTGCCACTCAAGTCTGACATTTTACTGATCAAGTTGCCAAACAAATGACCACTGGGTTGTTGTGTATTAACCAGAGTGACCCCCACAGCTGAGGTCAGTAATACAACCTGTCTGTCAGCGGCTGTGGGAAGACTTTCTCAGCATCTCACTGACTGTCCTAATAAACTTCAGCCCCTTAAGTCAAAATCTTCACTCAAGTCACATTAGTTTTAATCTTTGGGGATCTTTGGATTTGCATTTAATGTCATCCAAAGGGACTCACAAACCTCAGTCATTCACTCTGTTTACTCATGCATCACACTCAGTTGTATTAACGTTAGTCAGGTTATTATGTTAATGCTCCTTGAGAATGGTCAAGGGACTTATAACATCACCCAAAGTGTGCATTACTCAAGACATAATGCTAAGGATAATGGTCCAATAATATCTCCATTGTGATTTATTTATTCTTTTGTTGTGCTTATTAGGAAGCCATTATAACATGCTCAAGAGCTGTGTACTTTCACCCAATTGTAGAACAGCATAATGAATTCATTTTCATTAATGGTTTAAGAGAAAAAGAAACAGAAATTGATACTTTTTTTCATTACAATTCTTTATCATTCATGTCCTGTATTCCTTCCCTTTAAATCAATTAGTATTGTGCACATAAACTTACCCCATTTTTTACAGTGTAAAATCCATTGATTTTATATATTTATTCTTACGCTGTCAAGGACATAGAATTTTATACTATTTTTTGCTCCAAAATCCTTCCATTTTAATTGACTAAATTCTTCACTGAAAAAAAAATTGCAAAACTGACACGAAATTATGCACTATAATGATGCTCTTGCACTGTATTGCTTACTAGAGCAATTTCTACTTGAGTAACACCAGGTAGATACAGCCTGTCTTGCTGGACAGCCAAGAGGTCTAGATGCAGCACAAGTTAGACGCTAGTCAGGCAAATCATTACTCCAGACAGCACATCAGTTTCAGACTACTGCATGAGTCTTTCTAGCTGTACAGCCTTTGGTAGTTTGATGCATTAGTAGCCATGCTGTCTCACATAGTGCAAGTGATTCTTAAATCATGACAGTCCTATTTCTACATGAGTGCAGCCTGAGTTGGAATTCCTGCATTTTCTGGCTTTGCAGTTCATGGGCCTTGGCTGCAATGCTGGGTCTTGCCTGCAATTCTGGTCACACTTTCTACATGCATGTAAGTTGTAGCACAGCTATGCTTTTCTATGGAAATGTTTGGCACATCCAGAGTCAACATAATGCTCATGAGGAAATGTAGGAATCTGACAGGACTTGAGACATAGGACATGAGATAAATATAAAAGAGTTCATAGGGAATTCCAGCCAAAATATAGGGAAAATACAGGAGTTCACAGCACCATATATGAGTCTTCAATATAATAAATTACTGTCTAAATGCTGGAAATTATAGGGAATGAATGGAGACCTGTTTTCGTGGGAAAATATAGGATATATAAGAGTCAGCAGGAGCCCTACAGGAGTAAAGCACCTTCCTATGAGAGTTCTTGATGGTCAGCTTTTAGGACTGCTCACAGTGCTGGTCACATGTTCTGGTTGCAAATTTGTGCTGTCAGACTAACTTGTTAAAAGGGTGGTCTGATCTACTGTATTCTTACACATTCAGGGTCAGTGTCCTCAGTAACACGTACTGCACATTACCCACAACTTTGCACAACTTTCTGAGTCAGACAAATATGTTCTGGCTGGTGGACACATGAGTTTAGGTGTACTACACTCAGGCAGCTTTACAACAAGTGGTTTATGAAACTGATACAAGCTATTTGATCTGCCATGAGTTCTTAGTCAGCCAGCTGAGGTCAAGGTTTCATAACAGAAGTTTCATAACAGCTAGTCACGATAACCTCATCTTAGGCATGACCTGGGGACAGCAGTGGTCACAGGCTTATTATCTCTGTCAGGGACTGCATTAATATATCAGAAGATGCCTGGCTCCACAGTCTATAAACAGTCCTGGATGGCCTGGCCCAGTCCTCCACAAGCCTGACCAGCCAGCTCTGGGGCTGTGTGTAACAGGAGATGCCAGGGCAGATGAGGTCAGCCCCTGCTGGGTCAAGCTGGACTGATTATGGTTGTATTTGTGCAAGGCACTGCTGGGGTTATCTCACCAGGCGCCCCACCAGGCACCTAATGCATTCCTAAATAGTAAACACTGCCACTGGGGGTCATGACCCTAACCCATCCCCTCTATCCACACACATACACACACATACACGCATTATCAAATATATGTATGCAGTATTGAGATGAAAAAAAACATTTTCAAGATTTGATACAATAGTTTTATATCAGAAATACAGAAGCACACATATCCAAGGTATATGTGTGCATTATTGAGAAGGGGAAAAAACATTAGACAAAAATTTAGGCCAAAAAAAAGGTATGATTCTCAGGCAATTTTTTCAGAAATCAGTGCACATGAGCAATTTTTTTTTTTATATATTTTTGTATGTTTCAATAAAAATGTCATATGATCAGGGAAAAGCATGATTATAACAGAACTGTTTTGCTAAAAACGTAAAAACAATGCATAACAAAGGAAATCTTATCAAAATTGTATAACTTTATCTTCTTGAAAGAAATGTCTAAGAGGCTGGTGCTCAATATTGGTAAGTTTCAAGTTTCTATTGAAAATCAAGATAAAAAATGTTGATGGGAGGGATTAAAATTGACTTGTGTGGTGCCTGAGGACCATACCTTTTTTGGCCTCAGACATTTTTTTTTAATTACTCATTAATTGACCCACATAATGAGGTCTTACATATGCCACTGCATGAAATTATAACTACTTGAACCAAAAGGTTGTGGTATATCATGTGTCACTGGTTTAGTTTTTAAGCAAAATATATATCCAAGTTTAAAAAGTGTATGTTTCTGAATGCATATTTGAGTCTCTCATCTGGTGAAAATAGATATTACAGATATTGGTAGGAAAAAACAGGGAGATTTTGATTTTTTTAAAAGAATTCAAGTGTAGAACTAGAGACTACAGATATTCATAAAATCCATTATATGGTATAATATACCTTTTTAAGGCTAAATAATTTGCTAGTTTTATTTTTGTAACAAATTGCCTTTTGCTTAATTTTGTGACTTTCAGCACTAATATTATCCCCCTTTTATATTCATAAGCCAGCTGGGAGCTATCATTTTTGTCACCTCAAAATCAATGACGATCAAGATTTCTACTCTGATGCCAGTGTCTAGTATCAATTAATATGCGCCAAAATCCACCATGACTACTACAGACACTATCTGGGGCAGTATCTCTTTAACATTCTGTCCTCTGATGGCTCTGACATCAAAGTCATCTAGTCTGCTAAGTCAGGCAGAGGTCATTTATTTCCTCCAAGTGATAAGATCACTTCACCCTGTATCACTGATCACGACCCAGCCCTGTGCCCTTTCATACTCTCCCAAACCAGACAAGTACAGGCAATCAAAATTTTGTCCTGTTATCTGGAAACCGCTGTGCCTGGAAATTCCTGGATGAGTTGTCAAGGCAACTACAAATGTGTCAAGTGTGAGATGGTTAAAATCTTCAAAATGCCCATCAATCTTTTTTCTACATCTTTTTATTCTTATTTTATTACTGAAATTAATAATACCTGATATTATTTAAATTGATTTTATTGATAATTTCTATTGACAGATTCAAATATGTATTATTATTTGCTACTGAAAATATTTATGTACAGCTAAAACTGAATCTTAAAATACTGCAATTTACAGATTTTTTTATTGAATGAAAGTAATGTCCTGGACATATTTAAAGAACAAGGATATTGCCACAAAGAAACACATGATCCATATGACAAGAACAGCAGATTGATGTAGGAATATTTGTTAGATCTATTACTTTTTGCTGACATATGGAGAGTTTCATGTGCTACTATCTCTTCTTGTAATTTCAGAAAAAACATAGGTACACGTTACACTGTCAATGTGAGCGCCAAAACAATAACACAGTATTTTACCTGAAGTGTTTTACCTGTAGTATTTATCTGTATTATTTACCTGTATTTCAGACATAGGTATACAGGTATATGCTGGTACTATTAACCATATGTCAAGTACATTTTGTTTTTACATGTTGGTGTATACAGCTGTACCAGCCTGTGGTGTACACAGACCCCCCGCCTCTCTCAAAATCCTAGATGGCTCATGTCAATAAAAACACGTCTGCTAAATGCACCGACCAGTACCTAGAATACCATCAGAGAGGACACATACTAAGTTTTTCAACCTCTATCACCTCAAAACTACATAGTCTTTTTCCTTCCACATGACCTGCCAGTTTTCATAACAGTTCAAAATTTCCCCACTAGGGATCAGCAGCTAGGCAGTTACCTTGCTGGGAAACTGATGTACAGGCAGAAAAAATACATCTGTATCAACATTGTTGAATGATCCCTTCTTTGATAAAAGGGATATATCTCTTAGCAAGATTCCTTTGTTTAACTCAAACACCTTTTTGTGATTTTTTTTTTTACTTTTTTTCCCAGTAGTGGTAATAAATTACTCATTAAGACATTGACATATATTTGCATAAATATTTAAAAAAATATGAATGCTACTATGTTATTGATTTTATAAAACTTGAGAATGCCCTTCTGTCATTTTATACTTCATGTTGAGTCTACAGCAGAATCTAGCACCCTTATGTCTTCAACATAATTAGCTGGGGTGGTAATCTGCTGTTAGCTGTGGGTGTGACAGTCTGACACTATCAGCCAGGTGCTATAACAAGCTGGCAATGTTTTTTAAACAGCTCATAGCCAGCGCCACCAGCCTCCCTATCTGGTCTGGGTGATGAGCCCACTCCCCCACTCTGTTACCCCAATACAGCTGACCTCTGACCTTACAGGGTCACAGGTCAACAGGTTCTCCTCAGAACCCATAAAGCTGCAACAGCTGGTCTGCTAAGAGGCACTACTTGTCATAAAACTGTACATACTTTGCTTCTATAGAGATAAGATAAGGCAGAGCAGGGTTTTCATACACCCATCAGATGGCCTTAAAGGATGCAAAAAGCTATATTATCTGCTTGCTGGTGATAAGACTTTCCTTTATGCTTGACTTGATTCTTAATTCTTGAATAAAACTCCCATCAGGGATCACCATGCTTGACTGTCTGGGTCTGTTCTCATGGATACAAAATGCATAGAGATCACATGACATGTTAACATGTGTCAAAGGTCACATAATGCAAATGTCATAGATCAAAGATAACTTAACTCTCAAGGGAACCAATGAATGTCCACATGAAATGTAACACATGAAAAAAATACCAGATGGTAATACATTGAGAAGATATGCCAGTATTTCTTTTTATATTTTTAGGGGTCTTATATGTATTATGTTTTTTATATTTTTTGTTTTGATTCAATTAAAGATCATGCGATTTCAACAACATTTAAATCACTGTATAAAATGATAGGCCAATCAGTCTCAAATTGCCAATTTTTTTTCATAATTCTGTTTTTGATACAATGATATTTTAAATTTAAGAAAAATGTAAATTTTATACAAATTATTCCTAATTCAAGTTGATTTTATATCATACTTTTCTTGAAAAGCAGCTTGGGTGCAACTTGAAATAAATACTTCAGGCTTGTTTCTTTGAATAAAGGATTAAATTAGTGTTCTGGAGGGTGAAGACTCCATAAAACTTTCAACCAAGTCTTTATGGTAACACCTTCTGCAAAGTATATTTACATTGTTTCGGTTAACATTCATGTCATTTGGTGATAATGTTGGATTATCGATAGAATGACAGAAAATGATGTCCTTTCTCAGCTGATCATTTTAAAGGTATGATTTTTAATTCAATTTAAATAGGAAGTTGATGGCTTAAAGAACCAAATAAATCTTACTAGATAAACTGAAGAATGTGGTAAAAACTGCGCAAATATGCAGAGTCGTTTACCAACAAGCTATTAACAATGTTAATCTTACTAACAATGTTAATCTTACTGCACTTCTGTTAAAGTTGCCAGTTCTTGTGAATACAGCACTGCATGCAAGACAGCAAGTACACCATGGGTTGTTAACATATTAACAGCCAGGGACTGAAGCAATGAAGTACATGAAAAAAAGTTGCCGACAGATAGAAAGAAGTCAAATAAACTGGGCTGGTTCCCAGACCATCTAACTCTTTACAATAACACTTGAGCACTAGCTCCAGGGACACCAGATCTTTAACAGCATTTTAAGTCTGTTTGGTGTTTTTTGTTCTGTGACTGCAGGCTATGAGGAAGAGGTCTTTGTTTTACTTGCATGAGCTGGAATAGAGTGACACAGTCACATCGAGACCTGTGTATTTCTTAATAGTGATTTTACCAATCATAAAATAACTATTTTGTTCAGATAACACCATCTGTTAATTATTACAAATACCTGAATATTCCTACACTTCTTATAACAAATCTTTCTAAGTCATATGGAAATATTTAAATGATTAAGGTACATATAATTATGAGCATTTTATTTATGGAATGAATGCATTCACCTGAACCTTAAAAAAGTATTTTCAACAGTTTTTCAAGTGCCTTGTATGAGCCATGACTTAGCTGATCCCAAGGTGCTGCTGTGTGTGTAAACCAAAAATTACATGTGTCCGAAGCACAGACATACCACATCTGTGCAGTATTTGGCTAGTTCAACACCTGGGGCCAAAAGAGGACGGGCAAAGTGATGATACTTAGAACTCAAACATTTTGTGACGGCTTCGAAGGTTATTAAATCTTTACCTAACTACATTTATCTTCTTTAAGCAAATATTTAACAAGGTATATTTTTCCATCACTGGTATTTGGTTAAAAGTAATTTAATCATTTTATTGTTAGTAATAAAATATCTACTATGAAAGCATTACTTCAGTTTTATTAAGAACACTATCACGGTTTATAAGCAGAAACAAATTACTTGACAGATGATATTATAGTCTACTTTAGTAGCTCGCAAGTTTGTGTCTTGGCACTATCGCTAAAACAATCAGTCTTATTCATAAAACAGCCCAGAGGGTTTGATAATACCACTGTTTCTTTTGGCAGGGCTGGTGTGGCGACTGAAATATTGTGGCACATTCTGTCCCGGTATGCTACTGGGAAGCCATCCTGGCATGACGCCATGGCGACCTCATCCTGTATCTCTCCAGGCATCCCTGGCAGACTCATCTTGGGCAAATATGGGAACAAATAAAAGGAAACCTGCGGCAACCATATCCCACAGCAACAATCGCTGCCAAGCAACTTTAACTTCTGCAGATTCCCAAAACTCTGAATTTGTTTGATATTTCTCAGTGGTAATGACCTTGGGGTATTTAAGCGCTATAACTATACTGTCTGCTTCACCGCAGCTGTGGTTACAGTCATAATAAGCTACTGTAAAGAAAGTTAGAGTCTATGGCCCTGAGCATCAATTGTCCCATTCCAATATTGCAGACTAAGGGCTCTGGGACTTGGCTAGTAATGCAGCATTATCTTTGCCAACTATCAGTTTGGATCCCTGCTCACTTCTACAGTTAATCATGTACTCCTCATTGATCAAGTATTTCTGTCTGTCTGTCTGTCTTTCTCTCCCTCTATCTATCTTGAACATAACAACATTTTCCTTTCTCATAAGACTCCGATTCTCTCTCTGTTTCTCTGTTTCTCTCTCCCTTTAACATAATAACAGAAAATCTTCCCTCTTTCTTATTAGATTAAGACTCCCCCACCCTCTCTCTCTCTCTCTCTCTCTCTAATACACACACGCACACATGTACATCTCTCACATTATTATAGTCTGTTTGACTTTCTTACATTGATCATTGCTTAAACAGATCTGCCCTTCTTCACTTTTACAGACTCTCTCATCCAGTGTCTTGTATACATGTATAGAAAACATAAAAACAAGATACAAGTTAAAATACAGATTAACTACACATATATAAATTGTATAAATGATAACTTACCAGTGACTGTCAGTGTCAGACTTTTTGTAGCTGGTTTATTGTTGAACTTGTTCTGTGCTCTGAACTCCACGTTTACTGGGTTTCCGATCATTTCCTTAGTGATGATGATGTTAGCGTAGTCTGGTCCAGTCTCGTCAGGGTCAGGTCGTGTCATCGTTAGGGATGGGGTGGGGTTTCCCTTGGCGCTACATCTCACAACATCCCCTGGGTGGTATTCTGCTTGCTCTGGCTCGCATTTCAAATCTTGTGCCTTGTCTGAAAAAAAAATTATAAATATGTGATTTTTAAGCAGAGATAATTCCCTCTAATTAGCAGGATTCTGTTGTATAGAAGATAACAGAGTTCAAATATCAGCCAAGGTATGGTGAGATTGATTTCAGACGGACCACACCCACTTTGCCTTCAGTAGGCTTAATGGGAAGTTCATGCCCTATGGTTGTGTTTCACTCACAAACAAGTGTGGGGTTCCTCAGCATCAATCGATAGTAATTATTGGAATGATAAGACACCAAGAATACTGTTCTTTAAGAATTCTGCAGATGTACATAGTAATACATACTCAGATTCAGTGAGTTAAATTCCTTTGATAAATTCCTTTTTTTTATGGATTCTTTCTTCAATACCAGTACTCTATCCTATGTATCACCCTGGGCCAGCCAACCCTGTTTAAACATGCTCACATCTATCATATTACATCTGATACTCTTGGATTAAGAAACAAATTTTTTATATTCCAGTGAAAAAAAATAGGTGCATGTTCCGTAAATTAGCTATCCTACAACTCCCCATGCCAATGCATGGTGAATGTTTTTATTTAGGGCAGACCATACATGTTCATATCATTTTCACATAAAACTACAATTGTTCATGAATATTAATAGGATTTATCAGAATTTTCACTGCTAATCTGTAATTATATAAAGACACACAGAATGTCTCTCAATTAATTCAAGCTGACTCGCATGAAAAAGAAAGTCCTGATTTCATAAGTTATATAATTAGAATAAGAATCAAATATTGGCCACTCCTTTCAGGGATACAGAGGAAACATGCTGAATCAACATAAATTGTGATTTGTATGAATATGCCAATAGAAAACAAGTTTCTGGAATTTAAATGAGCCCTGTGTGTTAGTCAATTTAGAAGTTCCTAGTGTCATAAGCACAGACAAATCTACAGGCAGACAATGTTTTATACAACAAGCTTATAACTCATACAACCCCTGGAGGAGCTAAAATATAAGCTTTCTTTCATAAAAACAGGTATGTTCATGTGACACTAACAAATGGGTACCTGTGTGGCAAAGCTCAATTTTTTGCCAAAGTTCATAATCATATGGATAAAAATCCCGTGTGGATGTTTTCTTGACAAATGGCACCTGTCATCTTTGATCTGCCAACCAAACTAAAAAGTTACATGTCCTTGAAAAAGTTTTGAGAGAGCCATGGAAGTAAACAGCCACCGGGTGGCGATTAACCTTAACCCAGACATGTTTACTACAGATACTGGCATCGTTAAGGACATACCTGCACACAGGTATACTTAACGAACATCTCCTCATCTCACCTGTTCAAGGTGAAGTTTATTGATGAAGTAGCTAAGTGGTATAGACAACGAAGTTGCCACCTGTACAGGAAAATGCCATTAGTTTTACAGGTGTTATAATTGGCTTAAATCAAAGTTACAGGGCCTATTCTATTAAACTGACTTTTGTTGTTGAGTGTGATGTATGAATGTATGGTGTGAAATGAAAGCCAATGGCCCCTGGAAATACAAAAAAAATAAACAGGATGGGCTGCCTGGTGTACATCCTGAATGTAACCCTGCCAATCACAGAGATCTAAAATGTGATTACACACACTCTGTCACAAAAGCAAAATGAAAGAAAAACACAGAAAATACACTAATGAAAGGAATTCCAAAATGGCTGCCTGATTAATTGACATACTGAATTACTCATATATGTGAAAGCTGCTAGCACATCTTATCACAGAGACCAAGCTTGAACAAAAAAGTTTGCTGCAGTTGCCCAAATGGTTCTTGAGATATTTTCAAGTAATACAGTTTCCAAAGATGGTTGCCTGGTGGCTATGTTGGATTTTTCAGTGATTTGAAATACATTAGTAGACCTCCCCTCATGGGGATTAAAAAAGATATAAGATATTAAACTATAAATGCAAGACATAAAACTTATCATGTATATCATTAGCGAGAGGCTAGACAAAGCATTGTACAAAATGGGGTTAAAATGATATACTTATGCAGATAAAGTGCAATACTAAATTTTCCTATTTTTATTAGCAACTATTAGAGTTACATTACCATGCAAGCCTGTATAAAGCAGTGACACAGGAAATAGAGATTCAAATCTGAACCCAAAAATGTACTCCCTCATACAGGGTGTGTTCTTTAACAAGCCCCATATCCCATACCTTATTGCACTACTTATTTTTTTCTGGTTGTCAGTATGGTTCAGCTCTCATCCATAAAAACATGTGCTTCTTGTAAATGCTCCCAGGGGGCACCTGCTGACTTCTGTCTGCTAATTGGACCTGACAGCACTAAGTGTGGCTGAATCAGTCAGTTACTACTGCTGTTCACTGCAGCGATTCATGCATATACCTTATATATGGTAATAAATACCCTTTCATACATGAACCTATATGTCAATGTACTACAGAAAGTGAGGTCAAAGTCTTGCTTATGTTATAACATAGAGTACATTTCCGTTATTCACCCAAGATAGAGGACTATATGAGTTACATGGTTACCAGATATATCATGTTACCTATAAATAGCTACACAGAGGGTGACCTTCATAGCTTAGTTGATGTAGAGTCAGCTTAGCTAAGCATCAGCTAAGCCTTTTTTTAATTGTTTAGAAGGAATTGTGTCTTCATAATGTAGTCTTCATCATGGCAAATATTAGAAAAATAATATCACTAAATGTAAAACTGCTAAAATTTGATGAACATTGGCACTCTGATATATATATATATAAAAAACTGATAAAAAAGTTATGTCTGGGAAAATCAAGAAAGATGAAAGAAAATTTGAGAATGATCAGATTATAACAAGTGAATGATAGATATGCATTCAGCTCAGGTATTATCTTTATGCGCATATTAATTGACACAGAAAACAGATACCTAAAGGCTTGATGTTCCTGTTTACATTTATTCTGGCACAATGCCATGACTAGGCCATCAAAAAGCTATGCACTTTCAACTAAGTTGGTAAACAAATTGTTTTGTGGGTCCCATGTAATGCATGATTTGAGAACCGATACGTAACCCTCAGTCTCACAAACTGGTCCCACCTCTGCCCCTGTATCTGAATACAAAACACACACGTCAGTTTACACAGCCTATAGAGCCTGTGTGACCTATTTTTTCTCACTATTTTATTCAGTGTGCCATGGCATCAGTGGGACCATAATTTACGCTACACCAATTTCACAGAGGCCGCAGCAGCATCACAGGACAGAGCGTGCTGTTCGCTATCATTTTCTCTTCTGCTGGTCCAATATTTCCATAAATTTATAACCCCGGAATTGAAATAGCTGAAAATACTGACAAACTGGTCTGGGTCGCAAAAACAGCAAGGCTAAAGGCTCTGCTTTGTTCTTCAGAAGTGTATGCATCAGCAAATGTTTATCTGGATCGAGCAATTTTAGATTTTTTTTCACAATACATAAAACAATATATTCTATTTATATTTATATGATACACAAAACTTTAGAAAGGAGGGAGGGGGGTTCATCACAAGACAACTGGCATGATAACCTGAAAAAGGTCCCCAGGTCCCAAAAAGTGGAGTACCCAGGCTGCAAAAACGGTTTTGCAAGCCTTATAAAATGTTGTGGTTGTTGAAAAAGGGAGTCATATAATAAGTCACTTTTTCTGTAAAAAATATGGAATAATATTTTAATCGCATAACAGATTAATAGTTCAACACTCAAAGGTGAAAATTCCTAAAACGTTATTAAATCAACACCAGTCATGAACTAAAGTACCAGTAAAGACCCAGGTGTGTTGTATTTTTGTCGTTAATTAACATACTAGTAAGCTTATGATTACACCATGAGGTGTGCAGAAACACTTATCAACACCTGGTTTATAACTGTTACCATAAGGGGTCCATATTGCATGTTTGTTACACAAAGACACAATGGGCGGGCGAGTGTGTGGTAGGGGGACTCCCTGTCATGTGTCTCCCAGCTGGCTCCCTGCGTACCGGACAAAGATGGCCTCCCAGTGACAGCATCATGATTAGCAGGGGCCCTCCTGAGCGTGACAGCTGTACAACGTTGGTGGAAAAAGCGCAACATCCTTTGTAGCTATGTAACGGAGAGCTCTGACTCGTGCCCTGAACATTGACAACTTCCTTCTATTAAATGATGACTCGCTGCCATATGTTAAACACAGGCTGAACTAAAGTATAGGAAGACGGAAAATACAGTGCATATGAAATGTTAGAAAAACCCATGTTATCTTCCTTACATAAAATTGCAAATATTTTTGCTCTGATTTTTTCCCCAACTCCAATATATATTTTCTTTCTATTAATTGGTTATTTTTATGTGAACATTTTTATTGACATAATGTTGTCCCTTTTCTACATTTCCTTGTTTTCCTCTCCAAATTTTGCAAAATTTTACTTCATAATAATTAACATTAGGAACATATATTATGTGACTTAATGTTTTTTTCTTTACTGTTTCATAAAACTGATACCCCATTATTTAAAATACCAGGACAGAAGTACTGAGGTCTTTCCTTAAGTAGTGTATCTTAATCCAATCATCATGTATATTCTACAATTAATATGAGGCACATTCACTGTTTGATGTGCTTTTTTTTGGCTAAACAGTCAAACTGCATATTTATACATAAATACATACCAAAGCCATATTATAGCCATGATGATATAAAGAGTTATGTTATTTTAACTAGCATTGTATATTCATGTAATAGTCTGATTTTTTATTATTGGAAGATTCCTGTCTGGTCCATCTGCTTACTCTGGCATTTGCTTTCCTATTAACTGCTACATAGATGCAGGATTTTAAGATGTTTTTTAATATATATATATATATATATATATATATATATATATATATATATATATATCCATACATTTATAAGTGAGAGGAAACATTAAATATCTTCTGTTGATCTGATAATAAAAAGCTTATCTATCTTGTGCAATATGGTGTGTGTAAGAGAGAGAGGAAAAGAAAGAGAGATAGAGGGAGGATGAGAGAGAGAGAAGGGGGGGAAGAATGATAAATATGACCGGAAATGAAACAAAAGCATATTTTTGCAATTATCATTTTCATCATCTGCTGATGTTAATCTGTGTTAATAACACTGATAACAAGCATCTGTCTTTGGAAAAACCTCAGAAAAGTGTATATAATATGGCTGAAAGCAAGGGCAGATGTTACATACTATAAATATCTCCATGATCAAAACCATATGACAGCAGATCATGTTATTATTTTCTCACCAACATTTCAGGGTTTGTTTATGTAAAGGTACAAAAGCTTTACTGGTTGCCATGTGAGTCAAGGCCATTGCATGCTGAGCCCCTACTATCTCTGTGATCCTGGGCCAGCCAACCCTGTTTAAACACAGTGAGTCAAAATGATTAACTCTTTACACAACAATCTATACTCACTTACTGGACAAATTTCCATACTTCTATCAATAACCCTATTAGCAGTACCTAATATCTGTAGCAATCATATATGGTACAATAATATATTAATCTAATGCAACTACTAACCAAATGGACAACATGAGAAAAAGCCAATATAACAAGTAACGGCTGAAACAAGAAGTCTGGATCTTTTAATTAAACAAATTTTATTTCCGGTGATTCAAAGGCCAATATTATCCAAAAACACATGATTCAGCAAAGTGAACGAAAGATTACGGAAACACCAGAATGAATGTGAGGGCATCTACCTGATGGATGATAACACCGCGGTAAGCTAATGCCCCCAGGGAGTAATCTACCTGTGGGCTACAGATCTGAGATCACAAGTGGCAATTAAATATTCCACCTGAGGTGACCTGACCTGGCTCTATCCAGATGGCTTTCGTCCATTAATCAGACCACTGAGTTTCTCGTAACTCGCAGCCTTGATGAGAGCGATCTCAAACTGTGACAAGGTTACCCCACGTTTTGTTTGTACAACCCTAACAGGTAGTCTGGTGTTGTATTCTGACCATGTGCCAGGTTGAGTCAATATTTTTTTTTAAAGTTACGACCAAGACCACCTTATTCTACTCTTCACTTTCTCCATTTAAAATGACACACTGATCTACATGAGGCACGTACTATACTATCATGCATTTGTAGAAAATCACTCTACAAGTAATAGATCAAGCTGAGATTAGGTGGTTCAAACATGTAACCTTGCACCTGAACAGCTAGGTTCACCTAAGCCTCAGATTCATCAAAGTCTTCCTGTGCCTCCAAAATTCTGGCCATAACAGAAGTTTCTATGACAAACTTACAAACCCTTGTGAGAGGCTAGTGATATGGGTTAGTGCATGGGAGAGTTCGTCCAGCAAATATAGGGTCAAATATGATATATCACACGACAGATGATATACTGTGGTTGCCTTTTTGATCGCGAGGGTTTAAATTTCGCGATATTCGCGAATGGGAAATAATCGCGAAAATGAAACCCTCGGGAATAATCGGCCAATTGAGAATGTCCTTCTATTTAGTGTAATCAATACTAATATGGTAATAGGTTAAAACAGAGAGAATTTTTTTTTTAATAAATTACATCCTTGCAGGTATAGGGAAATGTAAGCCTTAAATTTGAACTAAACCACCAATGCTGATTGTGCGGGCCTATCATTATATAAGAAAATGTCACAAACTCATGACTTATTCTCATTTTATAATACACACAGGTATATGGCTTTGCCAAAGATTTGATATAGGTTCTTGTGAAATCGAGAATATGAAACCCTCGCAAAACATTAAAAATGGAAAAATCGCGAAATTTCAGTCTCGCGAATATGAAGCCAACCACAGTATTTGTTGTGATATCATAAAACTGATCTTGTATGTTTCATATATTGTTGCCATATATGCAGAGAAAGTGTGTCATCCAGATGTTTTTTGTAAAAGTTGCATCTCATTCAACTAGTTATTGAGGGATCAAAGTTGAAGACACTTTAAAGGGATATAACCACTTTAATGAGTTTATATTGTTACACCTGCATATGAGAGGATAAAAAGAAAAGGACACCTGACTAAAATGTATTTTGAATTCTCATTTTGTGGAGTGCTTCAGTTAGTTATTATTAATGCAGCAACTGAAACAGTGAGAGTCCTCCATATTATAAATTTGCCTTAAATCAACATAAAAACAAATGGATATCTTTGGACATTTTTAATTTGCTGTGCTTAATTAAAGATAAAATACACATAAAGTAATGTCATTGTTTGATGTGTGCCTTCAGTTGACAGACTGGAGAATAGAGTAAGCAATCAGATATGCTTTACTTAATAATGAAACAACTACAAGGGAAGATAAAACCAACTGATGAAGCTTTGGAATTTTTCCTTCTGGATATGTCTCTCAAATGAAGATTGCAAACTGAAGCATGTGTATTTTGATAATAATAGTATAATAATCATACAACAAATACAGGTAACATGAGCAGGTGGACAAAACATCCAGGGTATGTGACCATTCAGGAAGTCAACAAAGAGGATGTAATTATTTATGGACAGACCACAGGAAGCCCAGGTGATCTCTGTATCAGGATGGACTTGCTGCCTCCTCATGATTCAGTGCCTGATACAGCCCTTGTGGTCAGCCAGAGGATGGCAGATAGCTGGATCAGTACTGGTACCGGTAGTACTCAAACCTGATTACTGGCCAAGATTTTACCCAGCAACCAAAGGGCATAAGTATGAATAGGCATTGGGATTGATGTTACAGTTAAACCTGTGTTATGAGACCTCCCACCTACCCCTATGTGACTGGTCAAAAGTGGTCTGAATCCACAGGTGGTCTTCATAGACAAGTGGTCTTTCAGACAGGTTCCATTGTATTATTTTAACATAATAATTGAAGCTGACCTGTCTTGCATTTAATTTATGCAAAAAGAGTATTTAAACGTATTGCACGCAAAGGCCTATAATCTTTCAAAAATAAATCATGGAAATATAGGGAAATTCATAGCATCCGGGTTATGACCTAGGACCAGGTATAATTAAAAGTCCCTAATTGTATCCGCCAAAACAGAGTTTTGCGGATACTATGTTTTCAGCTGCACGCCTCCGCCGCTGCCGCTGCGTAGGTTTCCGGAGAACTCCTCCGTAACCGCTGGGCAGAATTTTACGAAACCCGGGATTATGTTAGGGTCACATGTGAACTGCTGCGCCCCGATTTTGTTTTGACCTCTGACCTTTCCTCTGCGCTCTGCGTCCGTTTGTGCGTCTGTTTCCACACATAAACCCACATATCTCGGGAACCGTTTGACCTATCAGGAAAATTTTTTTGCACAGATGTAGCCCTTGGAGAGCTTTATAACATACACAAAAAATGGTGGCGCCACCTGCAACCATGTTTGCACAGTGTCCATCTGTTCGTCTTCCTTGGGTTAAAATCACTCATATCTCTGCAGTGACTTGACTAATTCACCTGAAATTTGGCATGCGTATACATCCTGGATAGCTTTTCTGATTTTGTGACAGGTGGCGCCACCTACATTCACTTTTACGCTGCAGACATCCAAGCTCATATCTTGGGAACCGTTTGACCTATCAGGAAAATTTTTTTGCACAAATGTAGCCCTTGGAGAGCTTTATAACATACACAAAAAATGGTGGCGCCACCTGCAACCATGTTTGCACAGTGTCCATCTGTTTGTCTGCCTTGGGTTAAAATCACTCATATCTCTGCAGTGACTTGACTAATTCACCTGAAATTCGGCATGCGTATACATCCTGGATAGCTTTTCTGATTTTGTGACAGGTGGCGCCACCTACATTCACGTTTACGCTGCAGACATCCAAGCTCATATCTTGGGAACCGTTTGACTGATCAGGAACATTTTTTTGCACAAATGTAGCCCTTGGAGAGCTTTATAACATACGCAAAACTGGTGGCGCCACCTGCAGCCATTTTTGCACAGCTCCTGTCTGTTTGTCTTCTCTGCCTTAAATTTTGCATATGTATACAACTGGGACGGCTTTCTGGATTTTGTGGTGGGGGGGGGGGGGGAACCTTCATACACAATTTGGCTGCAGACATCCATGCTAATATGCAACACTTCACTCTATTTCCCCTTGCCACTTAATCCATGCCTCACTTCACCCGTTCCACTCTGATTTAGGCGGATACACGTAGTCGCTTGTCGACTACCCGTATTCTAGTTCAATATTTGTTATAGCACCTCAAAGGGAATATACTGACATTCTGAATGAACCTCAACATTTGCATTAATGTCTGGGCTACATATTCTTACTATAATGGTTATCCCCAGACATATTAATGTGAAACCAAAAACTGGGAATTTAGGATAACGCTTTATCATGCATATCATAAATCTTAATATAAATAAGTTATAGTCCGTCTAAAAGGCATCACTCTTGCTCTTTACCTTCGCTTCCAGACTAACACGGCTATACCTTTAATAATCATAAAACTTCAAGCAACATATGTGCCACTGAGAAAGTCCTTCTCCTTTCCTTTTACACAATGTATGGATAGTTGTGTTTAATAAATCACGAAATAAATTATAAAATTCCCTCGGTCAGTGAACTGCAGATTAAATATCATTTTCTGTCAGCACAGATATATTATTACAAACAATGATTTAAGTGTCACATGGTGAAACTGGAGAAACTAACCATACCAAAGCAAATTACTCACAGTCAACTAACGCACTGTCTGAACTATATGGTGTCTGATCTATTGTCTTTAAACCAGCTCCCTCATGGCCACAAATAAACTAACACACATCAAAGACCTCTAATGCCACCATGGGGTTGTCAGTATAATTAAACACAAATCAGCATATGCCATCACTAACTGGATAAAGCAGTGATGGAAAATGTGAACCAGGCATTGTAGACTTGTTTCCTGCTGTTATTTACCTGTTTCAGTGTTAGTTATCACTGTATATTACTGAAAATAAGCAGGAAACCAATCTAATGCAGCCCACCCTGAGAAACCAGTATGGTAAAATAACAGTAGCCACAGCCCTCCCCCTCCCTGTATAAACATCATCTATGGCCACACACTGACAAAAAATATCTACAGTTCCCTCTAGACTGTCCCTGTGACCAGATACAGTACCATGTATCACCAAACCACACATTTATTACAGAGTGTGTATACCAATGAAAACCATCATGTGAGACCTGAGATAGTGTCTTTATGGTAGACATGTGATCTCTCCTTTGGAATATTGGTGGTATGTGTCACTGAACCACAACCAAAAACCATAAAATTACTTCAAAACTGTGGAATAGAAGACTGTGGCATTTATTGCCTTTCTTCCACTCATGAAATTTGACTGTTCTTTGGTTACTCTTTGGTATGAATCACCAAACCACCCACACTTATACAATTGTTTCTGCTTATTAACACTGGCATGTGGTATAACGTGTGGTGTTTTCCTGATAATTGTCATGTGTCATTTTCTTTGACATCTTTTTACCTATTATTCAAGTTAGATATTTTAGTGTATTTCTGGTAAGTGGTCACATAGGGATTTCTTTTGTGTCTTTTTGGAAAAAGCATCCTGCTTTAAATATGTAACATTTCATTTGCTTTTACAGTAAACTATCACAATGCGAATCAAACATTGCAAAACCTTCCTAGCTCCTAGAAAATCGTCTTATTAGGTAACAATCTGGGAAATTGACAGATGCTAAATGGTTTGATAACATAATCAACACCACATTATGTCATCCTGTTTAAACAGCAAGTGATAAAATAAAGTGAAAGTCACTCCTTCCTACCTGTAAGAATATGTCTCTTTAAATTATATTTAAACTTAATTCTTTTAAACATGTGTCCGTGACGATAATTTTTGTCTTAAAATAAACATAAAAGGATCATCAATTAGGAATAATGAGATGATCAATCAACTAAATAAGCTTTCCCTGGTTAATTTTTTAGTTTACCCCTCTCTGACCATTATTCTACACTGCTAGGACAGTTTAATGGATAGTAAGATGGTAGAATGGTTAAATACTGGGTGAAACAATGCTTTGGCAGATGAGAAAAAAAAACTTCCATGAATGGTGGGATATTCTCGTGTATGATATGAATACTGCATACATAAAAAACGCCATAAACAGGCACCCACAGATCGTATCTCTAATACCCATACATACAGAGGTTCAGACAGAAAACTGTACACAGAGCTAGATATATATGTATATATATATTGTAGTCACCATTATGCACTTGCTTACATCTGCCCCTGGTTACAGACATGTCAGTGCAGCAATCTGTCATAGTCCTGTAAGTCAAGTAATCTTGAGTGTAACCATAGCATTTCACACCCGTCCATCATATAAAATCAAAATTGTCAACAAATTACTCAGTATATGCAATGATTTTTTTTTACCTGAACTAATAAGATTATGTTTCCAGTATTGTTTGTCTGTAGTAACTTCTGATAGCAGGAATGAATAAAGGAAATCATTTCCATGAAAGTTGGTGGATTGATGGGATGGTACAAATGGATCCTCAATTAAAGAACCCATTATATTTTAGTGCAAATACTGAAATAGGGGTGTATCCAGTATGTTTTTATTTTGTATTGTAAGAAGTGAGTACTACTTTTTTTATATTTATCGTCCACAGAGAAGGAATCTAATTAACTGCATCTGAAGGTGAATGCAGGGGATATAGGTGGAAAGAAAAAAGTTTGCTGTACATATGCCAGGGGTAAAATTACAGTGTGAAACTACAACAGGTAAATACCAAGCATTCAGAATCAAAAGCAAAAAGGAACCATGCTAAACATAAAGGCCACTGCAGGATTGTTTGATGTGAGCAAACTTCTACTTTTTTTTCAAAGGATGTATGAATTTTATAAATCCACAATTTATTTAATATGTTAACACATGGATGCTCTGTTCTATAGAAAATTGCTTGGAGATGCATTAACATTAATGCGTTTATTCGAATGAGCCTTATACAGTGGAACCTGTTTAAAAGACCACCTGTCTCATAAGACCACCTGTCTATTAAGACCACCCTTAGCTGAACAAAAAGTATTCACATTTGTTATAACTGACACCTCTTAAGAGACCACCGGTAAACTAGAATACGAGTAGTCGACAAGCAGCTATGTGTATCTGCCGATATCAGAGTGGAACAGTTGAAGTGTTTTGACAGATACAATTAAGACCACTTTTGGCCAGTCTCCTGAGTGGTCTTATAAAACAGGTTTCACTGTACATACATTATATGTCATATCTTGTTAAGAAAAATAAAATATCACAGGTAATAACAAGGGGCTGGTTGCAACTTTACTTTTTATCTGCTGATTGTCCAATAGCATAGCAAAAAAAAGCAAATAGAAACTGGCTGGGCCTGTCCTTTTTATGCAAATAACTTTAAACAGTGAAGTAAGTTATCAAGTAAAAAAAGGTCAGCTGACCTCATCCTACAAGCTGACAAGTCAGTTTTATGGTACAACATAGGTGTAGCCTGAAAGGCTTAATGCCTGGTTTTGAGAATGGGGGCAAGTCTATGAAAGTGGCTGTCAGAAAGGAGCCATAACACTTACAGACTGATCAGTCTGGCCCAGCACTGTTTGATGACATACAGGGCTGTCTGTGAGCTGTTTCAGTCACACCTGGTCCTAACTTTATCATTACCTGTACAGGTGTGATCGTGAGACGGGTATCTCAGGTATGCTTCTCAAGTTGACCAGCCGTACCTGCGGCACACCCTAAGGTTCTGACCTGAGACATGGCTACCGAGGCCAATCATGAGTTCTAACGAAAATGAAGACTCGTGTTCATATGTCAGGTCAAGAGCTTAAAATCAGTGAAAATAATATAAGCAGTCCCAGGTGTCTTCAAACACATGGTCTCATTCACAAATCTTTAAATATACACTCAGATAGTGCATGTACATTCCAGTGCCCAGTAATAAATACATCACTTTGAAAGAAATACTTGACATATTCACCAATTTTTATAGCTAGCTGCTACACAGTACATCTATCTTATACTGTTAACTGTTTTTTTAATTCTTTTTAATTCTTTTTAATTTTTTAATTTTTTAAATTCAGTTTAAAATAATTTTAATTTTAATTTTAATTTTTTAATTTTTTAAATTCAGTTTAAAATAAATTCTGCCATTTCCATTAAGCAAGGGTATTTTTGTTCAGCTTGAGTTGTTGCTTCTTTTGGAAACATGCAAAAGCACAAAAAAGCAAACCACAAGAATGTAGATTTGGTTTACACTTTATCTTTTTACAATTAACTCTTTTTATTTATTTCTTTATTATTTTCAGATAATCAATTTATAAGTTGATTTCTAAGTACAAATATATGCTAAGCTTAGTGTACATGTTACAACAGGAGACCAAAGGTACACTTAAAAGTTCTTTCAATAGCCTGGAAAGCTGGAGTCATGACAGGGTATACAAAAATGTTCAGAGGATAAAATCCTGAAGCAGATAAAGCTGGTACATCAAATAAACATTAGATAGTAGATACATGGGTCCAAAGATATCTGTAGAGATTTTTCGGCCAATGACCTCCCTCACACTTGTGTGAAGTAGAATAAGGGGGCAGATTCCCTGGTTTTGCGTGACTCCTGCCTTCTTCAGCCAGACTTTCTGGTGCAGTGCTGTGTCTATGGAACCACTGCAGCAACATATACAGCAATATCACATTACTTCAGCCGTCTGACCAAATGTTGCTGTCTGACTACCTGGTTTTACACAACCAACAATCGGTCATTATGCCTTCAGATAAGTCTGTCTGCCTTCAGATTCCATACACTGACCGATGTTTAACAGTCACTGCTGACCTTTCCCAACTGTTAACTAACCTCCTGTCTGTAGTCAAAATATTTCTCCCACCTTGTAAATTATCCGAGGTCAACCAAGTTCTGTGTTCTGGATGCCATGAATCTAGACTGGTTTCCATGGCTACCATCCCACCTGTGCATTGTCTGTTTTTTTTATGAAGTACTATACTTGTGTATATATTACTGGATATGTCAGCATTAAAAATCACCCCTTACCGAGTTTACAGTGAGGTTAATTCATCAGCAATGAACACAAAAGATCTGTCTCTACTATATAACATAATTAACATACAAGGCAAAACTGTAACTCTCCAAGTTTATTCAAGAAACACCCAAACATATATGGATCAGTTGCACTAGCAACAACACTACATTTTTTATATGTCCCCCTGTTGGCCACCTAATGTGACTACAAATACACATACTGGTAATTTTTTTTATATTTTTTGTTAAATTTACCCTACCTGCTCACTGATATTGCTATTTGTATTTTATGGTTAACAGGTCATCCACTGAACAATCTCTCATAAACATATCAGTATTTATGCTTAGATCCTTAAAATTTTTCATCAACGCTGGATATGCTAATTAGTTTTTATTGAAAACAGTAGGTAGGTCTCTCTCTACCAAGGAAACGATTAAGAACAAGAACTTCCAAAGAATATATGGGTGGTCTTGTTCAAACAGATGTGTCTAGACTACGTTTATTAAGACAAGGTGAGGTAACCTTGGACCAGGAGTTCTACACACTGCCACCAGGGGTCTAAACCTAAAGGAAAGCCAGAGGCATCTCACCCTGTTGGGTGTCCAGCAAACTTCTGCAGGGTTAGGGTGGTAATGTCGACTGACAGCTTACAGCCGGCAGTCATGTTGCTGTTGCTTCCTGACCACTTCCATTTGCCTATTCCTGCTGACCACCCACCACTGGTCAGCCAAACATCCAGTACTGACCATCTGTACTGACCACCTGTAGTACTGACCATGAGAAATATTGCCACCCTGTATTCCTGTATTATATGATTTAATGTTTCTTATAAATTCAGCTTGGTCATGGTTCAATGCAGGTACCCAAGTGAGACACAAGGTTTTTTGTTAATATTGTAATAATTTTTACCTGAGGAATGTTTTAAACATTGTAGCAGAAACTTGACATCTTGACCCCCTCCATTCAACTTATACCGACGTTTATCCATATATTACTAAAAGTGTCATTGCATGTTTCTACCCTCATTCCATGAAGACAGTTCATGACACTGGGATAGTTTTGGTATCAGTATATCTCAGACATATTAATTTACATAAGTTATACATGCAAATATGGGCCTTACCCTTTGACAGAGTTATTTATACAGCTACAATCAGCCTACCTTTAAAACAGTGACTCAACAGGTCACCCATTCTCCAGTTTCTTTTATGTTTCTTCTTCTTACAATATTTTGACACTGTATTTTCGGAACCTTATCAACACTTGGACCACACATAATTTATCTAATTTTAACAAAATAATGTATTATTGGTCATTTAAAATAATTTTTCAAGGACAGCCACTGTATGTTTGAATCTCAATTCTGGACAGTGTAACTGTAGAGCTGGGTCTTGAAGAACATCTCTAAGGCCAGACTTTTTTAATTTTTCGGTTTACAAACCTGCCGACCTCCGATTTCCTCATTTCAGAAAAAAAATAAAATTGGCATTCTGACTTTTTGTCCCTTTTATATTGCGTCGCCGAATCCAACACGGTTGTTGACAAATGAAATGTTTAGTGACCGTAGATCACCTCATACATTAGAACTCTTATGATTGGCTAATAAGATCACTTACTTAATGACAGATGGAGGGTTAAAGCCAATCACAATAGGGTATCCTTAGGTCATAAATGCAATTGATTGGCCATCAAGAAGACAAAAGATTCAGCAGGGAAATTGATAATTCTTGGAGAGTTTCAAAGTTTGTTTTCTGCACTACAGTACATTTTCAAACCAGCGTTTAGGTCATATTTACCTCGTTAAACATATATCTGTTTTAGATAGATGTGAATTAAAAAAGAAAATTAGTTTGGTTGCATAGCGGCTTTACCAGTTTGCCACTGTTAATAACTTGCTGGATATACAAACAAATTTACTTCCTTCAGACTAATTATTGCACTTAAAGTCAGACGCTATTTATTACTGCAAATTGGCTAAGTTTCACAAGTTTACTCTTAAAAAATATTATAACTTGTCAAAACTTAAAAACGTAGTCTTGTAACACTTAAAAGAAAATTACTGAACAGATGAATTATATATATATATACTGCATGAGGTCGTCATGTACTCTTTGAAAACTCCAGGAATTCTCAGGGTTTCTGCAGTATATCCGACTATCTGTAGTCTTAGTGGCGCGGGTTTATGTGAAGCGTTGGCTTTGCGGGTATTTTTATAGTCAAAACAAAAGCAAGCTAAAATGAAAGCCATTTAAAATGCAGAAACTTTGAAAAGATTCATGTAATTGTTCCAAACGGATGTAATGGAAGCTTTGATGTGTATGAATGCCGAAAAGCAATACCGGACTGAGAGTGGCCAAGTGACGGCTTATTAAACTGAGTACGGTACGTACTGTCACGGCCGTGGTAAGAAATGCAGATCACTATTTATAAATAAAGATTATTAATACTTTTAAAATTTTAAAATAGTTGAATTATTCAATGTGATCTCCAATGGAAACCTTACTTTATTAGCAGCTGTTGTGTATTCAAAGGACTATCAAACATGCGCAACACCAAAAAGGAAAGGTCATGACTCCTGGTCATGAATCAAACAACTCTAGTTCCATGTTGTTGACATTTGATAAACAATAGGCGAATAGCTGCAAGTCGCATATTGTCATTGTTTTCTCCTTGCATATCTGACAAAAATATAATATTTTGTATTTTTTAAGTATTTGACTGGTCTTTCATTTGTAAAACTTTATAAAATAGGCGGTTCACTTGGCAGGGACAGTGACTAAAGTTTTATTTCAGGTGTGTATGAAACCATATATAAGATTTACTGTTTAAACTTTTATTTGTCATTATTTTACCTTCGATGACATTTGAATGGCTTGAAATAACATGGCACATGCATGATTCATGTGAAAAACTCAAGAGGATGATGATAATATCTTTATTTTTATATATTATTTTATATATTTTATGCAGGTTTATAAAGTGCCATTTAAATATGAATTTTATAACCCAACTGTACAATACAGGATTCACAAACACCAGTATCCAGGTTTGTTCAATTTTTTTTTTTTTTTTTTTTTTTCCCTCCCTCCTACCTTTCACTTTTGTCAAACATGTTCGTAAACCAAAGAATTAAAAAAGTCTGGCCTAAACTAAATTGAAGAAACAAGACTATTATTTAATACTGCAACTTGGGCATTTTATTTTAGAATAGGAGACTTTGGGTAAAGTGAACAAGAGTTGATTTTATTTGAAAACCCAATTTATCAGGTAGATTTTGGAAAACCTTTCAGCTCTTGTACTAAACTGTTGTATTGGACATGTTAATATTAATATGTAAACAGCGAGTGCAGATATACACATGAAATACTCTGACAGTGTCAGGGAACTTTGATCAGTGGACGGAAGACCAATCATATCCAGAACATTATGAAGCCATATCACAGTTACAGTTATATAAAGGTCAAAGACTCAAATACAGAATCCCCCTATGGATGCTGGGATAGGTGAAGGATGCACTGGTTGACTTCTCATAGGCTCCAAACAGAAGCAAAACCAGCAGCTGAAACAACTACCCTAACCTCCAAGCAGATCTGTAAATCCTCTTCTGGTTTATGAAATGATTGACAGTAAATGTGTGTAAATAATTACACAGTTTTTGACATCTCATAGTTCAACCACATATCACATTTATCAACAGTTCTGGATTATTTTTTTATTATATATGTTTTTGTTTGTTTCAACTTCAGTTAAAGTTTACATGAAAGATATGTTTTATTTATTACATGTATCGTTTTTCTTGTCTAATTGTTCATAGAGGTAACAAATATTATTGTTCATAGAAGTAACAAACAAGTCTATAGTTGGCACTTTGCATTAAATGAAAATGAAGAAAATCATGAAATAGATGTAATAAGCTTCTGTACTTAAAAGTCTTATTAGTTAATATTAAGATATTACAGTTCATGTTTATAATGTCACAATACCATCAACCATTTGAAGTCAGTTAATGTGTTTGAGCCAGGAACCATGATTCTGAACCTTAATTACATGAATGTATACATTCCATCCCTCCCTCTAACTCAATTTCCTTTCCTTTATGCCCTGCTTCACTCAGTACCTAGTCATAGTGGACCAGGCCACACCGACTCTCTCTTTCCTTATCCTGAACTATACTAATCTTATACAAGCTGACATTGGTCTCATTTCTGCTCAACTGGGTCACATATAAAGTTACAATTAGTCCAGCCAGGGATATTAATTGCCGGATCAATGGACTAGTTTCGGACAATGACAGAATAAAATCCCCATACTCAGACGCCTTCTACATAGCTTGAGGCCATACCCCTAATAAACTATCTATCACACACGGTAACTCCCGCACTAGGTGTGGTGATCAATAAAATGTAGAGGGAGGTATGTAGTGATCTTGCCTGTGATCATGATGAGCTACATAACAGCTGTTTTCAGCATATATCAACCAGAAAACTCCCGTTTACAGCAGAGGTAGTTCAAGCTGATCTGGTTCTGAGCTCACCATAAAGCATGCAGGGATAAAATTACAAGTTAAAAGTCTACATAAATAAACTTATTTAACATATATATATAAATCAATGAATGATTGATTTAACCAAAGTGGCAGTTCACACAAAATACACTACAAGGTTTATAAAGGATGCAATGTTAAAACCCAAGTTGTAACATTAGTTGTAAAGCAATGTAATTAAAGGATGATATAAATTGTTGTATATTTGTTGAATGTTACAATAAAGCCTGTTTTGAATAAAAATATTTTGCTCAATCACAAGCCAATTCTAAAATTAATGCATACATACACTTTTATCCAAATGGAGTAATATGTTCAAACTGCTGAACATATTACTTTTTTTAATGTTTATTATCATGTGTTTCCCTTAAGGGATCATATTTCAGAATATATTCTTTATTTACATGTAAACTGTACTACATAAAGATAGGAGCAATCACCAAGATTATTGAGAGAATTATCCTTTAATGTGACTCAGTTCATACTCTGAACTTGTTGTGTTGTAGCTAATACATTCAAAACTGTGGCATCTACAGCCAATAACTAGAACAACTACCTTCTTCAAATATTGATAAAACACTCCAGCAGTAATAACTCCCTTCCTGCTGTGTTGTGTTTACAGCAGACCTGAGTCGGTCCTGCTGACCGGTACATTTGAGGTCAAGCAAATATGCTGAGGCAGGAACTGTCAGTTTGTGAAACAAGGCTGTCCAGCAAGGCTGCAGCCATGTCCTGCAGTTCTGGTCAGTGTAAGTGAGGCTGTAGTCAGCTGCTGGTTCAGTAAAGTGTGATAAACTAAAGACAGGTGATCAAGTGACCTTGACCTGGTCAGCTGATCCTCTTGAAGGTCTTTGCATTCACATTGAACTCAATCAAAAATCTTTATTTTTCAGATTATATTAAGATAATGTGAGAATATTCTATTAGAATTTTCTGGAAATTGCAAGATTTAAAAAAAAATATTAATATTATAAAGCTAATGTTATGTTATATTTTGTCATTTTTATATAATAATTTACACATGTATACACTATAATTAGCTACATGTATTATATATTAATTGTTGAGAAAATATTTTGTGAGACTATAGCCAAGGTGGCTAAACCACACAGATTGCTACCATCACAAACCAAGTTGCTACTTGGAGAAAATATAATGATAAAAGCATATGAAGAATTAAGAAGTAATAAATTTATCATTGCCAAACCAATATTATAGTAATCACTTCATCAAATCTGATCCAAATTATTAAACAGATACTTAGCAGGCAAAAGTCAGGTATCCAAAACAGGTTAAATGATATTAAACAACAGCCTTTGATCATTAGTTTGTCACTGGCCAGAGACAGTATATATAACATATGAACAAGTGACAGGGTCCACCCCTTATGCACTAACAATATTCACACCTGCCTCTCACCACAGGTCCCAGGGGATCTTAACCCCAGCCAATTATTCCAAGTGTCACTGTCCCAGCTGGGGTCGGTTTAACCTTTGAACTCTGGCCAATTTTACTGCGATCACAGGGGAAAGGAGATGGCCGTAGACAGCTGGTGACAGTTGGTCTTGTCCTGTGGGAAACTTCTTCTGATGAATTTTTTAATGTACACCCTGCTGCCCTGTCACCAAGGTGATGACCTCTATGTGCTGTAAATGACCTTGAAGTTGTATTTAATTTGCCAGCTAGTGAACTAGTATTACAAACAGGTTAGTTTTCCTATTTATAATACTGTACTTAACATGTTGTTCCCAGCTGGGTTTCTGTGAAACTTCTGGCCCCAAACACAAGTCACTGCTTGCAAACAATGTCTAGAAATACCAAGGTTTCTGTAACAATGATTCTTGTTGTTATGGCAACAGACAGGCACTTGGGAAGGAATGTCTCAACAATGAGGAGCAGAAAGGGTACTCAGGGAATAAGTCCAAGATATAAACAACACAAAGTTCAACAATGATGTCATTAATAATGTCAAGACACTGAAGTAAAAACAGTGGCATATCAGCTGACAATCTGGCCAAAAAATGAAAATTTTCGAAAAAATTATAGAATTGTTAATATTCAACAACAAACATTGATTAAAATGACATATAATTAAATTAATACAAACAGAGTATACTCGGTTCAAGTGGAAGTATTCTGAGTTTCTTCAATGCAGAAATATGCACTCAATCCCCATCTTTAAGGGCATGGTCTAGACTGAACTTACAAAATGTCTAATATATGAAAAAATGTTTAATATTTTTTGGTTTTAATTACTGTAATCTACAGGTTGCAAAAATGAACAATATCTTACAGAAAATATCCTTGGGTCATAGTCCAATGCAAATACCTATATTACTGGTGTATATCAATTACCATATGACTAAAATAAAACAGACTGTATAAGTACAAGACACATGCCTAATGTTTCAAATTATAATATTTTCTTAACATGAATAAACCTAATGAACCTACAAGTACACTGTAAACACCATGCTCCCAAAGAGAAAAACATCTTGAACTTTAATACTTCAGAACTAAAGTTCTTTTTGTTTGGCCTGAGTAGTTCACCAAATGTCTTGGAATTTGGTTCCCATGGCGATACCTTCAAAGAAAGCCATTCTAACCAATCACAGTGACCTGATTCCTCTATTAGTAGTTCTTAAGCACTATGTCACCCTCTCTGTAAAAATTAGGATGGCAATACCAGAAGTGTCAATGGACAAACCATATGGACAACCTATGGTTCAGGTTATGTTAACACTGTAAATGTAATGTCTAAACATTGTGATTCTACTTGACTGTACTGTATGAATTAGTCAAAATATATTCATTATGTTATATTTTATGTTCAATAAGTTTTATGAACAACTGTTATGTTTTACATGCAGTGGCCAGCAAAAAAAAGATTATTTCTTGCAATATGCAAATGAAGATCATTTTGTGAGAATTACATGACGTATGGTAGTAGACCCAGTGTGTTCAAGTTTGATATGTTTAATTTATTGAGATGATTTAATACCTTTTTCTTCTCATTACAATTTATGGGGAGCTATTTGGCCTTGAGCATGTTTAATTATTTGATTATTTTTTTTCATTAGTTATGTTAATTAACCTTTCAGCAGCAATCACATTTAATGGCTTGCAGCTGGAAAATCTCACAATCACACCAACATTCATGCAACGTTTAGATAACGATAAAGTAAGCTTTAAGCATTTTTTCCCACAAAAATTATTTGACTCATATCCACTGAATGATAAGTTCTCAACTATAAAGTGCATAGAGTTGTTTTAATGTATGCAGGACACACAGAATTCAATTCATGAAAGCTGTGTGAAATGTTTCAACTCACAGCTATCCCATAAACCTCTGGTTCTTCAATAAATGTGTCCATGATCTTTGTGTTTCTGACACATTTGTGTACTTTGCTTATTTTACTGGGAGTTCACCGCAACCACTATTAGGTAGTAATCCTGCTATGGCTTATATTGCAAATAATTGCATGGCAAACCCTGCCATGTATGCAAATTATTACCCTTTACAAACCCCTCAGGGAATTTTATGGAACATTATATACAGACAGCCCCATGCAGTGACATATCTGTCAGTTCAGCAATGGTATAATAAGATGTGCGTGCCATGGAATGGTATGATCATATACAGCAGCCAGCTCAGGCTGTTATCCTAAAGACCTTAGCAGTATCATATGTTGCTCACAGCATGAGAGTATAATACAGCACTGTTAGACGTTTGTGTCACTGCTGTACATAAAAAGCCTCACAATAAGCCTGGCCCAATTTCTTCAATTTACTTTTCATATTTACTTGCTATCCGGATAATCAGTTGTAAATTGTGCATGAGCCCTAGCCTGCTGTTTTCCTGTCACTAACAAGACTTGTATTTTCCATGGCTGCCATGGGAATATTTAACACAGATAACAAAGCAGATAAACCCATTGTGTTAATAAATCAAACTTCATTTAGTTGTGTCTTACACAGACTGGGGGCAACCACTGTGTGCTTATACTTCTACATTTATTTCTTTATACCTATCTTCAGCAAGATAATAATTGAATCTAACTTAGACAATGCAGCATGCCTTCTGTTCCACAATATGAAGCTAATAAAACTCATATAAAAAGCTCTTTTTTATATTAAACAAATATTTTGGAAGCCAGGCATAACACTATTTCAGCCTTTTTGTTGTAACAATAGAAAGAATAGCAAAACGCAAAGCAGAATGCAAGATATACAAAATAAGTATTCAAGATTGATTATATAGAAAATAAGCAATATATATCTTATAAAACAGATTGAAAAAGATAATTAATTGTTCTTCTGGCTGTTCTTTACAATAAATGTGTTTTTATTCTCTTTTTAAATTAACAGCTTGGAGAAATATTAACATACATTGAAGGAATAAGTGTAACATTTACATGTTATATCCAGAGTAACTGGGGTAATTATCTGAGATTACCTTAATAGCTATATCTTTATTTTTATATCTTTATATTTACATGTATATATTTTTTATTAAACCCACCATGGTCTTTGTATAAATAGTATAAACTCCTCAAGTGAGACCAAAGTATTCTTCTACCACCATATAATATGCATCCATACTATATGACTCTAATTACACCAACATATATCTCAAAGGAATAAGTTCATGGAAATCATCTAAGGGGCTGTCTATACTCAAACCAATGACATATCCCCCTCATGTATGAGACATTCAGAGAAATATGGCCAATTATATTGATGTAAGCATCCCAAGGACAAAGGATCAAGGTGAACCTGTCCTAAAAGGTCAGAGGTCATAAACCAAATCAAGGAAGGTTGAAGACTAACCCATGAACAGCTGTTATCTCTATTAACAACAAAATCTTTATCACTATCTTTGACAATATATGAACATTTTTAATTATTTCTTCAAATTCTCTCAGTTTCTGAATTTGAAACAGACAACCTCCAATAGCTTAAAAGAATCACAGTTAATTCTTGTTGCATCAAACTGAACTTGAATACTCCACTTTTGTTGAAATTATGTGTTTCAAGTCCCTGATAAATTAAGTTAAATTATTTCCCAACAAAAACCTAAACTGCCTCAAACATATGAAGTGTTAAGTTCTTTGTTGGTCTCCTCTGTTTTTGCTTAACCATGATTTACCATTTGTCAAAATGTCAATATCAATTGGAAATGAAAAAGAGTAAGATGTCACTGTTTCACAATGGTGTAAGCATGAACTTCAAGGTTGTATTCAGAATCCCCAAGTGCACAGTGACTGACATGTATGATCTATGGAACTTTGTACTCCTGGTCATGAGTTCTTTGGAACTGCCTTCCTACATATGGTGTCCTAACTGTCCAGCAGCATCTGGAATCACTTCTAGGAGACTGGAACAAGATATTAGTCATGTTAGAGCAATCTGTTAACAAACTGGTTTGAACTGATCTCCTGCTGGCAGCAGCTGAAGCTCTGGAATGTCTGGAAGACACCCCTTGTTACAAATGCCAGCTTGTGACAGTGCTGGTAAGCTACAGGGTCAGCTTGGGTCACGGGGCAGGGGGTTAGGGTCAGTCTTGTTTGTTGGTACATGTGTGATCCTGAGAGGGATAACATCTTTATTGATGCTGAAGCACGAGATACTGGTGTAAAGAAGCCCAAGATGACCAGCCTCTGCCTCAGCAACCGGATGATGCTCCGAAGGATAACATCAGATGTGTAAGCTTGGCATCCTGTCTGCAGGACTCTACTCATCAATGTACAAACATTACCCCCAGGGCAAAAATAAAGCTGCAAATCCAAAAAAGCAGAACTCAACACTATTTTCCACTAAAGTAAAGTCCTTTCTATACCAGTACAGGTCACAGGTCAACTTCAAGTTAACATTTGGATAAATTCATAAAGTCGTACTTAATGTAAACTTCCAACAAATTCATCAATATTTGCTAAAATTATACTGATATATAATAAATTTAATATCTGAGTAAATGACATTTTTGAAAATGTCAAAGTCAAATGTCGGGGTTTTTTTTCCTTTGACTTTGAAACAAAGAGATTATACTGTATTTAATGTAGACAAATATGATTTTTCTACAAATCACTTGCCTTGCACATCTTATCCTGCTGATCAATATTCTTTAACGTATGAATCAGTTAAAATATTATACATTCAAAACTCGTTTACTTATTTAAATCTTAAAGCTCTTAAGCCGGAACATACTCATGTGGAAAGAAACAAAGAGGTAAATGGTGAGCCTGACGTAATTCTCTATTTTTATTCTTTACATATTGTTTCTATCTTTAGTCTTCCTTTGTTACTGTTGTACTTCATTCCCAACCACTTTGCAAGACAACAACAAAGCATTAGTCCTAAGGGAAAATATGTTGGAGTCTCATAGTTTACAGAAAAAGAACAGAAACACCTTGTCTGCCAGGCCATTGTGTTTTCAAGTTTGACTGCTATCTGCTATTCTAATCTTGATTTCTCCTTTAAGTTTTTTTTTAAAGTCGAGAACTATTGTGGTTTTAATGGCTCAAGAGTTAATATGTTATCTAGGTTCTCCTGTTGATTTTTTTCGCTATCTTTCAAATGCTGAGTTGAGGTCCTAAATTACAACAAAGTCTTTCTTTCACCGACAAACAAACATCTTCTTTATAACTGCAAGTTCATGAGGCCCCAGGCCTTGAGGTTTCATCCTGCCATGATACGCTGACAATAAACTTAACCTTCTCTGTTGCTTTAAGTGCCCACATGAGGCAACATTTAAAATCACTAAAGAGCAAATCTTGACTGTAAGAACACGTGAGAGATGTCTGGTAAGATATGAGATTTACATCATAGACTTTATTTACACCGAAAATATCTACAAAGAGCTAAATCCAGAATAAAATCCTGTGCCAAAGTGCTGTACAGCAAAAATGAATGAAAGCTACAGTAACATGTAGAGTATCATTAAAAAAAGCCTAATAAAAATTAGTTTATGTAACAGTTTTAATATATAGTATGATTTAAATAAGTGAGTTTTTAAGCGAGATCTATTTGATCTTATTTCAGAAAAAAAAGATGTACATGTCATTCTGATGTTAAAACTTGATGAATATTATTGCCCATTAGGTACTGAAGGACAGGTCCACAGCATGTAGGTAGCACTGCAGGTATACTGAATGATCATGGTGATGAAGAGTGAACATATACTTTATAAAGATAAATAAAGTCTGCTGCATTCAAGGGATGGGCTGACCTTGTTCTCTCACAGACTTTGGACAACCACAAACAGTATGTGTATACTTGAGGCTGATAGTGATTATAACAAGAGTGACTAGTTCAATTTTTCTATGACTTCTCAAGATTTTTGCCCTTGAGACACAGGTGGGATAAAACTAAGGAATTTTGGCTCCAAAGTCCACAGCCTTAACCACCAGGTTACCACCTACCAAACCACAGCATTCCTGATTAATATGTTTGCTGAGTAAAGGCACAGGCGGAACATGAGTCAGGGCAATTACAAAGTCATTAGAAATGATCTACAGTATCATCTCAGGAATCATATTTCTCTAGTCTCAGCTGGTACAGATTAACCAGCAACTGACTTAATATTTTGTGTAATTTTCTGTGACCTCTGGTCATGCAGTTATTACCAATCCTTCCTGTTGTGGTATAATACAGTAGTAGACACAGAAGCTTTGAAGAAAAGAATGTTTTTATTGTTATACTTGGAAACCTGCTTGTTTTTAAAATGGCAAAGAGCAGTCTCAATTTATTAACAATGAGTTACTTTTATGGAACTTATGCATTTATCACAATGTATAAGAATAAACAGATGTGTTTATATTGTGTCAAAACAGATGTGTCATATGGTGTTATATTAAGTTTCTTAACATCAAAAGATATTTAATCATTTATCTGTATATACTAATAAGTAGTAATCCTGAACTGAAGCAATATTTCATGTAATCGATCATTACTTGATACAAATCTGATATTCAGCTGCCTGAGGCATTTACATTATTGTATAAGTATATAATACATCTACGATATACTATTTTTTCCTGTCAAATTCAGATATTACAAATTTCTAAAAAATACACTTTACTTATCAGTAATTTGTAAAGACAACATAAGCAGGTGTACCTTTATAACATATGCCGAATCAATAAAACTTGCAACGATGTGATAGGTAACAGATACATATATCTAAGGATTGTGTATGCATTATACCCTAGGGATATGGCTTTTTTAGCCATCAATGCATGGCAAAGCATAAAACCAGCCCTGTTTAAGTATTCAACATATGTTTTCTTGAGATAGATAATTGGACAGGTCCTGACCCTTCCAACAATGCATTCTGCAGCAGACAATCTGTCTATTTGTCAATGTCACATATTGGATATAATTTATGCAAATTTATGCAGGGCCATACCCAAGCAATAACAGGTCTTGGTTGATATTCAGAGCATCTGTTATGTAGCATGAACACTTACTACTGTCAGCTGTTGGTACAACAACAATACCACATGTATACAGCCCATGTAAATCACAGTCTCACCTTTAAGAGGTATTTATATACATTGCATGCAAGTGCCTTATTATAAACAAGTACATTGAGAATTAAATTATTTGTCCAATTATTCATACCAGTGCATGTAGACCTGCTTATTAATATTCATTATTTCTTTTGTTATTCTTCTAATGCTGAGTACTTTTTGAGATATTATTATTCACTTGAAGTTTTACTTAATCCATATATATGAATGGTTCATTTGTCCTATTTTGGAGAAGTTTGGTCCTCTCTGAAAGCCTCAGCTTTTGTTTAAAAAAGTAATAACTTTTAAAAATCACAAACATATATACAAACCGTGTTGTCTAAAAGAATACTCATACACTCACAGGGATGGTGAACCCTCTTTTTGTTAATATAAATGAAAAATTTCATATCAGATAAATGTTTGTCCACCGGGAAAAATATATATATATATTTTATATACTTTAAATATACATGATGAGACATGTAGGGAATCTATAAAAGCAAGAACACATTTTTGCATGACACTATGCCAAGATTGAACAAAGGGACCTCCCGCAAGATATTAATTGTTCTTAATGGTGCATGACTTCTTGTAAAAGTAGGTTGATACAAACATCAATCATAGTATGTTTGCTTGAGCCACTGTGTTATGTTACATTTAAACCACTTTTAAAGTGTAAAGATACCATAAATGAATACATCAAGAGCAGCACATATTCATGTGCATTTATTGGGTTGTGAAATATTTTTCTTTCATTGATGAAATATTAAACACTGTTTGGTTATTTAACATCTTAGGACTGAATAAAAAGTTTACATTGCCTTAAAATGAATATGCACTTCCTAATTTTTGAGTAAAATTGATATTAATGTAATAATTCAATTAACACAAGGAAAGTAAAGCATGCAATTTATATATTACTGTCCCAAAACTTCATACATTAATATTTCTTTTGACAGAATAAAAAGTCAGCACTTCAATTTTTTTAGTAACCTTATAACTGAATGATGAGCTATACTTTTGAAAGTGAGGATGCCAGATATCCATATACCTGTATTCCTCTGCCGATCTCTTACCCGTATTCATCCACCAATCTCTTACCAGGAGAGAGCAAACACAAACAGATTGATGAGGACAGCACATCTGGCACAAGTCTAATAAATATCAATATCTGTTTAACATGGGTCAACAATTTGGGAGTTCAATCACCTCCTGGTATGGACTTTGTAGATGTTACACAAACAGATCTATACGCAATTCCAAGCAATTAATCATGGTGTCTCGACTGGTTTATACAGCGAGTCAAAATTTGTATGTATATACTATAGAAATCCATGATCAATTTGAAATCACTGTAACATGAGACAGTACCAGTCTAAATAGGACTCAAGTAGCATCTAAATAATTGATACTTTGAGTGTGAAATGTCACAATATCTAATCATGTGTGCTTGACTACACTGGAATTCCAATTCTCTTATAAGTTATATATAGGGTTTATCTATATATCTGATTGAAAGGAAAACACATATATGTTACCAGTCTATGCTACCTCACCACCTCTCGAAAGTACCAACTGCCAGCTAACATATAATTCTCAATTTATAAGATTGGACAAGTCTAAATCATATTGAGGTTACCATGTATTCCATTATTCTGCTTGGAGTCTGATTCAGCAATTACTTCACATCAATCCAAATTTCTGATGGATACATACACCTGTCATAATATAATAATATGCATAAGAGTGATGTGATTCTGTTTGCAAACCATGCTCACTGAGGGGCATTTACACATAACCATAAGACCACATTATGATGGCTTATGAATGTTTTATCCTACAACAAAATCTACCTCTATTTATTGTACTTATATCACTGAAATGTATATTCTTTAGTTTTCATTCCAACAGGGTGGAGTACTGGGTGTATGTACAAAGGATGATTCAGGATTACCCCAAGACTACATCATATCCTCTTACTAACATCCCTGACCACACTAATATAATCATCTTCATTTTTGTGTTTACATCATCATGGTGTATAATCTGGTATATGGATCTGGTCCATGAGGGTGGCACACTGTACAAACATGCTTACGCAGAATCATAACAATAAACTCAAGTTACGTGACTAAGGGCTGACTGGTGCCCATTACCAGCAAGTAGCTGCTGTAAACAGTTTGTATTACACCGCCTGGTGGGAAGAAGTTATTTAACTGTTGACAAACCACGGGCCCAGCCTGAAACCAGCCACAAATTAAGTATTGATGACTGGTAGCAATTAGTTACAGCACAGACCAGCACTAGATACACCCTACATAGCACTTGCTGGTACAGCACTGGTATAATGTTGCCCACAAAATTCTTAACATTTTCTTGTGTTTTTTTTTTTTTTTTTAAGGATAGGTCCATAGCCTATGATGTCATTGTCTAATGAATAAAGATGAAGGTTTTGACATTTTAAGCAGAATTATGTTAATTATCAAGCCTTATATGTTTAACTTTCCCTGGTCATTCAAAAACATTGGAGTGAATCCCTGTGAATCTATAAAAAAACAACATTAAGCCAATTAGTGATATGGGTAGTAGTTGGGTAGGGTAGGGGGTGGGTGGTGGGGGTGGAGTTCAAACCAAGGAAATTCTGCCCTAAAGTCTAGTGCTTTTGGCCAAGTCTTAATACTTGATATATATCTTAAAATTGGTTCAACATACAAATTTTACCATGTTTATGTTGTTGTTATTTTCACTTGAGTGCTTCACAGTAAAACCACTTTCTATCACAGATATAGTTTATTTTCAAATTTTCCGCAGCTTAGTTTAGATCATCTCAATGTGGCTCAATTTCCTTCATTTCTTCAGAAATCACAAATTCTTTGCACTAAAAGATGTTAAAATTGCATATGGGCCTGGCTATGTACCATACTACAGAAAATAAAAGATTAATGCAGAAACACAATACATTTATGTGATATGGAAAATGAGCCAAGAATGGTCCACATACAACATGAAAAATAATACCCAGCTATATAGATATGAATAACTGTCCACTGCTTCAGTGGTCCTATGAGTGGGTTTTCAAAAGTCAAAGGTCTCTGTATTTTACTACTGCATGTTGTGTATGGTGTAATGAAGTCGTCTAGCCGTCAAGTCATCATTCTCTACAGAACAAGCCAGATAAGATATATCTCTGTCTGACGGTCAGTAAAAGTGCCAGGCTGGTGCTGCAAGACGGTAAAACAGTCTGTCTGTTCACTGTGGCTGTTTATAATTGGAAACAAAAGTCCAGGCCTCTGTACTGTAAATACAGAGTACAGTGAACTCACAAATAACCTTGAGTTATCATCTTAATGACCTTGAGACCACCAAAGACAAAAGTTTCCCAATGCCAGGCAGAAGTTAAACTTGTCAGACAGGACACTTAGATTTAATTTATATGTGACTCAGTTTGGTAAGCAGTTTACTGTCCTGAAAACTAATAACATCTTATCAACATTATAACTCATGCTAAATTCCTGTGGACATATTTTACTAGTAGTGCATTAAAATAATGGTTTTAACTGCTGATGAAATAATCATACTCACATGTGTAAGTAAATGTAATTTGCCTCCTGTACATTTATACAAAAGTTATATATGTTTTCTATGTCTGATTGGCCTGGAAAACTTAGCCAGACAGAAGTACTGGTAATATAAAGAGTAACATGGAGACAAAGAGAAAAGAAAAATAATTATGTACATGCATGTAGTACAGACATGAAGACAGACACAAATGTTCACTGTAGTACATACATTTAATAGACAGAAACATAGCCCTGCAGCAATTAAGTAATAAGCACACAAGAGTGTAGACAGGGCATGGTACAGATACTGAGGCAGAATGAAATATAGACAACTTATAAAACAAAATGAGAAACATAATGTTAAATAGAAGTAAACGCAGATAGAAAGAAACTTAAAATGTCAGAAGGGAAGAATGTATGCAAAAATAAAGGCAGAAAAGTGAGAAGAATGAAACAAATATTTTTCTTATACAAAAGTTATATTTCCATACAAAGCTCTAATTTGGACCAATCAGCTGAATAAAAAGTATAGTAGTGTCCAGTATCTGCCCAGCAGGGAAGTATGGGTTACTGGGGACTTCATCCATTGCCTGGTAAATGCATTCTTCATGGCAACAAGATCACCGTGGCGATGATCCTGTTACCAAGTTGATGCATCCTTCCTGCTAATCCCATTTTCTGCTAATTGCTGGTTGACTGATAAATGATTGAGCAGGCCAAGATCTGCATCCCTCAGACTGTGTTAGCAGGCTGGACTGACAGTCATAGGGCTGGGTAGGGTGTATACCCCTGTTTACCAGCAAACATTTGTGGTGGAGGGGCAAGGGGTGGCTAGTGGTACTGGTGCACCTGAAGTGTAACATTAAAATGATATGAGAGTGATTGGAGCGTAATGTAACATAAAATAGTTCTCACTTATCCATTAAATTTTCTTTTTTTTCATATAAATAATGATAATGAATCCAAGACCAAGCCTTTACTGGTGTCTGATTGCATAAGCTCTGTTTTTGCCATTTTAGGAGCAGGGTTGAGGTTTAATCACTGAATAAGTAGACAAATTGATTGGAGTACCCAATAAATAATATCAACTAGTATACTATCAACATAGTTCATTATATTCCTATAGTTTAGACACAATGTCTTATACATTATGGTAACTGAACCATTTTACTCTGTTTCTTGGACATATTGTGACAAATTTCTAAGAATTTCTAAGATCACCATTTTGCTTTTAATTATCTGGCAGAATTCCATCTTGGGCCTGGTTAGTCCATCTGCTGCACACTAACATTGCCTAACCCAATTTATTGCCAGTTATGAGAGAATTTCAATATTCCTGTTATCAGCCACTAACCAGCGACTGTGACGTCTGTGACTGGCAGTGCTGTTGATCTAGACCTAGTCCTGGTTACAGACAGTCTGATGTGAAGGAGATGGAGAAACTGATAATGGCTGCATATGATAGCATCGCCATGGTGACAACACTGGAAGTTCTGATAAGCTGTCCTGAAACTCCTGTCAAGTTCACAATGATTCAGGTTATTAATATAAATGAATTAACCCTTCATTTTTAAACATAATAATTTTTTTTTCAAATGAAAATGTATAATATACGGAGCATTAACTTATTATCAGTTCATGATGAATAACTGAAATGAAAGTTCTGGGCCGAAGGAGTACAATCTATAAATCATGTTAACACATGAAGCATTAACTAAACAAGTTTCTGAAGTGACAGGATGGGATCCAGAGAGGTAATCCTCATATCAACCTTCAAGTAAATTCTAGCTGTAACAAATTTTTTAAAAGATCATTCTCAACTTGTAGTGAGAATGAAACATACCTGTCAAAAGTGTCTTATTTAATTTAACTCTCCTAGAAACCATGTATCTGACATATTTGTCATGATTTGCAACCTGTATGCTAAAAGCGGAAAACGCTGTAAGACAGGATTATCAGCATTCACCATAAGCTTCACCATTTTGAACGACTATTTCGTTATTTTCAAACCGGAATAGTATGTGCTTGGGAAAACAATAACAAGCTAAGTAGGACAAAACAGGCATTTTAGACCACATTATTCGGCCAGTTTACAACTTTCATACAATTAGGACAGGTAGATATGATGTCCCCATGAATCTTAAACATTTTATGAGTACAGGACACTAGGTAATATTTGTGTCGCAAGCCCAAAGTCCTGGATGGAGTCTCTTTAAATTTTCCTCCGAACTCCACCTTATCCAACAAGTGAAGGTTAAAAAAGGTAACAGATTACATTCAACAGACATGCAGGAATGCTCATCTCTTGTTACCATCGTCCGCTAAACAACACAGACAGAACCAAAAACACAGGTGAAAACACTACCTCCTTGTTGAAGGTTAAAATATCAGTATTAACACAATAACCAGGAATCTGGCTTTGGAATTCTCTGTTCTTGCAGCAGTCTCATTACTTCAGCTAAAGAAGGGACAACCATCCCTCCACCAATCAGACAACACAAACAGGGATTTCTCCAGAGTATACTGATATCTCAAGTTTCAACATTAATGCATGCTCTGCCGGTCCATGGCTGCTGGTACTGGCATGAGATCTACTCTCTCGTGAAAGACCGACCCGGAGGTGAATGACATTGCCATTTGGTCTAATAAATGAAACACAAGGCCCAGGTTATGACCACTTGAAGGCCGAGCCCATGTGGTCAATAAAAGATTTATGGACCCCCATGCACTGATAGCTGCCATCAGACAAACGGTCAGCATTTGGAATACAAACAGCATTGCACAATGTTAGCAGGAAGGTCATCTCAGGCTGTTTGCATGGCAAGGATATTAATACGTCTCATTTGCTCTTGGAAATTATTTGCATGATCTCAAAATGAATATATGGATTATATCCCTGGAATAATCTGCATTTATAACTGCAACAACCATAACAGTTATTTGACAATTACTGCCTGAAGATATATCTTCAGCCTGCTTAATAAAGATAGATTTCCTATCCTAAATAGGATATAAATAACCTCATACCCTATGCAATTTTGGTAATATGGATTTTATGGTTATATGTTGAAATGTTGAAACAAGGGACCTATGGGTCACGACGCTCAGCTGTTATATATGATAAAAAAATATTATTTAGAAATGAGGCACATGCTGATTTGGTGTGGTAATAAATATAAGCTGTATTATGAGTTGTTGTTGTTTAGCTTATGTATGATTTTGATAGTACCTTTGGAGACAGGGAAGAGGATTGATTTCATTTATTTTATTAACAAATGGAGTACTACTGTCACACAGATTTTGACTTGGCCATATAACTTATAAGCAGAACATATAATATAAGAGTTAACTATTTATTAAAAAAATTACAAATATTGTCCCAAATATAATTTTTATTAAAAATAATAAGAGAATCATATGATTTTTTAAAATGAAATATAACTGATATGGTTATTAAAATAATATTAAAGAATATATTCATGAATGCATTCATGAATACATTTTGAAAGTATTTGCACGAGTATTCATATACTTTCATTTTTACCTGAATTCCCATTCTTTATGCAAGAAATTTTATAATGGAGTACATAATCATATTCATATTTAATACAATTACAAAGTATTCGCACCATGTCTGGTATTTATTCAGTTTTCACCAAACAATGATGTTGAGAATCCAGAATATACAAATTTCACACATTTAAATAATGATCATAAGTACCTGGTTTTATGGCTTTTATTTATATTAAAAAATAACGGTAAAAAAATCATTTTGGACTAATTTCACATCAATGTACACACTAGACACAGTAGGAATCTAGATTAATATTATCCACTGCATCTTTGTCTATCATTAATTTCCTTCATATAATCCTTAATAATTAGTAATGAATAATATGATTTACTTCTTTATCATTAAAAATGAACTGAAAAATGCCATAGGTGACTGCATGGTGTTATTTGGAATACGTGACATTCTACCCATCGATACAAGATTCTTATATCATCAGTAACTGCAAGTTAATTTCCTGTTATTATAAACTAACAAATTCCTTTTCTATTTTTCTTTAATTTGTTATTAAAAACCAATAAAAATTTATTAATTTATTGTTTATTGTTATGTTGTTGGTTAAAACTACTAGATGAGTTGGGTTGTACACCTGGATCAACTGTGGCTGGCCATAAGCTGCCTGATTCTCCCCTCAAGCGTGCATTATTTGATGAAAGGTCAACAAGGTCAACATACAGGTGACTCAAGAGGGGCTGGAGAGAGCCAAAGTCTGACAGGGTCTCATAAAAAACATTAATAAAAGCTACAATATTTGGCAAATTTCTTTCAGCTTTCTAAACTAAAAAGCTGAAATCCTTATGTGTGCATGATATGAAAATTATATCAACAGTGCTCACGGGAAACAAACGTGCCTTGGTCACAGTTGGGCAAAATTTAAGGAACTAATTTTATATTTATACTTATAACTTATAAAATTTGAAAAATTCAGAACTAATTTTGGGTATTCAATTGAATCTTGATAAAATAATGTTACATCCCTGACAAAAAAAATCTCTAGCTTCAGCAATGCATTTGTTAAGGGGGTAAATATATTTCTTGATTTTTTACAAAGTGCATTATGTTTGGGCCCATAACTTAAAAAAAATACACAATACTGACATCATTTCTGGCATGTGCATGGTGAATGTATAGAAAAATATGTATATTATATATGATCAAAGTCAGATCAGTGGTTTTGATATTAGGCAGTCTTAAAGTGTAACATTGGGTTTTTAATGGAAAAATGAAGTTTTTCATTGATATCTCGAAGGAATTAAGTCCTAGTGACCAAATTCTTGGCATGGTAGGGGATTTTGGAGAAATCTAACTGTATGCCAAATTTAAGGAACTTAGAGCTGAAGCTCGGGAGCTGAGCTCTAGCAAACTGCATAACACTAGCAATATGTGACATGGTGCTTGAAAACTTGAATAAAATCTACAGTTTTCGATCAACTGGTTTCAAATTTTTGGTGTTAACAGTTGAAATGCTAACAAAAACATGCTGTGAAAATTAAATCCACAGCAGTTACAGCAAAAAAAACGTGCCATGGTCAAAGTTGGGCAAAATTTAAGGTACCAATTTTTTATTTTTGCTAATATTTTTAAAAATTTAAAAGATTTTGATCAAATTTTGGGTATACAATTTAATTTTGATTAATAAAAGTAATATTACTGGAAAAAAAGTGCTTAGCTTTAACAAGTTTTGTGTTAAGTGATAAAATTTCTTTCCTGATTATTTACAAAATGCATTATGTTTGGGCCCATAACTTTTTTAAATTAAATAATACAGACCTAATTTCTGGCATGTACATAGGAATTATATAGAGGATTATTTATAGGAAATATGAGGAAAAACAGATGAGTGGTTTTGATATTAGGCAGTCCTAAAGTGTGAAAATAGGTTTTTAATAAAAAATTGAGGTTTTTCCTTAATTTCTCAAAGGAATGAAGTCGCAAAGACCCAGTTTTCGGCTTGGTAGGAGATCTTGGGGACATCTAACATTATGCTGAATTTTGGATTCCTAGGTCCTACGGTTTCAAAACGTGCCACATCTACGGACGGACGGACGGACAGACGGACGGACGACGGACAATGGACCACGACTATAGCTCAGATGACTTATAGTCAGCTGAGCTAAAAACTTGAAAACTTGTGATAAACTAGAAATATAATCTTATATCAGAATGAGGTTGTGGCAAATTAACTCAAAACTTGTGTTCTTGTAATATTCTTCAAGCTGTGATAATTAGATTAATGTGACCCTAAGGATTATCAATGTTTAATCTCAAAACTTGTGTGTCTTCCACAGACTGAGGAAGACGAAATTCAATGACAGATAAGAACTGATTTAGTTATAAATATATAATATTTATCTTCATTTCAGAGGAAGAATAAAATGGACAAAATGCCAGTCCAGAATGAGCACAATAAATGGGAGGTATCAGTGAATAACCAGAATCAATAGTGAAGAATACAGGGTGTAATATAGAATCTTTGGCATGAATACTAGTAAGATAAGTGTGCAGTCTTATAGACAACCAGATGGGCTACTGCTGCAACTGATTCTTATACAGCAAGATGCCAGGTTTTACAACTAAAGCTGCAAAGAAAGATGCTGAAGAAATTGTAGATACCCAAACCTCATGTAACATAAATATATCTGTATGTCATAACTAGACAATTATAGACTGCCTGAACTAAGTGTAAGAAATATCAAACAGCTGAACAAATAGATACAAATATCACCTGAGGTGCCACTTCGAACTCCCTCATATCATATCCCTATTCAAAAGCATGCATGCACAATAATAAACATTGTAATAAAACACAAACAATATTGAACTAGGATAAAACATCAACTTCCTCAAATTTGGCAGAAGTTATTAGAGATATAGACATATAGAGATATAGAGATATCAAAATACAGAAGATAATAATTATTATATATTTTTTGCAGATTGTATAATTTGCTCTGATACATATGGTCTTGCACAGATTTATAATAATATTATTTAACCACATTAATAATCATCATATTACTGTGACAAGCCCATGGATGAGTAACCAGATAGTATATGAAAAGCAGCAATAAGCTGGCTGGCAAAACATAACAGACCAGTCACAGCTCAGCCTGTCCACTGGCTGTAACAGCTGGAAGAGTTTGGCTGTTCCATCGCCAGGGGAGGCTTTTTACATGCTACTGGTCGCCTGCTGAGCCAGACATACTTAGGTATCAGGTATATACTGCAGCAGCACCTAAACCCATCACCCATCTACATAATATCAGCACCAGAACAGCACGCCTTTCCTATCTACCTTAATATCATCATTAAACCTCTGCTGGGATAATGTTTTCCCCTTGTTTCATTGGTTGGTTTGGTTTGTCTGTTAGCAACATAACACAAAGAAGAAATGAAAAGATTATGATGAAAATTTATGGGAGGGTCAGGGTAAAGCTAAAGGAATTTCAGAAAGGTCAACACTCTAGAAATCATCCTATGTTTTTCACTCAGGGCTTGTTTTGCAACGACATGACAGAGAGTGGTTCCCTTTGTCCTCAGGTTCAAACCATCCATTGATGGGAATTAGCGCCAGTGTTTGCGATGCAATTCATTAGAAGAATGAATGTTACAGAAGCGTGGCACTGTGTCTTCTTTTTGTCAATCGCTGCCACACTCACACTCAGTTTTGTTCTTCTGATGAAATGTGTGCACAGGTCTTCTGAAGCTCCACCACTGCCACTTAGTCTGATTCCAATGAGAGTTGGTAGGCTCGCATTATATTGTGGATATTCTTCTTTGAAGAAATGTCCATCATATGGAGTGTACAGAATCATATGAGTGTGGGATTTAGGGGAATTATAATGAAAAGCCTTGAACCAGGACTGCCAAAAGTAAATAACCACAAAAGGCTAAGTCCTCCGGGAAAAAAAAAAGAGTAGAACTCTTTGAAATAAAGAGTGAACAAATAGTAAAAAACTTGCAATTACCCATTTCTCATCACAGACCAAAAAGATGTTCTTAAATTCACAAACCACAGTTGTGTATTATATTGACACATATCATTCCCAAAGTCAGAAATACACATGGTTCACATGCTTCAGATGGAGATAAGGGCATTTTCCACACCTTGTGATTTGGCATACCTGCCTTAAAACATGGAAATATTTGATTCATAAAGAACTGATAATTACAGACTACAGGTAAATACCTTGAGATTTTGTATCCCTGATCACTGAAACACACCTGTTTCCGTTACAATTTATTTCCTCCTTTTTTGGCGGGAAAAGATGCTCAAGGGCCATGCAAAGTGTACTGGGTAGGTAATATAAACACTCCATAAAACTATTGACATCTTTATGTCAAAAGCTCAGACCAAACGAAGACCCACGTAAAACCACAATCACTCAAGCGATAAATTCAGTTAAGCATGCAATGTCTGATAGATCTTCAATGACACAATATCTCTAGCCATATTGGTATCACTCAATAGTTTACAATGGCTTTAAGATACAAAGACATCCAACAAACTAGATCTCCTCATTTATAAGAAGAATAATTGAACTATATGGCTCTTATAATTGACTTGAGACTATATCAAGGTCACAGGTCAAGGACAAGGTCAACTGACCTTACCATAGTTTAAGGTCACAGGGTGCAGCTATTAACCCTGTCCTCAAGGACCTGATGAGCTTAAAGCCACCTATTCATTCCCTTGTTCCGTGGCGTTTATGTTCTGTGGAGAGAACTCTGTGTACATATTAATGAAGTCTGGGCAATTTCAAAGAAATATTTTTTTAGAATCCCTATCTGATTGAATATGAACTTGCAACATGTTTATGTAGAAGCTGTAAGAAAACATGTGTAAATGTTGAAAAACAGAAAAAAATGTAACCTTATTATGCAAATGTGCAATTTTGAAAGGTCACTGGTTACAAATCAGCCTTTGCAAAACTCAGCTTTGTGTGACTTAATTGCTATCAGATATCCTTGATGAATGTTTGGATTATTTTGATACGGGGGCATAAAGAAATGGATATAAACAAATCAAACAGCTTGCGTGTGGTCTCATTGGCATATTTTTGCCTATTTTTTTATATTTAAGCTTAAAGGGATTAGCTTAAGTTAACAGATCTTCAGATATCAAATTAGGCCTCTGTAAACACAGTATCACTGAATAACTGACTTGTGTGGAATAGCTGGGATATAAACACTCTCTGACAAAAGTTAATACAGATAATTTCAATTGTATCCATTAATGACATATACATCTAAAATGTTCCAAGCAGTAAAACATTATGTTCAAAAGATAATATGGTTCATGAATGGACTTAAGAAGCCATAATTTTAACATAAAATGTATTACATTAGGTTCACAAAAATTACAAAGACAAACACCTACGCTATCTGGAATAGTAATTTTCTCAAAATAAATTACTCTCCTGGTGCAACCTTAGCTATAAATTATTTGATTCAAGCATAAAATTTCCCAGCCATCATGGTCTTGTATTGTTAACTATTTACAGGAAATAAACTAATGACTGGGATCTGAAAGCTTATCAGTGTTTAAGGACAAAATATGTTCAATAATTAATTATCAAATATGGGTCAAACTCAGGATAGCAGCTAACAGCAGATGTAAGGGCAATAATTCATGACATGTAAATAAGAATATGTGTACTGTGTTTCACTGCTGCTAATATTGACTATGGTTGATATGTATGTAAATATGGGACGTTTGATATGCACTGATGACTAACTTGGTCAATATACTATTTGAACTCCATTCCCTGTGATCACAGGCTGTGTTCCCTGCATCACTCTCTTTAACATAACTATTAACATAGACAGTGATGGCAATAACATGAAGTATACATGGTCAAACACAGAACCAGTGATATACTGCCAACCCTGGGTCGCATGACTGATGGGAGGTCATACCAAAATACACTGACTTCTGTATGTAGTGGTCACTTGTAACATGCTCAATTATTCCAAACTGACCTTCACACACGGGAGTATGTCACACTACAGTTCATTCTGTATATTTGATATGAATATTATGCAGTGGATACAATAATACACAGTGGACTATATCATTAGTTTTCTTTATATCTTTTATTATTTTCTCATATATTTACTTCTTAACTTTTAAAAGTGATTTTTTGACACATTAAACATACATGACAAATGAAAAGTATCCCTGCATGAGGTTTCTGGGCAGAAAACAAATATTTCCTGGTTAATATCTTACCACATCATAAAGTGTATCAATTCACTGTGGTCACATGGCTTGCCAAAAAAAGAAAACCAACAAGAGGGGGATACATTTACAGCTGAAATAAACACTGATAAAGGCATAGAATGCCAGGGTAGTGTGTGTTTTGTAATTGTATTGTATGTCCCATGTTTTAAATAATATATATGTTTTTTATTTTAAGTTTGATTAAAGGACAAATCTGATATGCATGGCCTACTAATGGCACATGTGTATTGAAGGAAAGTATTACTGGACTAAAATAATTATATGTCATATTTTATGCTGAAAAAAAGATACAAGAATGGTTTGAATAACCAGAATGGCAAAGTTGGAGGAGAATGAAGTTTTCACTGATACTAGCTGACCATATCCTGTCCTCTCCTGCATCACCCCCCCCCCCCCCCCCCCTTCCCCAGCCCCATAGCCTTAACCATCAGGCAGTATCCGGCCTGCACCCAGAATGATTATTATTATTCCCAATAAGCTTTCACAATAATAAACTTCCCTTTTATCAAAAAAATAAACTTAAATATAGGGGCTAGTGGGGATATCCAATATTTGTAGCACATTAAACACAAAAATGTCAGAACAATGGAAACTATTGATGATTAAACCAAGAGATGGCTTTTTCTGTGATATGATTAATATTTAATCCTTTTTTGCCAATAGTTTAATTTAAAATAAGCTTTCACAATCATAAACTTCTCTTTTATCATAAACATAAACTTAAAAATAGGGGCTAGGGGGATATCCAATATTTGTAGCACATTAAACACAAAAATGTCAGAACAATGGAGACTTTTGATGATTAAACCAAGAGGTGGCTTTTTCTGTGATATGATTAATATTTAATCCGTTTTTGCCAATAGTTTAATTTAAAAATAACCTTGACCCCTAAGTGTCACATGACTCATATTACATGTATTCTCCAAACATACAAACAAAGAGAAGCCTCAGGCTAAATTAGTGAAAAAGTTTCACCCTGCAGGGAGAATGAACTATTCTCCAAACATTTACTGCGGAGTGACTCACTCTCCATGGAAACAGCAGGAAAGTAAAATATGTTGACATCAAGAGTTGGGTTTTCAATGAGATGAAACAGCATTGTGTGTCAAGGATACTGGCTTTGATGTTGTTGGAGAATGTACACAAAGATGTTTTGGTTTCTGAGGAATTAGGTCATCAAATGATGCCTGGGATGGTGCCACTGACATGAAGTATTATTTAACCCAACCAGGCCAATCCCCACTCTGTATCAATTCTTCTCTCTCTCTCACTCTCTCTAAAGCTCTCTCTCTCATATACACTTTTTTCTTTTTCCTCATCCTTGCTGTCTCAATCTTTTTTACGTCTTCTCTTTCTTTTATACTCCTTCTCTCTTCTCCAATCCCGTATCTTTTTTTCACTGTCCATCCATCAATTTTTTGTATTTTTGTCTCTCTCTCTCTCAGTGTCTGCTTGTCTGATGTCTGTTTATATCTCTCTTACTTTCTCTCTCTCTTTCTCTCTCTCTCGTATACCATTAATTTTGCCTCTGTCACTCTCTCTTTTTCTGTCTCTGTTCTTTTTTCTCGTACTTTCTGTCTCTGTCTCATCAGGCAGATTATGGCTTTCTGGCTATATCTCAGAATATTTTCCTTCCCTCTCTTTTATTTGTCCTTAAATCCTTAAATATAGGCATATTTTCTTTATTTTCACTGTTTATGTATCTTCATTACAAAAATATATATTTCATTAGGACACAGGACTTCCTGGCAACTTGTGGGTGGTCAGCAAGATTTTCTTGATCTTACTAAACATCAGACAAGGTCAAATCACTTTCACCATTCACTGATAATTCCTTAACAACATGTCAGATACAAAGTCTCTTCACTTTTGTCATTATTCGGGCAATAAATTTCTTTGACATGGGGGACATTTGATGTGGTCCGATTTTGACCATCTGGTATGCGAAGGGAACTAGCTGGGCCAGTCTGGACCAGAACATGGTTTATATCTGACCACTGGTCATCTGTCACATCAAGGTGACAAGCTGGTGGTCTTGTGGGGTGAGGACAGTAACATGATGATAATGGGAGTGACCGTGTTTGGACATAAGAGCACTATACTGTTCCCCTCTCCCTTGTGAGATACTCTGCCAAAGCATCAGTCAGCACAGCTAGCCTATACAGCTTGTGGACAGACTGTCTCTCTCAGTTGTGCAAACATACACTGATGCCTGTAGCATCATCACAGACTAGAGAGTACTCTATAGAGCTCATATCTCTGCCAGGATGAATGAATCTGAATTCTCCCAAGATCTACACCAATAATCCACCGCCTGATGTTCCACCCGTATGAAAAGTTTCATGGATATGGCTTCAGTAAATTATGTATAATTCTGCTGACAATCAAACAGACCCAGGAGAAAACATACACTCCATTCCAAAGGTAACTTATTAAGTTAATTGCACTGGGTGATAAAATAATCAGCCTTAATTCATATTCACCCAAAAATTTTGAATTTTTGAGGATTATGTAAAGAGGGACCAAGAACTCAGGTTTATTTAAGCTATAATATTATTTGTAAATATTAATTGTTTTTCCATGTCCTACAAGCATGCAGTCTCCCTGTTCCCATTCTATCAGCTAGTACTACATGTGTGAGAACCACATCATTTTATTGTCTAGTACAAGCATTTAATACACTTTAATGTCTGTCTCCCAGCAATAAATGACATGTCAGAACAGTTTTCCCATAAGTCACTGCAGCTAGCCAGCTGGCTGAAGCTGTCAGTTAATGAAGTCTGACCGCTCAGCTTGACCAGTGGTCAGCTGGTGTGGTCAGTCATGGACTACAAAGCACTGGCTTAATGTCACCGCCCTAATAACAACTCTACCAAAATACCACAGATACTTAAAGAAATTTATTGTAGCACATTCCTACCCCTCCCACTCAACTGGGTGGAGAGGTGATTATATGAAGAAAAGGTGTAGGGTACCAATCTACAGTGAATCCTGACCACATGATGACAGATATATAATCATCTACTATCATATTACAGGTCACCCTAGAGGGCAGAATGAATAACTTCCCATTACCCTAACCACAGAGATGCCTAATGCTGACTAAATAGGGCACCAACCCAAGTTACCCTGACACCATGTGCCATGACCAAAAGAGTATTACATTTTTTTATACTCATATACTTGTATTTTTTTTTAATAGCTTTGTTCCTTTTAACAAGATATGTGTTGTTAGTCTTCTTATAGAATTATGATTGAATCATCTGTGAGAATAGACCATGGCTAAGCTTGTAATATTTCAAATGCAGCTGGTAAATAAAATTTGGTATTTGTATTTTTGTATTTTATATCCTGTACGTGATATTGCTGAAAGTTTTTCTTTTCTAATAAAGGTCAAGGATTATGTTCTTAAACTATGAAACTTCTATACAAAAACCTATCAATAATGAAACATTTAAATATTATAACCCAAAAATGTTATGCAATTCATCATGCCAACTTCCAGTAAATGTATTTTGATCATCACATTAGCTAGACAGGTATCATAATTGATGTAAAAGGTGACCATCCAAAACTAAAAGTGTCAAGGCTACACTACGTCATTTTGTATTTGATTATGAAAATACATATACAATATGAAAGGAATAGGACACATAATGAGGAAAGTTGTATGATTTTTTGGAATAAATGCCTTAATGAATGGGTAGTTGAAAAAGTAGTTGAAATGGTCTCTAGCTCTACAAAATGATAGTTATCAATGTGAACTGGTGGGTAGGTACAGCAATGTGTTTGTGACACAGTGGATTGCTTCATTTTTGTGATGGTTTCACATTTGCAATATTTTCAACAAGGCCCAAGAAAATGGTATGGTTGTCAAATACCTTTTTTCAGAAACCAGTGCGGGCGGGCGATATTTTATATTTAACCTTTTTTGTATGTTTTGATAAAATGTCATATGATCAGGGAAAAGGAAGAAATACATCCATAACATCATTCATATAAGTAAATGGGAACAGATATCAGATTATAACATATTTATTATTATTATATAAATCTCATTTTATCTAATCCCATTCCTCTAAGTATAGTTTTTTGTGAGATCATAAGAAAAACCCCCTTGGAAAATACTGAAATAATATAATGATTGTGGATTTCAACTTGGTAAGTATGAAGCAAACCAAGGTATAAGTCATCTACTGTGCAGCAGTGAGGTAGCTGCTACCTCAACAGCTAGAGCAGTACAGCTATACCATGTCTGCTGCAGCAAGGAACAGCTCTCATACACCCAGTACATGCTTGTGAACTCCAGCTCTTTGCCATACACCTGCTGTTGCACACCCATTATATTTTTAGACTTGGTGTCAGAAGCGGGATCCTTCAGCTCTTAGCTCTCAACACCAACCAGCCAGTTTTCAGCATCAAGATATATATAACTTTTGACCTTGGTAGTGATAAGGACTGGGGGAGAGTCTTGAATTCAAGAGTTCCCAGTGTAATAGGCCTTCCTGTTATATGATCCTAACTTAGGACGGCCATCTCGTAATTTCACACTGCTTTTTGACAGAGCATGGTGATGAAGGATTGTTTATGACTCAACTCAGTATATCACAAAAAAAGTACGCGTAGGAGTTTTTGATATGGCAATAATAATTTTACACTGATGCTTTCTGAAGTCATAAATGCCTGTGGTTGCTGGCATCAAGACAAAATACAAAGATAATGATTCAATACAGAGAAAACAAAAAGTACTCTATGCAATGGAGATGTTATTCATGAGGAGCACAATGACAGTCATGAAGCAGACACTCCCAAGAAATAACAGCAATGGAGACCATGAGAAATCTGATGAAATGTGATATGGAACATGATCCAAGACTGCATGTACCATGTACACTTTTTATGTAAAACATATATTAAATCTAGAATCACTGTCTTTTCTTTCATTATATTCTATAAGGTTATGGTTGACAGCAGTAAAGACAACAGTATAATGGATACTTCTGCATGATAGTTTATGCTATTTTAGCCATAACATATTTCCTTTATGAAAAGACAAACAGGTATGTAACTTATTTTGTCTTTTATTTAGTGAGTTGTATCCACATATGGTATGCCACCAACAGACATCAACACAGTTTCATCAGTAGAATAATTTGATGGAAATGTTTACTTTTCCATACATGTTGTATGCTTGTGAACCGAGGATCTATGAAAAACATGACTGTTGCCATTGGAATGCTGGATGGCGACAAATACAAGAAAACATGGGCATAAATATGGGCAAAATGGGAGTAATAAAGGTTTGCCAAAAAAGAACTGGCGCTGTCGATATCATTTCATCTGTTATTACATGTTAACGCTGAGCTCATGGTCATCACTCAGCAGTGCTGAATAAGTTCAAAGCACCTTCCATCGCTGGCGCTGTTAGGATAATAATAGCTGTGTGTGTTTTATGTAATGTAGGGGAGTGAGAATATATGACTGAGAAACAAGATGAGCTGAGCTGATAGGGTAGTCTTTCTGTATACACAGTGAAGTCATGCTTGACTGAATTACTATTTACTACTGAGTAAGTAACTGAAATCTGCAGCAAAGGAAATTAACATTTCATTGTGAGGAGATAATATGACCTTTCAATTTGATTAAATCTATAATAGAACTCAGAATTAATATGAAAGTTTCACTTAACTCTGGACCAAACTGCTGAAATAATCACTGCTTCTTCACAGAAAAACAGGAGGAGGTTAATATTTTATTTATTCATTCACTTTATGAAATATTGGAGAAATAAATAGATTGAAATATATTAAATAACATTTAGGATTTGCTGAATTTGGTGGCTCATTATTCAATATACCATTAAGGTTAATTTAAGAAAAGAAATTATTTCTTTTTTTTCAAGATTTCTCACTCTAATATTATAGAATTTCATTATTTCACATGCATGTTAGTGAACTGGATATTTCCATATTGGAATGTCCTTACATATATCAACATGTAACAACTGAATGTTGTTGAACACTGGTGTATAAGTCCCCTGTTATTTAACCACTTATGGTGGGAGTTGTTCTTTTACACAATGACTCAAATATCATCCCTCTTTGAAGATTTTCAAATATATGCCAAATTTTAAACATTTTACATGCTGTGTTTCATTATGACATTTAGCAAACAAGTGCCATTACACTCAGTACAAATCTATTTTGGGATTTTTTAAACCTAGCAAGACAATAAGTGAAACTTGCTTCACTTAGCAAATAAGTATTAATGCTTTTGACAGTCACCTATTAACACACAAATCATTTTTGATAGTTAATGGAACTTAATTGGATGAAGAGAGCAACCACAGAAGAACAGCTGTCAGGTCAATAGGTACAGCAGAACAACATCAATGACTTTATTGACAACTGTATGTTCACCACTCAGAGATGAAACGAGAATGTTCAGACTATGTGAAGTGATCATTACTTGTCAACATGACTTTACAGAAGATATGGGTATCAAGCCACTGTCTCAGAGAGAAAAGAAACAACATTTCATGTGACATGACCTGGCCTGCCAATGGGAAATGAAAACATGCCTAAGTGACTGTAGAATTGGGAGTTGTACACAGACCTGATAGACAATTTTGAGACAAACATTATGCAGTGTAAGAGGGAAAATGAAAAGATTCCAAATATGTGTGATTATATATATGAACAATTACAGTACTTAGTCTACAAAGAATTTTAGAAGAGGAAAAAAATATTTTACGGAGATGTTTAGGAATTGGTGCATGGAAAAAGTTAATGAAGAATAAAATAGCCATATTTTAATTTTAAACCATGGATGAACTTACCAGTAAAATGATTTACTGGTAAGTTTGCTTCAAGGTTATTAATATTGATATTCAAAATCGGTACTATGGTAACAAGTTCCATAGTAACACATGGGTTACTATGGTTGTGTACAGTACACCTCCTGTGGCTGCATCAATACATGTCCATGTGTACTGCAGCTGTACAAACCATAGCAGCAGTACCACTGGAGTGTCCTGAAGGGCACTTAAGTCCAAATATTTAACCCTCCTCCCTCTAGTTCTAAATATTTGTGACGCCTGTGTGAGGTACGAGAGCATCATGTGCCATCCATGTTGGAATCTGACACCTACTTGTATAGTTGCAAAAACTGCTGGAATACAACATTTCCTGTGACATCCTGATGATGTGGATGGATTGAGTACCCCGGGAGCATGATTTTGGTCATTTCTTCGCCCATGCTTACTGGGAGCCAATATGTTTAAGCTCAGCTCCAGGAGTAAACTGAGAAACTTAATAAACACTGGAGCATGCTCTCATATAAACCCATTAGTGATGACCTGAATCAGTGGAATTGTATATGTCAGACCCTAGGATTATTCAAGATGTTTTCTTTACTGCTGTATTTCGAAACTGGCCATTTTTCAAGACCTGTATGCTGGTATAAGAACTTCTGCAGAGCTTCAGACAGAAATATATTTATCATTAAACTTAACATAAATTAAGATTAAATATTTAGCATTCATTATATGTCACTGGACATACATTTCTCCTGAATGAACAGTACGGATGGTTTGATACCTGACTCTGGATACTACAGAGACCAGCTGCTCTATGGATCATGTCAAACCCCACTGAGTAACCATCAAATACATCAGTTGCTGGACTGGTTCTCAGTCTGTCAAGTATCTTTATCAGGAACTACATACAGCCCACAATGACAACTAAGACTCACTGAAGACTAGATAAAATCCTGCCAGAGGGCTTCCTTCCTTGCGCAAAGATAAAGAGGCCAAAACACAACATGTTAGAAACACTAAACCACTGTGAGAACAGACCTAAAAAAGTGTATACAAAATGAGTGTGCCTACTGTGAAATTTGAAACCACTCTTAAGCCCTCATTTTTAGCTGATACATCAATCTGGCACATTTTCAAAGTGATCAGACCTATATGTGGACAATTTGTTTACCATTCACTGTGATCAGATATTTCTTTTCAGTTTTCCAAATAAACTAGATGTATTCATTATTCCTAGATTTTTACATAAGCCCTGATTGTTATTAACCTTTAAATTATACTTAAATATCTTTAGGAAAGTAAGATTTATGAATATAACCGGACACACAAAAGCGTTCCTACTGGCCTTGATAGTGATGCTTGCTTTTTTAGTGTTATAATGGTGGCAGCGGTGGGATTTGGGTAGTCAAGGTGTTTTTTGTGGCATTATGCCCCACTTAATTCATGTGCATGACCCCCAGATAGATTCCCACCTTCTGGGGACAGAACATCCTCAGAGAGCGTTGAATGTAACCACACACACAAAAGCATTCTTTCTGGCCTTGCTCATGAAGCTTGCTTATTAGAGAAGCAGTAGAACATCTGACTTGTGTGTCACAGGTGGCGGGTTCCAATCCACAGTCAGGTCTGGTTTCTATTTTCACCAGTTACATGAAACTTAAAAACTGGCGAATGGATTTTCAAGGCTCTGGCCTATGTACAAATAAAATATTTACTTACATGTCACACTGAAGGGAACTTGGCAATCAAGTTCTTTTGTCATGCCATCCTTTGTTACTGTGACTGCACATCGGTAAATTTCCTTGTCCATTTGAAAAGTCGCCTTCACCTCTGCTGTTTTCCTGATTGTACCAAACATGGGAATTCCTGTAGACAGGACGTCAGATGTAGAATTTTTCCACACAACTGGGGGTGAGGTACCTCCGAATTCCATTTCACACGTCAATTCAACATCAGCTCCCTCGTGGACTGAGACACCTCCCACCGGCTCACACGTAGGTGTACCTGTTAAATATACATATAAACACTTAATTATAATTATTATTATTATTATTATTATTATTATTATTATTATAATGTATATATGTATATATACACATGTGTGTATAAAACCTTGTCAGTTCTTCTTTCTCAGAGAAACACTTAACTGTACCATCATAATAGTACTAAAATCCTCAACCAGATGTCACATCCAGTGCTATTTTCATACAACTTTCCATGGTTTAAGTTTTGAAAATAAACCTACAAACATTTTTTTTTAATAATCTTAAATGACATTTAGATAAGAATTCTTGTTAGCCCTGGACTGGTGGTTAAAGTATTATGTTGTTTGTTACTTATTTATGAAGAATATCTAGCATGAAATGTATACACAACATGATACAAATATCTGAAATTTTTTTTTGATTTGTAAATGATACTTATTCTCATCCACATCAATATCCTCATTTGTGTGACGACCAATCAGTAATAATAGTACTCAAGTCAACTGTCTGTTAATACGTTTTCTTAAACAATCAAATGTATCTTGGACACACAAGTGAACACTCAGACAGCCATAAAGAAGGTAAGACAGAACTAGCACATATATAAAACATTAGCTCTCCGGAACTTCATTCCAGTCTGCTAAAAAGGAAGAAATTGACAAAAGAAATGATCGGCTCTAATTATACACAGCATTGGACTTGTGTTGCTTTGCTTGAATTGAGTAGCATATACCTCTTAGCAGAGCATTCTGTTACAATGTAGCTGACAAAGTGCTTTTAAAAGAGAGCATCTGATCGGCTGCCTGTGGCATCATATGCATGATATATTTCAGTACACACAGTTATGATGTCTAGTTCCGATAATGATCAATAACAAATAAATGGCAGCAATTTTAACAGAGCAAAATGTGCGATGGCTTTCCCCTGAACAAGAAGCATAACAGACAGACAAAAATTTCTTTTTTTATGTACTCACCTATAACTTTCAACAAAGTTTTGTGCGTTTCAACTGAGTCGTCCTGGTGAGTGATAATACAATCGTATTCTCCGGCATCATCAGCAACTAATGTAAGTATCTTCAGCGTGTAATCAGACGATACTTCAAAACCACCTTTTTGACTATGGTCAGTGTTAAAATTTCCGTTATCCCATATAGTAATGGGTTCCTTGGTCATCTTGTATACATGGTCAGCCCACCGAACTGATTTGATCGTTCCAGGTGTTGAGCTAGAACACGGTATGCTGGCGTCTTTACCCAGAAAGCCTGTGTCCTCTCGTATTTGGCCATTCTGTGCAGGGAGGGGCAGCGGCAATAAGGCAAAAACTGAAATAGAAGTAAAGAAAGTTACTACCAGTATTATATTTATTAAAGCATCAGTAATTAATTTTATGATATATGACTTGTTACTGTATGTGTAAACAACAGATATGAATAACCTGTTAATTCATGCATCTGCAAATACAATCACAGCCTAGTTTGATGATACATAGCTATGAAGGGTACAGGAAGTTTTCTGATGAGACAAATATGGCTTACTTTGAGTTTCGGCACTACCCAATCATGCTGTAACTGAACTGCAGCTGTGGATGATACTATCACAAAGATAACACTGTAAACAGTTGGTAAATTTATCAGTAGGCTAGCTATTCAGGACTTAACACAAATTGGAACATAAATTTGCAGATGAAGGCATATATCCCATCTCTATAGTATCCATCCTTATTTCCTATGCCCTTCATCACTCAGCTTTCAACAACATAGCCAATGAGAGACAGACTGGTAAAGACAGAAAGTCAGTAATGCAACAATATGCAGGGAGGTTTACCAATGTGCTGAGTTGCAACATTTGTTTTTGATTTTTTTGCACAAGATGTGTGTAGTTAGAAAGTAAACAAACATATTTGGAAGTTTATCTGCAGCAAATAAAAGTTTGTGTTACAGATCTATAAAAAAAAACATTTCTTTATCAATATTTTCCCAGAGTTTTTGACATGGCTTATGTTTCCACTCTGACATTTGAGCAGACCATTTTATATCAGAGGAGTAAAAGAAATGATAGTGTAAAGTTCTACAGATTTTACATGATGTTCATATTTCAACAGAATGTATATAAATGTTGATAATACACATGCATATATAGTAATACATTACCTGTGTATTTAGTATTAATATATATTTTCATTTTTTTTTTCCAATATGTCAAACAGCTTATATGCATATACATATTTTACACATTAAACTATAATTATAAACTGCATATAAATATGTATATGTACATACATGTATAAAAGTCATGTAGATTGTGAACCAGAACATATATTTATATCCTTTTGAGTATATCAATATATGTGACAAAAAGATGCTGGTATAAAAGGATTAACATAGATATGCAAAGATATGGATCATATATTTGTACCCTACGAAGCCAACATTATGAACAAAAGTTAAATGAAATCAATTCTGGGACAGTCAGACGATATTCAGTAAAAATTTAAAATGAAGCTCATCATAAGTATCAAATTTTTTTGTTTTTTATTTTGTTTGTGTGTTTTTTTTGTGTTTTTTTTTGGTTGGGGGGACTTGTGGTTGCACTGATAAGCTTAGGAGACAGCTAGGCCAGCTTGTATCCTGATCAATACATATCTGTACAGCTCACGCCCTAAATACACAAGCTGTGGTAGTAACACAAGTATAGGCCTGATATTATTTTCTGACCAAGAAAAACATCTGTCTAGCAGTAACAACAGTTAAAGTTGCCCAGTATACATAAGAATAAAGTTCTATGTGTGCACCATAATTGTATGATACAGGGACTGAAATCAGTCACAAAAATTCAGTAGCCTTTAGGACATGTATAAACTGATTCCTGCAGAGCCACCTTGAAAACTTATTATTTTTAACTATATTTATCTATAATATACTAATGGGCTTATATTATGATTTGAGTGTACTGTCTAGAAGAATTTAGTGTATGCATGTATTATGCCATGTTACAGCGGTTGAAAACATATGTGAAAACCCTACATGAAACCATACTTTTGTACATGTTGATGTATATTATCAGATTACATCTACAACTTCTATTTTAGCAAAGAAACTTTACACAGGATTTTTTTTTTGGTGCCAGTAAATTATCCTATCCCTGAGTATTATAGTCATCACTTTATGAATACAATATTTGTATCCACTATTACAAGTATCACTGCAATTGTGTGTATCTAACTGTTGTACAGGTTCACATAGGTCAAAGGTCAAGTCAAAGGCAATAAGAAGTATTGACATTGTGAGTCCATTGAGGTTGTGTCCATATATCAGGCTATACATAATGTACATCAAACTACCTGATGGAGGATGGACAGGCAGTTGCATGGATACCATTATAGATATTACATATTCAAGCAACAAGTCATTTGGCCTGTTTAATAATGGACCAGGATGGGAGTTCCTGCCTCTTATATGCCTAGTTTCTGGAAAATTGACTGTTTGTGTTTGAAAAGTGCATAAATGGAATGGTCATTTGTATAGTTACTGTAATGTCAACTCTTTCACCTATTAATAGCTCCAATAGTATCCCAAAGGAAATAGCCAAGCTGTCATATAGATTATTAGATATGTCATAAACATTCGTCAAGATTGTTATATTACAGACAACACTTTTTCAGGCACCTTTGTTAGCTCACCTTCTGTTACAAACAACTCTGTACCATGTTCTTCTCTACAACAGACACCTCTCTATTACATACACCTATCTATGACATTCACCTCTCTATAACATTCATCTCTCTATTATAGACATCCCTCTATTACAGACATCCCTCTATTACAGGCATCCCTCTAATATAGATATCCCTCTATTATAGACATCCCTCTATAACAGACACCCCTCTATTACAGGCATCCCTCTATTACAGGCATCCCTCTAATACAGACATCTCTCCATTATAGACACCTCTCTATTACAGACACCTCCCTAATACAGACACCTCTCTATTATAGACATCCCTCTATTACAGACATCCCCCTATTACAGGCATCCCTCTATTACAAACACCTCTCAATTATAGACACCTCTCTATTACAAACACCTCCCTAATACAGACACCTCTCTATTATAGACATCCCTCTATTACAGACATCCCCCTATTACAGGCATCCCACTATTACAGACACCTCTCCATTATAGACACCTCTCTATTACAGACACCTCCCTAATACAGACACCTCTCTATTATTTATACACCTCTCCATTATAGACACCTCTCCATTTATACATTCACCTCTCTAACACAAACTTTAAAATACTCCACATGATGTGTACCTAAGCCTGACAGACGAATAACAGACAAAACCCAGGTCTCTCAGTGTCCGTAATGTAGAGGTTTCACAGTATATCATATATTCATGCAGACAGTCCTGAGAGAGTAAATCACCAATGCTAGTGTTTTAATAGGTGGAGTGTGGCAATATTGTTATGTCCCAAGAACTAGGTCAATGAAAGCAATAGAAAGATCGATAAAACATCACTAGTATTTATGTTGTGTTCTATTGCTGGCTCAGTCGACTGCGACAGCGGTATCAGATCAAAGTGCAGGACGATTGAGCCACTGTGCCCAGCCAGGCAGACAAACAACACCACCATGTCACCGCCCCTCCCTTTGTGCATTAAATTACCAATATCAGCCAAAATCTCAACTGTCTGTGTTAATTAAAAACAATGGGTTTATTTCATGTCTGATCACCCGTAAAAATCTGCACTGCCCCAAATTGTCTTTTTTTCAGGTCCATCAGTCTGGATATGATATCTTCATGGCTCTGAGCTAAATTTGACTGAACCAACAAATAAAACAGTTTCACAAACAGTTTTTTTTATTACCAAAATTTTCTGATATATATAACACAGTATCAACACAGCTGCTCAGGAAGCATTCTGGCAAGATATGTCATATCATTTAAAGATTGCTTTCTTTGTAATCAGAAAGCTTGGGTACTGGTTATGGTCCGGGGACACTTTTCTGTTGTCTGCCTATAGTTGTTTACCTACATCGCAAAATAAGAAGAAAATAATATTTAGAAGCATTTTAGGTTCATCTTGAGCTGCCTTTAACAATTTAACGCGAATGCAATTCTCAGAGCTTAATTTTTACAATGACAGGGACAATGTTGTTAATGTATTTTTAATGCAACAGTTCCAAACATAACATGCCCAATTAAATATTTTATTTCATTTATTTATAATAACAATAAGTACATCCAAACTTTTGACAGACAACCTGTGACATCTGGGTTTTAGTATGTATGCAAAATGGAAGCCCCCATAAGCTGTTTAGAGAAATTGGGAGAAACAAAACCTGTTACCATTTGATACAGCGTACAGGTGAGACTATATTTGTTGAGGGAGTTTGTAAGGTGGGACTTGTCAGAAAACTTTAAGGCAGAATAACACTTTCTTTGGACCATGTCAAAATTCTCCAATTTTAACAGGAAGCAGACAAGGTCATCTGATTATATCAGGTCCAGAGATAAAAGGTCTGAATTCATGCTTAACTGTAAATTTGCTCCATTTTTTTGTGAATTCACCAGTCATACAAGCACACAGATGGAACCACCACCTTGAACTACTTGTGAACGTCTGATCCCTGAAGCCCCCCTTGATTGTGACATATGTCAAAACATATTATGATGTAACAGCCTCAAACTTATTCCTACCCCTTCTCTACCCCAGAGGGGGTATTCCCACCCTTCCACTACCAAACCCAACCCCCTGCTTGGGGCAGGCACACCCTTACACCTCTACAAAAGCCAGATCACTAATTTAATTCACTAAGTCAAACATACACTGCAGGAAGCACACACAGAGAAGGGGTGGGAATAAACCCAGCCCTGAGGGTGACCAGGTCACCTATAGTTCACCCCCACCCTATCATGTACCCCAGTGTCAGCCTCACGAGAAACTGGACTCCTTTATCCCCTTCGTAACTGATATTAAAGATCTGTACTTGTAATCTGACTCTACACTATATATGCTCAGCTCAAGTCAAATACTACACACTACTTGTGGTAGGACCTTAGGTGTATATACCAAGACAGGTCAGACACAGACCAGACACTTATGTTTGTTATTACAGGTTGACCACTTGTAAAGTTACTGGTCACAATAATGTTAGAGAATCTGTGGCAACTTAGCTACATTTTGGTATATCTGAATGTGATCGATCTATGTAGTTTTTTTAGGTAAAAAAAAGTGCAGTATAGGTGACCTGCCGCAAACTGCCATTACTCACACTTAATTTTCCTTTGAATTAAGTAAGATGCTGTTTTATTTTAATGCGAATCTTATATAATTTTGTGAATGTTGATGGAATCATTAAGTAAACCCAATGTCAGAGCAAGAGAATTAATTAGGACTGACCCTCAGTAAATATACCACTTTTAGGCATTCACCTGAACTGCACTTTTACCATTTTTATAAATGCATGATAACAATTTACTTTTATTTTTTATGGCAAGTTGTTACATCTGCTAAGGGGGTTAAATGTTCACCTTAGATTTCTTCTTGGGTTTTTTTAGCAAGATTGCAATAAAAGTATTGTACCAATTTCAAAGGTACTTCAAGGAGTAATATGAAAGGGACTAGCTTTATGACATCCCTTCCAGTTTTACTGATATCCTTTTCAGTTTACATGATTCAAGTATATTCAAAACTCTGTATAAATCCTGCAATATGTGGATAATCTCATTCTGTTTTCATTAAATGATACCAGTAAGTTTAACACTAAAATATCTGTCCTATGTAGGTAATATCTTAATATGTTATGTGTTTTTTTCTAATTTAACAAAAATATACCTTGTGGACTTTGTAACCAGACAAATTTTTAACCTAGCTTCCTACTGTGTTTGAGTATTTTGTGTTTCATGGGTAACAAACCATGGAACAACAGCTCTTTGCTGTAAACAAGTGTAGTTAATAAAGAAGAAAGCTAGGGCAGCAGCTCTGCATGGTTTTAAGTAGACTGATCCTTCAGTTTGAAGCTGCACTAGTTCTTGGTGTTTTACACAGGTATCAAAGGACTTCAGTAATTGGCAATGGTCTTGGCTAATACAATAAAGACTACCTTATACAGTACACCAAGTTCACTAGAAGCACCACAGCTGTCGTAATGATTAACCAATCAATACACACAGCTGACCACGATGTCCTGTTCCAGTTCCCTTTAGGAGCTCGATACTTTCAAAGGTCTCAGTGGCCTATTTTATTGGGCAGCTGCCTGTGTAATTAATTCTGGAATAAAATGTAATTTTAACTTGTCCTGGATTTGGTTCAAAGCACCTTCTCTCCAGATAAATTACCTGCATCTGCCAGTGATGTTGATAACTGTCAAAGTGCCTTTATGTAACACCATTGGTACATTTAATGCCAGCATTCACTGATTAAAGCTACCTATTCATCTATGTTTTCTGTAGAATTTATATGATTTCTGTCTTGCTCAGCATATATTTTAATGAATTCTTAGTAATTCCTGATGTTAAAAAAGGTGAAAATAACTTCTATGTGATATATGCATGAGCTTGTACATCAACAAGCTGTAAGTAAACACATGAACGGTAAAACCTTGCTGAATGTGATTGAATTATTTTGGCCTGCCCCACGTTATAAATGTGGGAGATATAAACAAAACAGATGGCCTGTGTACCATATGGGAACAACATTTTTGGGTGTTTTTTGAAAGGTTCAAGGGATTATCTGCAGTTAATTGATGTCAGATAGCAGAATAGGCCCCTTTAAAATACAGAAAAAACAATTCACTGCATAACACCACGAAAAACTCAGAATATTCAAAAGTTACCATATTTTGGTATCCATGTGTAAGAGTGAAAATTGAGGCTTTTGAAAAAATAGCATGCACTTAAATGATCTTACAATCAAAAGGCAGAGGCTATCTATCCTATGTGTACTTAACATGCAAATTACAGTTCCTGGCTCATTGAAACCTGGTAAGCTCAGGTATTACCTGCCCTTAAGGCATTTCACCACTGTCCCCACACCCCACAAATAAGGAGGGGTCATTCATATCCATCTAATCCTCCGTAACTGGTGTCATGTGTCTCATGCCCCCCAGGCTCCAGCCAACTGTCTGAACAATCAAGGGTTAAAGTTCACCCAGGAGACAATTCAAGCATATTTCAACACTCTTGTGAGGTTCCTAGATTTGTCCCTCTCCTTCAGATTTGTCATTCTCCGGTTACAGCTAAGCCTGGGTGACTTGATCTACCCTGGTGACAACTGGGGTGTTGACAACAGTCCATAACAGCTGCAGCCATTTTGGAAAATATAAAACAAGTTTAAACTAATTTCCCATTAAACTAAAATACATACCCCAAGGATTTGAAATTCTATGGACTCAAGTTTTTTTATACAACTTTTCACATCTGCAGTTTGGTGAATCAGCCAATAAGAAGTGATTTAATGCATGACTGTGATGACAAATTTCCAAGTGTTTACAGTAAACTGCTATGTAAGCTATGTGTTTCTGAAGTAGGATGTACCTAGCCTTCATTCTATTATATTTCTTAACTCTTTGCCCATTATAAATGCTACATTTATTCACAAAGTCATAATATGAGAAGCAAATAAGCATCTCTCATTTTAAAGGAGATTGACACATGGGAATATTCTGTAATTTATAAATAAAACAGTGACTATATGATGAGCATTTGCACTGAACATTCAGGACAGAGCTAGTATCTATCATATGTTTACTTAATTATTTCTGGCTCGTGTTCAAAAATAGCCTCACTGAAATACAGCAGCTGTTTTGTACTCCTTGCCATGTACTACACTACGGAAAACAAAGACTTATGATTGGAGGCTTGTAGCTTCCATCTTGGAGAATATTCGTCTTTGTAACTTATCGTTTCCAGCTGTTTACTGCCTTGTCGTCCCTTTTCTCCGCATTCCTCATACTTTTTGTTCAACTCAATTGCTGAAAAACGTGACTGACAAGGGATCCCTTACTACAGTTCCGGCATATTAGTGCAACTTGTTTCAGCTGTGAGTAGGTTCCATACTTCCAGATGTAAATTAAAAATACAATAGTTACAATTCCGCCATGGTTTTCTCCATGTGCTTGTGCTACATTTATAAGTAACTTTAGAAAGACACTACACATTCATATTTCTTTTTAAGTACTATGAAGTTCACATTGTAAATTGTTTTTAATTTTTGTCTTATTGATTCAGTAACATTTAGATTAATCATAATAACATTTAGATTAATCATAATTACAAAGATTTACTTTTATGATAAGAAAGCAATTATTTCTTCGCAGACCGTTGATGTAACATTGATATGTATCAAACAATGTTAAAACATAATGCCAATTTAATGAGAAGTAGCATCATTTATTTAAAAGAAGTCAGAATTTTCATTGGCAAAATTTATTGATCATTCAGGATAGCATAATAATCAAAATAGAACAAAGATGCAATGCATCAGTCTTCATTAAATTCAGTAGAACATATCAGAATATTTCCTTTGGTCGCATACACTGACATATGAAAGTAAAATGCCAATTAAAGCTTATTAATCAAGCAAATTAACTCAAACAAGGAAGGTGTCAAGCGTTTTGAGTGTACTCATTAGTTTATAATTAATGCTAACTAATTATTGCTGCTAAAAGTCCATCTGGTATTGCTGGACGATCATTGGCATTAGCAGGCAAACCAAACTCATATAATTGAGCAGTTGCATGGACTGGTAATTGTCTCAAACCTATTGAATTGAAAGTGTTCTTCTTTGAAAGAGAAAGTTGAGGTTTATTAAAATCTAAGGTGAAAGTGAAAAATAAGAACTAATTTACAAAAGATACAATATGACATGCAGTACACATGCATTAGCTCTAGTCAAATAGTTAACAGTTAATACTATCAGATTATCAGGTATAAAGCATTTCTACATTATCAACATGTTCTTTTTTTATTTGGAGATTGAATCAACCCTCATACAATGATACTGTAACATTATCACACTGACACTGCATCAAATATAATATTAATGAGCCAGAAATCTCAGCAATACAGTCCTATTTATATTCTAGTATGTATAATATTTTAGCTCTAAAACCTGCCCAGCTGACTGTTACAAAGAATGAACTGTGGAAACGGACATCCTTTTACTTGACCCAGTTTATGGCAGAACATAAAATATGAAGATCTAAAAACAGCACCTCCCTAACTGAAACAAGACCAGAACATGTACTAGGAAAAAAAAAACACTGTAAAAATAGCTACATTATGAATAACAGCACGGAGCTCAAAGAAACATAAGACTGACACATGCATAGAAAACAGTACTCTTCCATGAACCAAATAAAAGATAAAGGAAAACTTATGAAAAGTACATTTTTTCCTATTTCTTTATTTCTATATGTTTCCCCACCTTAAAACTGTAAAAGTGTATAAACAGGAACATTCATAGCTTCATATGCTAAAGCATTTGTAGAATCACTATTTCTAGAATCACATGGGTGAGCTTTTATTGTATTTTTTTTAATATATGAAATATAATGCACTTTCCCTTATAGAATCGGGCGGTTTATTGCATTATGCCTCAGGAAAATGTGAAATAAATAGTTACTTAATGTATACGAACTATGGATCTTAACTGTATATTCTAAGAATAAATTTGTTCATCCATTTGTTCATCCCTTCCTTCTTCTTTCATTCTTTATTATTTTCTTACATCTAACTGTAGGTATAGTGTTGAAGTTATATGTCTACATAATCTTATTAGAGACTCTCCCCCACATCAATCTTATATAAACATATCACCATTGACAATGACATTCAAAGTGTAGGACTTCTTGACATAAATACGTTTGGGTAGCTAGAGTTCAAGTTCCCCTGATTATAAACGGACAATGCATACAGTTATTGATAAATCCACCATTGTGTAATGTCTATTACATAATGGAACCCAAACTGTCTAAGTTGATGTCACATGATCAGAGACCTGGTACTCGCAAAGTATGGTCCACACGGCTAAAGGCAATTAGTGGCCCGTTCCCAGTAATTACTTAGACAAGCACATAATCAAACACAATTTGAGTTAATTGTGATGATAAGCTGTTAAATATGTCAGTGATTACTGCAACTGTGCTCCTGTATCGCTTTGCAGCACTCATTAATGGCTATTCCGAAAAATATCACTTTACAAAGGCTAGTCAAATGTTGCATGAAAAAAAGGTAATATTCAATTGAGTCATAGTAAGGCAATTTAAACAAACTATGCTATATATCATAGTATTATTTGGTATTTATGCTTTGTTTAATGAAGATAACCAGCTTATTTAAGTAATTAAATGGTTTTGATGTTGCAGAGAAGTAATATAAAAAGTTAAAGTAAAATTGCAGTCAAATTAATCTCCCTTTCACCTATGTAAGTGTATTTTCCATATGGTACCTTATATAAAGACTTAAATTGTTTTCAATTTGTAGAAAGGTAAATATAAAAAAGGGTTAGTAAAATTGCAGACACAGTAATTTCATATTCTATGCTATTAGCATATAATTATCCTTTTTATGAACTACTACTGCACTCATACAAGCATATTTCTTTTTCAAAATGAAAAAAATACCAAATTTTAAAATAATTAACTGTAAACATATGTAAATATTTTCACAGACTAACTAACTAAGGCCTGTTTTATTCATGCTTATACTACGAGACAAATATGGTCATTCACAAAGTTCTTTCTTAAAAACAACTCAGACATTTTCAAATGAATATGGTTTTGATGTAATATGTAATGTCTCTTGACAAGTCTTTAAGATTGTAAGATTTTTCAATAATAAATACTGCACAAAAGTGCAGTTACTCTCAAAATAATACATGGTAAACATGTTTATCTTCTTTCTTTTAATCTACAACAAAGGTTGCCAAAATGAAAAGAACAGTTAAATATATATCACTTTATCAGAAGACTTGCACAATTCATGCTGGTCTAAAATTCAGAAGTGTGATTCCGTCATAATAGTACACACTGTCATATATCTATACTAAGGAATAACCTTGACCTATGTAATCTGACTGTTCAAGTACGGTATCTGTTTCCGTGTGATCTTAACACTTGACATCAGAAGGATTTGTACACAAAGGAAATAATCAAAGGTCGCCTCGGCACTTTTATATGTGAGCTTACTCAATATCTCAGACAGGGGGGATTAATACCTATCAAAGTTCACTATATTAATCAGACTTTTACACTTACACACTGTGGCTTGTACTAGGCTTGATTATTTCATACATTACCGATATATACAGATTACAGTCCAGTTGGAGCAAAGTCCATTCACTGTATGATTATGATTACTGATTAGAATGTGAAAACATAGTCTAACTGCTGTATGTAATTATGATAGCCTAGCAGGTAAATATGACTAGACAGATTTAATCCTCTTACTTATGATAATGCATCCAAACAGTAAGTCTGTGAATTGATTAACAGATATATTATAATGCCCACTGTCAGTATTTAAGTATAATCAATCTTTACACTTTTGCGCTTGGAGAATTCTTACAGCTTTCTCAACAAGGCTGATTGAAATACATGTACATAGAAAGAGGGCCTTATAGTTTTCATAAAGTCAGCAACGCAGTTATTTCCTTGGAATGCATTTAAAATGCAGTAAATGTCCATAAAGTGGCAGTTTTGTACATGTGCCACAAGAATGCTCAAGTGACAGCTTGCATGCAGCCTGCACAGTGCATGGGATTGCAACAGCACTGTATGTGCTGTTCTCTGGCTGTGTCTGCATAGCTGTCATAAGTATGGCACTATGAAGTGAAAGGATTATCTTACAGTAGGCAAGTCCAAGTGATTCCAAACTATGTCTCACAATTTAACTTTGATGTCTTACTGAGATCCATACATGTCATTACTTTCTAATTATACATGTTGCCTAAAACTCCGATCAAATCCTTATAAAACAAGATATATTTTAGACTTTAAATCCTGCCACAACATCCAATTTAATCTATCATCAGTTTAGGGGCACTTTCATGACAGTCATTTATACTCATGCAAGTGTTGAGAATCTAGCTGTTCATTTACCAAATGTGCTATAACAGATCTCAATGGTAACTTAGTTTTGTATTATGGAATATTCTTTGGGGAGTCACACAGTAACAAACATCTGAACCCATTCAAGAAGGTGGAAGTTTCATTATATCATTTGCCAGTGCACCTGTCTGAAATCAGTGTCATTGACCATTCAACCTTGAAAGTCACTTGTATCTTAATCTGTGGGCTGTAGTTAAACTCATAAATTAGGATATGCTATAAATGTGGAGCACCTAACCCGTGAGGTTAAGTGTTGCTAAATATTACAGAGAACAATTGTATCGTGTGTGATGAAGGAGAAACGCTAGCATATCATCATCGCACTCACTTGAGCAAATCCTGACCCTGATCACTGAACCGTGAACACTGACTCCTACACATGTATATACTATGGTATGTGTACAGGTAACAATGAATGCAATGTTAAACGAAGAGCTCTTCTTAAATATAGATATCAAAGGATAAAGTATGGTGTTTCTGACCTAGTACCTCTTGTACCGAGGTATTATGCTAATTTTAAAAGGATGTACATCAAAAGACAGTAACAAGTCCCTTTTCAGTACACTTAAGCCATTTTTTTCCTTTCAATTATCTTACTAGATATTCAATGGCACTGGCAAGTGTAATTATGGGATTGGTTTATGTTAGAAACACATTTCCCAAATAAACCCAACTGACATTTAGCAGATTTCAACAACTAGAAAATAATTTAGATTTTAGAAGACAATCTGCACTATTCCAATTTGTTTATTTTTCCGATTTCCAATTCCATAATTGGAAAAATGTTGGGATTCAAAATTCCTGCATCATTGGAACATAAGTTTTGTATTTAATCTACATAATTTCCAATTCCAAATTTGTGCAGAATTAAAACAAAATTTGTGTTCCCATTGAGCAAAACTTTATATGTTAGCTGGCCCACACTTGCACAAATAAATGCACCTTGGTGTTACAGCATGCTAAGCTAAAGAGGCCTACTTTAGTTTGAAGATATCTTCCTGTGGATGTTTTCTATTTGACACTGATTAGGTGACACATATCAGAATAAAGAAAAGTTTAAATATATTTTGCAAAATCATTCGTATAAGAATCAGAAAAAGTATGTCCTTGCTTCATCTGGATATATTTTATCTTATCACCTTATCTTAACCTCTTGACATATATCCTTAATCCTATACAGGTGAGCTCTGCATCCAGACACTACTGATATTGTATTGCACACTTCTATGTAAGTTGTTCAGTCATTTTTTACATACCTTGACAGGTATATGATGCACACATTTTTATCATTTTTCCTCCATGACCTCTATGCACTCAGAGGACAGGTTTTGCTAGCATGAGCTTTGTGATCAATCAGTTTCACATACGACAGTCGGCATTGCAAAAGCACTCCAGACTGATTAAGTGACAGTGAAAATCATGCCTTCTCTCTGTGGTGTATTTACTGTAAAAAACTGGGCTACAGTGACCTAATTTTTAATCTACTGTTCTTTCTACAAGGAAAACACAAGAATAAGGCATAATTTTCTAATTAACCATATCAAAAGGCTGTCATGAAATACACACTCACGTTCTGTTTTCTTAGATTACATTCTGTGTATAAAATAATCAATGCGAGATGATCTTAAATGATTTTATACTGCCTAAAAAGTGAAATTAAACATAAATTGCTGAACCTGAAAATGTACGACATACTGCATACTTGACAAAAATTAAGTGATATAATAAATATAGGGACTGGAAAGAAAATTATATATAATTCAGTATATATTAATATGATATATACCAGACATAGGTGATAAATGTTGTAGTAGGACTGTGCCAGTCCTATCTACAGCAGCTCAAGAGCTAGAACAGCACAGCCCTGCAGCATGGGCTGAAGAAGTCCAGCACACAGAGCAGGAATTGTTTATTATCTGACCTATATCCGGTTGTGGGAGCTACCGATTAGCACATCTCCAGCGACTATTTGTAAGATTCATCTCCTTGGAATGCTGGGGGCTGATGCATCTTGGGATATCCCCTGCGTTTAATCACCATGAGATAGCGTGGAATGTCTGTTGGTATTTAGGCAGATGCTTATCTATCCCTTTAATACTAGACGGCTACTCATCAGGGTGTCTCAAAAATAAGAGTTTCCTGCCTGTTTACTTGGATAATTCATCACAGGTATCACAACTGCTCAGTCTCTTTGAAGTATATGACTTTTCTTTGGAACCTCAATTTGATTACCTATATAGGGTTATGTGAAATTGGGAAAATTATTTTGATAACATATATACCGTTCTGTTAAATTAAAAGCTTGAAAATGTATTTTTTCCAATATATTCCAAAAAGAAGTTAGGAGCTTTTTTGAAAGACTTAGAAAATTTCCTGCCTGATTTTCAAAAATAAATTCCTAAAAGAAGAAATTAATAAGGAAATGTAGATTTTTCTGTCTTATCTCTAAAGCAACAGGAAAATTCAGAGCAAATATTATGAGATATTGGAGGTTTTGTTAATACTTGAGTTAATAATAATATTTATACATGTATGTGATCTGTAAGTGCTTTACTGCTGGACAGCTCCCAAGGCTAACAGGTTAAAGGTTTGATTACTGGTATGTTATTAACTGATGTCCTAGAGTGAACCAGTATATATACACATATAAATAAGGCATATCAGTGTTTAGAGTCAAGATAGGTAGGTCTAGTGTTTGTATATACCTCAGTTGAGGGTAAGGGGGTGAAACCCTCCCAAGTGTCCAGCATTTAACAGAAGAAGCTCTGTTCAAGCTGGATGACCCTTAATGTCCAGTTAATGGTCAGTCTGCTTGGACAAGGGTTAACATTACCACAAACTTCACAGAGGTCAGTTGGGGTCACACCCCTTGCAAGGGCTGGAATGTTAAGACTTTACCCATTAGCTGGGGATTAGGGTGTGGAATGTTAATAAAATATGTGGGTTAGGGTGGTGATATTTTATATACAACAGGTGGTGGGGGGTCATAACTTAGTGCATGTGTCCTGCTCAATGTCATTCTGTGTAGACTATCACATTCTGACAATTTAACTCTATGAAGATATAATATTACGGTATGTCCACAAATATTAAAGAACTCACCTAAAAAGGTTTAATTCACAAACTTATCCTGAAAGGTCTCACTGAAGTAAGACAAATTGACATATTTTTAAAAACTTTTCATCAGGTAAGTTACTTTTTCCTTGGAGTCTGATTTTAATATATTTCATACCAATGGTATCTTTTCTTAATCATATGAATAATCTAAGTACCTTGATTGAATGATTCTTAAACCATATTCTAAGATAAATGTATTGTTTCAGCCCTAGTGACTATCACATCTGTATTTTGTGGGACACAAGTATTTATGCATTAGCACTGGGGTTGGCGGGGGGGGGGGGGGGGGGGGGAATACTGTACTGTAAAGTTCAGTAAATAATAGTTGTGTCTGGTCAGAGCTGGGTCAGCGGCAGAAAAAGCCTCAGAAGCTGCAGATGTATGGCATCAGTACTGGCAGCACTTGTAGATGCTGAACAGAACAGCAGGAGCTGACACTTCAGCCTCTGGGCAGTGGGGTAGATAGTTGTAGAATCATTAGTGAGCTGTGTATGATCAGTCTGTCCACAACATGGCTGACCGGTCACTACAAGCCTCCAATATCTCCTCCATTAGCTGCCCCATGAATCACCTATCCCATCTGCTGACCACTACAACCTGGTCCTTATCACTGGTCAGCTGGTCAAGTGGGGCCCCGGTCAAACTTATCCCATACCCTTGAGTCAAAAACACCCTGACCATATGTTAAATAAATGCTCCATTCATGATCAAGCTCTTCGAAAATTTATGTTGATATTGCCAAAAAATATCTCATAATCAGAAATTCAACAGAATATACCCTCAAGTTTGACCAAGTGTTGTTTATAAAGTAAATGTGTGTAAATTAAGTTTTCATCATAAGTGTTGTTGAAGCAAATGTCTGAAATAACACTTATGATATGCATTTTTTTCATGTATTTATATCAATTAATACCTACATTTTCTTTCATTTCCATAAATCCAAACATCTACCATAATTCATTTCATTGTACCCATACTTAAACTATCATAAATTTTCCCATTTTGTAATCTTAATTCAGGCAAATTTCCATTTAGCAAATCATTGATCAGTGTACGTGTTCCCAAGTGGTAAACAAAAAGAAGCTAATGATTAAGATCCAGATTTTACAAATAAGGTCACAAAGACCTAATTTCTTTCTATCCAGATAAGACTTAATTGTAGTACATAACAAAAGGTATGAATTTTCATATGAGGTAACATGAATCCTAGACCATGAGGTGGTCTCATGATTTTGATTCAGACTATCCCAACCTCTCTGATATAGACAAAGATGTATATTACAGACAAATCATGTACCCCCAATGTCCAAAATATGGAGGCTCTTCAGTATAGGTATACGTAAAGTTGAGAGTTTATATATCACTGACAATGTTAGTCTCATCTGACTTTACACTTTGCCTTCATTATCTTTCAGGTTTGTTCATTCTTGTAGCCCTAAGAAGTATAAACACAAGTAGTTATATCAGGTGCTAGAAGGTTATTCGTTCTACATTTGCCTTCCTCCTACGGCCAGTACCTGTTCACTCCTGGGATGAGAGAGTGCACCCTTGTGGCAAAGACTTTGCCTAGGAGTCTTAACACAGACAGAGGTTAGAACTGGACGGGAACCCACAACCTTGTAGTCACAAGTCCAGCGCCCTATCCATTACACCACCATGCTCCACAGTATTTGTATTAGAGTTGATGATGGTGCCACTCAACCATTGTCAGGCAACTTCTCTGTAGCCAAGTCTCAGAAATGCCCCGTTTTTTCTGTGTAGAAATGTCAGAAACAATGCCAAGTGTCCCAAGGGGGTCTTTACAGGATGAGAGAACAAATTATTTCTGACCTGTAAATACAGATAATTAAGAAGATGTTTAGGAAATCCACATGTCAGTGAAAAACAAAATTGATATGACAATCATTAAAAGGTTAACATTTATTTTTTAGTTCTCAAGTTAAAGTTCACAGACGGATCTACCTTTGAGATCTTAATATTGCTGTCTTGTGTATTATACCTGGATGTGACGGCTGCTGTAGAAAGAGTAAGCCACTGACAGCCAAGACAGCAGTTGTGCAGCTCTGCCAACAGGGCTGACTGCTGGTTGCTGTTCAGAAGTTAACATACAGCACAAACCAGAGACTGTTGGAAGGTATCAAGCAGCAAGCAGGGAGAAGAAATGGCTGAAAACTGCTACATCAGCACGTTTGACTGGGAAGGATGCCAGCTGTTGCCATGGTGACTGATGGTGCTTCTTGATTTGCACATGAGCAGATGAGAAGCCTTCATGAAGCTACCTTCTGTCAGAGATTGTGACTGATGCCAGGTGCTGTAAAATTTCACTCTGACAACAAGCACTGCATCTTCATAGAAACAAGACTGTTGGACAATCAGCTCACAAACACTGTGGTTTTTGTAGGACATTAAAATCTATGCATTCTGGCTTTAAATATAGCACTTCAATATGATATGTCAGTCCTTACTTTATCTAAAAGTAATCTGCTCATTGGTTAAACAGCTCAGTGGTATGATTTAATGGTCCCACTGCTGTTAAACTGTTGGTCTTTAGATCAATGATACCCTATAAACCATGTAGGTTTTCCATCTGTCCATGAGCCACATGATTTTGTATCCATTTCATCAAGAACTGTTTGAGATGCGGTCCTGAAACTTTTTATTTGTTGAACAAAACAGTTGTCAAACTAATGGGCTAGAATATTACAGAGCCCTTTAGATCTGTTTGTACAAGCAACAGGCCTTTGTGAAAAAGTAGCTTAAATGTTAGTGATTGAAACACCAAAGTACATTGTGACAATTATGTATACTGTTATCAAAATAGTAGGCTGATCAGGACATCATAATTATATTTTAAGGCCAATGAGGATTAGAATTAAGGGACAAATATAGATACAAGATAAAAGAAAACTGATTTATCTTAACATCAAGCAAAGTGATTCTTCAAGTTTAATATACATATATGTGGACGTTTTTCAACTTCCCATATAATCCATGTGATTTCTTTAATTTATATGTTGAATGTATCAGGCTTGATTTCCATGGTGTAATATAATATTTTTCTCTATTCAAACATGAAGTTTCACTCTTCCACCCTTTACCTTATTATCTTAATCAGTCTGCAACTGCATGACAGGTTTCCTGCTAAACTTGACACGTTCACTTGAAAACTACTCTTAGAGGTGCTACAGTGACCCAGATCTAGTGAGATTAAACAGGTCAGAAACAGTTCTCTGTACGCAAGGACTACAACTAAATCAATCACATGTAACACAAGGCACACTCCTATATATAAGGTCAAAGGTCAATTGGGTCAGCCAGGTGAACAAATACTCACACCTACGTAGTTAATGTAGGTCAACATGGAGATGCGATCACTCTACTTTATATATGTCATGTTGACGATATACTTTTATATACATGTAATACATGAATACGTACTTATCTTTACTGTCTTACTTTTAAATTATGTATAAAAAAACATCTCTTTCTTATTACATTTCCCCATAGCATGCTTATTAACCATCTGGTTTCAGAGTATTGCAGTCTTTCCTGTTTAATATTGATAAGTTTTTTTTATTTTTGTTGCTTGGGGGAACTTCCTCCATTTTTTAATGAGAACTATGGATAGCTTAACTAAATATGTATATCTGCAGAATTCCATTCTGGTTTTAGACTACCTAATGGGGCAGTAGCAAACGCTTCCTCTCACTTTATCTTCCTGATGTTGACCAGGCCTGGTGACTACAGCACCTTTTTTCAGTGAGCCTCTGACTTGGTTCAAGGGGAGGACCTTCTGTTCCATAGTTAAATGACCACAAGGCTAATAAATGTAAAAATAAAGTGAAAGCTGATAGGTATTAATTTATTTGTTTACTAGTCCTTACAGTAATTGGTTCAGACATAAATGGGAGAAACAATATGTTGTGTCTGGAAGAAACCTTTAATTATTGGTGAACTTCTGGTTCCTGAGTCCATAGTATACTGGATAGGGCAGGTCCTTACCATAATGCCTGCCATACATATGAATCCAAGTATAAAAAGCTTGGTGATATTTGTCTCACATTCTTTTACATGCATCTTAATGTCTGGTTTAGGGAGAGGTATTTGCTCTCAATAAAGTACTCCTTGTCTCAATGCAGAATTGCATGCCAATTTTTGTTATAAATCATGATTCAAGTAATTTTTATGCCATGTTGTAATTTTATGCCATGTTGTGTGGAATTTTCCAAGAATACATTTACAATGGCTATAAATATATATGTTGGCAGCACATCAAGGATAAAACCACAATTTGGCTTCAAAACTAATTCATAATCATGAAATATGTGCCTGGCCTATATATGGAATGCAGTCAATTCATGACTAAGCATATAATGTGCAATATACAGGTACCTAAGTTCCTTTCTGGCATGTCACACTTAGATGTAATCGGGCAAATACAGCCTTACTAGTACAGCACAACTGGGTGAGGTATTGAAAGTTCTAGGACATATCAAAGAATAAATAATTCATAAATTCTTCACACATTCCTATTTATAGGTACTAAAGTCACAAGGCCTGGAGAAATCATTTTTTTTTTCTTTGTTTGAATATATCAATATATGAGTAATACCAACAGTTAGCTAAAGCTAAAATTTTAAGCTTGACCAGTTCACTTAACACTTAAAACTTTATACATTTATACAATGATACAATATGCTATAAATGATAGTAATTAGTACTATATTTCAGTTAATGAGCAAGTAATGTTTTATATAGCCAGATTTTATTAACATAAAATGAAAGAGGATCCAAAGTTTTCCATGTACATATGTGTTCTACTTTTATACATTAACTTACTGATCATTTGTATGATATAACTCCTCGCAGCTGTTTTCATGAATGTGTGTATGTTCCCACTACAGATGCTATATGTCACACCAAGTGACATTTCGCCCTGTCGTCACATTAATCAACAAACACAACTATAAAACCCACTTGGGACCAGGGTGTCCATTTGGATGGTGTGCTGAATAGTAAATATGCACACACCATGCAATCACTGACCACAGGGGTGTCCATTACTGACCAGTGACCACTGTGGAGTGACCACTAGTTTTGATTAATTGATAGTGTTAGCAATGAACTAAGTGGGTATCCAGTGATCACAGTCCTCACATCACCATCTGAAACTGGAGTTACCATGGTAACTCATGCATTACCATCACATCTGAATAGATAAGCTGTGTTTGCCTTTCATCCAGAGCATTAAGCCAAATGGATTCAAAGGTAACATTCAATTAAGGTCAACAATTCTTAAGTTTCTGTGTAAACCAAGTATGTATATGACTTACATATAACTATAAATAAACAGGCCTCCAATTCCATTCATCAACCTCAGGAATTCTTAATCAGCATTGTCTCAGAAACAGATAAAAAATCTGACTCCTAAATTCCATTCACAATCCTCAAGAACCAAATACTTTTACAAAATAAATAATTTCAAGTAAAAGCTTATTAAGCTCTTTTTCCCTTTCAATATGAAGGGTTGCCTCAACTGGAATATAAATATCATGAAAGGAATTTTATTAACATTTTAGGTATTTATTTTAGTTCAATATATATCTGAAAATTTGGCACTTCAAAATCTTGAATTGTATTTCAAAAGTTCCACTAGTGTCCACTGAAGCAGGTACACGTGATGACATCATTATATATAGGTCACAGTGACCTATAAATCAGATCAGCCAGAGCTATAAGCACTACACAAGAGTGCTTGGACAGAATACCAGGACATATTCAAGTGTCCCACAGAAAGCTACATTCATTCAATGATACTCAAGTACTGAGTACCATGGGTAACCCAGTAGGATTTTGACACCAGCAAAGATGGTACATGAACATTACACTGTATATAACATGTTAATATAATGTAATTTTCACGAAACCAAAATTTAGAGAACTGACATGGAACTACCTTTCACAAGCATGATATTTTCATGTATCCCCATTCAGGTTAAAATAAACCCTGATAAAAAAAATGATATATACGGCACATATACAGGCGGCAATTTAGCAACAATTATCACATACTTAAGAGAGGAAAATCATTAAGGAAAGTGACATAATATTATCCATTATGATGGCTACAGCTTAAGTACTATAGGAAACCAACAGTAACCCCTAACAGCGAAGTCCAAAGTTACAACACTCTAAACTGGTTTATCCAAATTTGAATGGTTTCCACAAAACCACATCTCAGCAAATACAATCCTGATTGGTCCGTGACCTACTGAGCAAATTAAGTGGTATAGGAATCGAGAATATTGAATTTTAGCTTGGCCATATGATAGCTACAGAACACACTCCAATTCCTAGAGTCGGCAGCCTAATCCCCATTGATATTGGCAGCCAAACATTTGGAATCAATGAATATTCAATACAAGGCAAGCATAGCTCGATTGTTTTGTATTGTGGTGAGGACAGCGACACGGGGAGGGTGAAGTGGTCACTGGTGGGCATGTGCTACTCTTGTGTTCAAATGTTGGCTCGGCAATCACCGGCCTGTGTTCCTTGTAATTACTGCCGAGTAGTTTAACTACTCAGCTCTAACACTGATCTCTGGTGGTACTCAATAAGCCGCTGTCAGAGACAAACTACTGACATGTCAACCAGGGATAACATGTTAGTGAAACTTGATAGAAAGGGAAACACTATAACTGTTCTGAGAGGTTTTAATATATCAACAATAACACAATGAACTTTTAAAATATTGTTTAACTTCAAACATAAATCAATTACCCTCCATCCCTCCCTCTTTCTATCTCTCTCATTAATTTTACTGGTTGCATATAAACATCCCTATCTATTGCCCACAGCCAAGGAGAAATTATTAGATTTTTTTTTTAGAAATTTATTTTTTTTTGTTAATATTGTCTCTCTCTTAATCTCTTTAAACTGTTATAATAAGGATTTTAGAATGTTCATATTTGCCTTTCTCTCTATTTCTCAAAAGAAAAGGATAAATAAAAGATGTATATATATATGGTGGATACTGGTAATTTATCATATCATATAAGCATCACAATGAATAGATAAATCCACAAGTAAGAAATGTGTTCCAGTGAAGCTTTAAAAGCTATATATCTTTGATAAGAGCCTTTTCTGTTAAATTTATCAAGTACTTTCAATAAAAGATCCTGGATATTGAATGGCTATTTGACTGATTAAACATTACTAATTTTATGTAAGTTTAAGCAAGAATCTCACATAAGAGACTGGTAATAATACTATAGGCACAGTGCCTCAAAGTCAGGTAGTGTTCTATCACTAGCTATAGGCTTTATATTATGTCATGTAATACTTCAGCTGGCTTTTATTGTTCCTTTCTTATAATAGGTATGGTGAGCTCCCTACATATGCAAAAGCCGAAGAGTAAATCTTTCAAGTGTAAAGTCAAGTCCGGGAGGCTCATTAATTCCTTTACACCCCCAGCTCAAGTACCTGGACCCCTGCCTGTGTAATGTTTTCCTGATAGCAGTGATTATTCTTGCCACCCTACCCTACGACACCCCCTCGAAACCAAGGCGCCAATAGAATCATAGGACAATTGACTGTACTTGTTGTAGGTTAGTGCCCGGAAGTACCACTAGTATGACAAAGATTTTCTTGGTGTACTGGACGTGATTCGGCACACTGATTATGTCTTATTACCTGTGTACCTTAGATTCCATGGCTTTGTTCCTGCTGATCACAGAATCATGTTACTTAATACCTGTAATACCATATGCGTGTAGAATGGTACTCATTGGTAGTTGTTATGTGTATATGTGTATATGTGTATCTGTGGTTGATGAGAACCTTTATTTGTATATCTGAAGTTGTATAGGAAAGGAAACTTATATCTGTGCCCTTGTCTTTATTTCCTTGCTTTCACTCAAGACCTATTGTTTTCCTTTCTCTCTCTCTCTCTCTCTCTCTCTCTCTTTCTCTCTCTCTCTCTATATATATATATATATATAAATATATATATATATATATATAGTTACTATGCTTTATTTGTCATTGTAAAATATATTCTTCTTCCCCCCTATTCCCTCAAAAACTCTGTATGTTTAGAATGTTTGTTATACATGTGATTGTTTTTATTTTTCTATCCCTCCCTCTCTCTTTCTCTCTCTCTCTCATTTTTTTCAATCTACAGTGGTAAAATACAATTATTACAGGAGTTAAGACAACATGAAGGGAAAAATATCTACAGTGCTACATACTGTGGTTTCACAGGTCGCAGTAAATTATATGGAGCTTTATACCACTGTCTTTGAAACTATTATAAAGCCTGGTATTTGAAACTAGCACAACATCATTAGTGTATAATATTAAGTTCTCTGTGTTTCATACTACTGTACACACAGTCATGTATTGGGACTTCAGAGGCCAACTAAAGACATATAACTCAAAGCCAGTGGAATAAAGTGCTAATCATTTATATATTAAGGGGTTATATGGGGTGTTTGATACAGAGTTTATTATGATTTCAAAGGCTTGTATATGGCCTGAGTCATGCCAAGCTGGTTGTAAGGGGACAGGGTATAGGAAAGATACCCCCTTCTAGAGTGTTATAAGTATCCATGCTGAGATTGGCAATACCACTAATGAACCACAAAGGCTTGAATTAGAGTGTGTACTCAGAGAGAGTAAACTTGTTAATTTGGTAACTATGTAATCCCTGACTGTGAATTAATTAGCCCCACTGGGAAATCTTAAATTATGCTATTCAACAGCATGATAATTGGGTTAGAAACTGCATGTATTGTCTAAGCTGTCCCTAAATTTCTGTAATACACTGCACTTAAATGATCAGACTTTTTTTAATTTGGTAAATAATTATCTTGTAGTTGTACCTGATTATGTATACTAATGTACATAAGGATTCCTATATTATACTTTACTAATAAAGAGAACTTTGGTATGGTGTATTAGAAAGCCATTCAATTTCCAATAATGAAAAATTTACTTTTATTATTGTTGAAATATCCTATACAAAGGTTGTATTTTTATTCTTTCCATGAAATGTAACTGGATTGATTTGCTTGTGGTGAGCAATAAACTGACTAAAGTTTATGACAAAAAGATAGCTATGTCATTACTCACATAACAAATTACAAACATTTGAAGTTACACTGACATACAATGTTGCTGTTTTCCATACAATTTTTTCTCTTTTTATAATTCAAGTTCATATGTAATATAAAATATTTCTTAATACAATGGCAAAGTTAAACTTTATGCAATAAATATCTGCCACATGTATGTGCATTGACTTAATGCATCACACACCTCATAAACTTGATAAATTGGTACAGGTACGTGATATATCATAATTTAAAGTGCATCCACGGCAGAATCGACACATCTGAACCTGTGAGTTGTTAATATCAAGGTATCAATCACAGGTTTTTGTTATGAAACATGCACGACAGCTGTTGTGGTTGATTTCCGTGTCGCTAGTCGCGAACTACGGGCAAATATTATTGAATCTAAACTCGACCTCGCGTGTGTAAGGTTATCATGAAAGGCCCGTTTATATTGTAACTACATCGATTTGATCTATTTTCTGGCCTACGTCGCGAGCTAAATAGCTTTCACGGCTAGTCAAGGGCAACTTTAGTGTACATATACAATAGCAAGCTATCCTGAGTCGCGGTGGTCTTGTATATTGTGTTAAACGGTGCGGCACGAGAGGGGAGAACCGGGGTCCATATATATCATTGAATACATAGGTACTCTACATAACACACCTTAAATACTAAAGCGTTTTCTTATCAATCAATACATTAACTGACTTACCTAGGACTAGAGCTGTCCCGCTGCATGAGTAAATTCCACATATAGCCATTTTTCTGATCAACCTGAACCTTAATTAGACAGCTATCTCCCGTACGTCTAGACCCAACTGGAGAGCACAACCATACACCTCTGAGAGCTTCAGCGTATTGAAGTCACGTGACACTACAGCAGGTGCCCGCTATGGGACCAAGGCGGCGCCACCGACAGGAATGCGTGGAATTACGGGGCGCGTCTCAACATAGCAATGGCTCCTTAGACGTCCACCAACAACCTGATATATGCTTTCTTTGACATCATTTGAAATGATTTCAGTTGGATTGCGTAAACTTTACGATTAAAATATCATTTATTCTATCAATAGCGGACCTAAGATGAAATTAAGTACATCATATGTAGATTACATATACATATGTATAAATACATAGTGGGACAGTAGCAATGCAGCAAATTATAAATGCATTAAATCGATGCATTCTAGTAAACAATATTGGCGTCGGATATGGCATAATCGTTTAATTTCCATTCGTTCATTTACAGATTATACCTGTTTTTATCTGTAGCTCATGACCTAAGGACAGATAAACAATATACGTGATGTAGTAAGCACTATTGCTGAACAAGAAACCCCTTTATAACCTTCATCAGGTATTAGCAAAGAAGTATGATATATTTTACTAACTAGTACTTGGTCTGCAAAACTAATTATGTATATATTAATGTACATCTTAAAAATATAGCGACACCTAAGAGGAAAATGATATACGTGTATTAGTTGTTTATATTAATTGGACAGAGTACTGCTCATGCTGTGGAAAATCCAATCCGATCGGAGATCCCTTATAGAACTAAAATATATTGTACATAGGGCATACACTTAAAAATATAATATCATAAATTAAACCGTCAGTCTATTGATACCGCAGGTATGGTAACACGTGTGTTGTGTCAATATAAGGGGGCTCGGACCCCCCCCCCCCGCACCCCTTTATCAACCAGCGCAACCTTTTCTAATGGTTTCAGACATATTTTAATGCGGGCTGGACCTCCTTTTAAGAACCGGGGGACATTTTTTAGGATTAGTCATTAGGCTCCCGTGTTGCCCCCCTCCTTTTCCTCAGTCTTGGCTGCGCCCCTGTTTATTTACTGAACTTTACCGTATAAAGTTATTCCATGTTTCCCAAAACACAGCTTGAAAGAACAGGATCAAGATAAATAGGTGGAAAATATGATTTATTTATATGATAAATTTATACCTGATATATACGTATGTAGGAATGTCTGTTAGACAGATTGATATTAAAGTATATGGAAAAGAATGTGTGGTAATTACATCGATTTTTTTTAGAACCTATGGAATTGAATGTGTCAGTCTGAACCCAGAGAATATTGAGTGGATGTGGATTGGGGGCTCAGCATCCCAACACTGTCAGTTATATAAACTTATTTATTTACATGCATGGATTGTATAATAACTATAACTAATCGCGGAACTCTTCATGGCTCAGACAGTGGCGTTCGGTAGACTGTATAGCTGGATATAACCGGAAGGGAACCCGGAGAAACCCATCGGCTTTGGACGGGAAACTAGTCACATACATCGCACAACACATATACGACAGGTCTATGCGACAGACAATTGGGGAAATTCCTGTGGGATAGTCGTGGGTGTTTCGTACGAAATTTAGGTGATTTGCGACGGGGAAAAAACCGTCGTTGACCCTTGTTGTAGAATATTGAACATGTTCAAACTTTTTCAGCGTCGAAGGTTATCCTTTATGCCAGGCACGTCTCGTAGGTCTGTTGTACGATGCCTTACGACTGCATGTGTTACGATAAACCTACGACTTTCGTACGATTTATTGGGTTATCTGAGGTCCTACGAATCGCAGGACTTTCCTATACCACAGCCAACGATTGCCGCACGTTCCACCTATTAGGGCCTATAGGACGGTCCTACCAATGTTCTGCCGTTGTAGATCATTCCTGCGACCGCCGTGGGTTTGTCTTACCTACATAAGAAGGATTTGAAGGAAACGTGACAAGGCGGTTTGTCCAGCAATGTTTCTCGGTATATAATCGTATACACTGTATTATTCTATGTCCCAGATTTTTTAAGTCACAAGAGAGGAGGTGTTCCCCATAAGTCTCCTCTAAATTCAGTGGCGGATCCGGAGGGAGGTGGGGGGGGGGGGGGGGATGCATGGGGTCCTGATCCCCCCTTATGGAACCGAAACAACCTTATTTTTTAAGATTTTCAAACCAAGATTGCGACCCTGACCCCCTCCTTCCCGGACCACGCAGATGACCTTTTTTTTAGGCTTTCTTTCAGTCTTCCTGGGTGTGACCCTTACGTTCCCAAAATCCTGGATCCGCCCCTGAAATCCATCCCAAACTGACACACTTTCCTAATTCATACCTTGAAAAGGGTTCATAAATTATCAATAAATATGCATCCAGATATCTTTATTTGAAATGTTGCAGATTGCTTTATTAACTTTTTCTTTTCTTCCAAATGATGGCATTACGATAGATCCCCCGGGAAATTTCTGGAAAAATATCAAATTCCTCTTATACGGGAAAATATGATAAATGGTCCCCTCTGCACGGACACACGTGGCATTGCATGCTTCCGAAAATTTAAGACCAAAATACGGTCCTTTCTGATTGGTTGGCAGAGAGAAGTTGCGTTACAACGATTTAATGTCACTGGCAATTATAATATAATTTGGAGATAGGTAATAGCAAAATACCTTACTCTGCTTGTCAGAGTAAGGCTCAACCAATGAATACAAGACATGCTAATTAGCATATTGATGAACCTGTTTCTTACATGTATTCAGGTGAGTCTGAAGCTAAGACTACGACTTTAAGTGCCATCGTGACGTAAAAAATGGTTAAAAATGTCCACGAGGAGAAATCTGATGAGAAAGTTTAACTGACGAGGAATATACTACAAAACAATTCTTTAGAAAAAAAAATATTGAAGTATGTTAGCCTATAGGCTCATATATAACCATGTCATTTCAGAAAGTCATTATTTACTTATTTTCCAAATTCCATCATTTTGATAAACATGTTATTTTTTCTCTATCTATTATCAGTATGAAGTGCTTAAGTTAACAATTAACATAGGCCTAAATGAAGATATTTTTTTAGCCTTGAAGGTATGATATATTTTCTGTTACATCATTTTAATTGTGAACAAAATAATCCATAAATGAACAAATATTCTTATTATTCAGAAATTTTTTTTCATATTATACGCCAAGTATATAGGTTCGCTATTTTAGATTAAAAGTTTAGCAGTAATAAATCTATATATTGGCCCGTTTTAAAAATTCAGTTATGTAAGGATTCATCCAAAGTAGCTTCATCTTTCGGTCAGTCAATGAACTAAATATGTTACGACTTGGATTGGTGAATTCAGGATGTTTCCAGCTCAACATTTTAGATAAACTTTCTGTTTAAATATGAACAAAGAATCCACTCTGGCAAAATAGCACCATTCATATGCTTTCATGTATACCGCAGATTGGTGCCCCGAACCTTGATATAAGTGTACAGAGATACAGTGTTATACGCGTGACGAGCTAAATACATGCATGGCCCGCTTGCCATGCACATGAGTAACGCAAGGTAAATTGATGTGGTCCTGCAGCGCTTGGCGATATCAATGTGTGCTGTCCTAGACATTTCCGCCTTGAATAATGGCTGTATAGGAGTAACGTTACCCGTTTTAAAATGTAAGGCTAAGATCAGATTGATAAGAAATCCATTTCACTTTCATATTGAAGCATCATCAACTGATCACCGGCTGAAATTAATGAATCAGTAAATATCCTGAAGCAGAGTTCTGTGAATCTCTTAGTTAAGAGAAAATAATAGGAATTTTTGTCAAGTTTGTCAGAATTATGTGGGCATTCTTTGTATCATTTAATTCATATTTCGAACAGACTTTCTCATGTGTGAATATTAAAAACAACGGATAGTTTTTAGCGGACCCATTATATATGAACTTGTACAAGAATGGCATATATTTCATTAAAAGCTTAATAAACTATTTAGTATCATTTAAGAATCAACAAGAGAGCTTAATTCTTATCTATAATTTTTGTGTACCAAATAAAATACCTGTGATATATGAATACTACTCGTGTTTTTATGTAAAAAATAGAAATTCTAAGGAATGCAGCCCTCCGCCATTTCGCAGGTCCCTGTTTTGGCATGCTCCCCAAACCGTGTTTGCATTCAATTATTCGGTCCATATTCCCGGGTCTGATTCGTATATGTGTTTCTACATAAAATGTCACATTTCATGTCCCCTAGCCATATTTGTTACTGAGAAATAAGCTAGTGCTAAAAATGACATTAATAACCATTCAAATCGTTGCTAAAGCTATATAACCATACTTGTAAAATAAAAATAATTTAAAAGGGGCGATAATAAATACAGAAAATTAGCATATGTTACAATACCTTATTTTTTCATGTTGAATTCAAAACAGCGTCATTCTGTGACCACTTTTCCATTTATACAGGTTTTGCTTTCTACGTGGTCACAGCGGTTAAAGTTTATGAAAATGATATTTTTTGCTTGATTTCACATGATCATTTTGGCTTTTAATACAAAAATTTGGGGATAAAAATATGTCCCTAAAATACGTACCCAGCACCGTTACCTGACCTTAGACCTCGGGGCACTCGAACAGGAACCACTTTGTCTATACAGGGAGCAGCATAAATTGTAGTTCAGGAAATTTCGTACATATAAACCACAATTTAATTGAGTAACTGTTATATCACTGCTGTCTCTTAATCATTAAAGTCTTAAAAAATCCCCGTATCAGGCCTCGAATTTGACGACCGGCAACCGGCAAATGCCGGTAAAATTGGCTGGCTGCCGTCAGCCACGATACTGAACGACAGCTTGTTGCCGGTCAAAAAAATTCCTCACTGCGTCCTTCTTGTCTGTACACAATCGCAGCCACTCTATATGCTTTTTAATTTAAAAAAAAAAACTTAGTGTTACTGGTTCCCCGTTTACGAGGGAACTGGGCTGGGAAACCACCAAATGAGCCGATAGTCTCTTACAGTGACACACGGTGGCGCTAAGCTAGCTACCATTCGGATCTACTCGGGGAAAATTCCGGGAACATTTCAGATAAAAAATGGCTCCCCGTCGGCCAATCGGAATAATGATCTTTTATGGCCGGCGGTTATCAGCCAATCATAGCTAAGGATTGCGGTTACTGCAGCGTGGGCTACACGTCTACATTATGTTACGCGGTATCCGATTGGTCCGCGGTATAAGGATATTGATAAATACAGTTTCGCGGGAAACTACATCGTATCCACGCTGTGTTCAGTTGTAAAAACCCGCGTACCTCCTGTTAAACATATGTAGTATATAAATAAATATAGGGAACACCATTAATATATCTATTATAAGGTCTATCATCGTCCAAATTAGGCCTGCTCTTAAATTATGACCTGGTTAAAAAAATCCCATTTCCCAAGGTTCCGCCTCCGTGTCTCCATTTCAACCACCGTCGTCACGATGGCTGCATCAGCAAAACTTAGCACTGTCAGAAAATGGCAAAGCCAGTACGACAGGTTGCAGTACGAAACTGACGAATATGGTTACGTGTCAGTGATATGGTGCAGCCTCCACCTTTTGCAGAATTTGATGCAATCCCTGCCCTTGTTCACTTGGAAGGGAAAAGACCAGAAGAGGCGAATACAGGAAGGGTGCTGCTGCAAAATAGTTTTGAGGACTGGCCAAAGATGACTCAGGGTCACCTGGTGACTCCGTTTGTGAATGATGAATAAAACAGACTTGGATATGTTTTTTTTCTTTATTTAGACTTTATTCCAAATAAAATAATGCAAACAAATAAAAAAAAAAAATGAAAACTGCCTGTCAAATTTTTTTGTTGCCTGTCAAGTTCAAATTTGACAGGCAGCAGTAGCTTGTCATTTCCAAAAATGAAATTCGAGGCCTGCGTATGACTATGTTTTTTTTTGGACTCGACACCGTTTCACTTGCGGAAACTTAACCGTTGCATAGAACTCCTCGAAAACCCGTCTCCTTTTATCACCCATGTAGTGACGAATCGTGCTGCCCTCTGAAGGACGGTTTGGAAGTTATTTATTGTCCTGCAGCTGATGTTAAGATAACAAAATCTCAGCACCGTTATCGAAACCGTTACCTGCATAAAAAATAAGGGTGTCGAGGACAAAGGTGGTTGTCGAGAACTTGGTATTAAATCCAATATGTGCAATAGTATTTAAAACATATTTGGGGCTAAATAAATTAAAAACATTTGCATTTTTTTTTCTATTTCAACAGTTATTTTGCTTGTTTTAATACATTATACTGGTATATAGTCACTGCGGTTATTTTTACTTCAGAAGCTCTGCAACGTTATCTATATGCTCAACACCGTTACCATGAAAATAAAACTATTTGTATTTTATTTTCTGTGCATAAAAAAAATAACAAGGAATTTCGACTTGAATTCTGAAGGAATGTACCCAAGTACTCTGTCCAGTAAATCCTCGCAAATGCATTCCCCCCCCCCCCTCCTTTAAGCAAAAAAAAAAAAAAAGAATAAAGACAATTGTTGTTTAAAAAAGTTAAATTAAAAAGAAGCAGATTTGTTGTTTTTACACAATTTCTTGTTCAATTTATAACTGTATTTTATGTTTTGATTTTATCAATGTCTACTAATTTATATTTAATCGAAAATCATGATACATCAGGTGAAACAATTTCCTAAATGTGTGAGATTTTACTTTGTGTAACGGTGTCGAGAAAAAAGGTTCATATTTTCCCCTTACCTGGACTGTTTAAAAAATGAAACTGAAAATTGCACCACTGACATTATTCTATAGTTGTAAAGATATTTTTATATAAATTAAGTTTATTTATATCAAAATCAAGATAAAAAAAAATCACCAAGAAAACCCTTTAAATGCACCTTGTTTTAACCCCATTATATCTTGTGTGAACCAGTTAACAGTTAAATCTAAAAAATGTACAGTCCTTGAGTTACCGGTTTATTTGGAGGGACAAACCCCCGAGGTCAAACATGATGTGTTGAAAGCATCATTTAGAGAGGGTTGAAGACACGCCCCAGATATACTGTTCAAAATGAAGCACTTAAATTGGCCTGTGTTAAGCGTTTTTTTTGTTCTAAACAGCAAGTAATGGAAAAATGCCACATATTTGACCAAAATTCTACCACGATTTGTTCAGCAGTTCTTTGGTACAATACCGATATAGCTAATTAAAAATGACAGTTCATTTTATTCTTAATTGTAAAAAGCAGGAATTGTCCGTTTGAACGGAGAATTTTTATCTCTGGATGAATTAAAGAAACGATATAAAGTCAAATGCCACTTTTGGAACTATTTACTCTAACCAGTGCAATTCCTCGAACTTGGAAAATATTTATGAATATATTATTATCCCTTATTTTATATGTTAGTATTTACTCGATGATTTGTTGCTGTTAGAGACGTGAAATTTCTATAGACACAGAATCATGACAATAATAATGGTTACTGTCATAATCCGTGCGAGAAAGGATTTCGCCTTATATATATATTACTGCATGTATTTCTAAGTTCATCAATAAAAGTGTTGTATTTATACGCTGAGTCTTTTAAATTTGAATGAAAGGAAGACTTTCATGTATGTTTGAATGTACAGATGTATCCCAGGCTGAGAACATGCCAATACATATATCTCTAACCAGTAAGAAATTCAACAAACGTACATAGGGATTTCCCAATATGCTGAGTTAAAACGTAATTTTCGAGCATATGGTAGGTGTTGTTAAAAAGTATATCAAATAGCTAACGATTGGTCTGGAATATGTTAACTGACAGCGTACTTGTGGGCTGTGAGGCGTCAAAAATAACGAAAATGTCTTCATCTTCCTGGAACAGTGCGGTCCTCGATACAAGTCACTCTGAAGCTGGTAATGTCAGAAGGCTAAAATGGCGCTATGGTACCTCTACAAACGGCACTAAACCAGCTTTAAAGAGGATCGTCGTCAACGTCAGGATGGTTTTAATGACTGAACAAAAATGGGCAACATAATAAAGTGAATTTTGTATGTGTGGATGTAATGAAATTTGCGGCTCCTGAACGAAATCTTTCGCCAGACACTTTACACTGAATCAGTCCGCGCTGCACTACTAGTTTCAAAATTTCGGACAATTTTCATTTTTCCCCCAAGCTAAGTTGTCGGGGGTTATAAAAGAATTGTGAAAAGTATGAGTTCCTCATACATTTTGATTTTCCTCATTATATATGGTATGTCATCAAATAAAAAAGTTCTTTCGCCAATGTCTAAACAACTGATCATTAAAATCTTACAAACATATCTAGGTATTGGTGGTGAAGCATGAATATAAAATCATAAGTTTGGTGTGCATATTAGTTCTTAGTACATAAAATAAGACCGTCACAGATGTTCTGCCTATTTATATCATTTTCTCAATTGCAAACATATCTTTCCCTCTGGTATCATAATTCCAGAAAATGGGGGCATCAGAACAGTTTGTTTGATGTTCAGTTCTAATTTTGTAGTATGGAAGTTAAGACCGTCATTAACGGGAAAATATTGTAATTGCCAGAAAAAAAAATTGACAAGTACGAAGCAGATGTTCTTATTCTATCCCATAAACAAGAAGAAGCCAGAAATTAGCAGGTCTTATTAGGAAAAGAATGAATCATTTTGAAGAGAATGACGCTAACAGTAAAAAATCCGTTTTAGAGTTATTAATACCACTCTTATTTCAAAGTACTCATTTTAAGTTTACATATACATTGTAGCCTTTTCCTCAGCTGATTCGGTGTATAACTGTCATGTACCGATGAATCAATGTTCAGTATGATTGCTTCTTATATTCAATTCATTCTGTACACTTTTGTGAATTACCGCTTATACCAAACTTAACAGGAAAGAACGATTGACTTTAATATCCTTCGTAGGACTCCACATAAAGATTCTAAATTTATAATGTTTAGATTAAAACATATATAACATGTTCGTCATTGTATTATTGAATGGTAGATAAGTTCTTCGAAACACCATTTTCCAGTCACAGTTAGTAGCCAATTAACTATTTTCACTGGTAGGGTATCATATTTCATGATCTGTTGTACTTGCATGGATAGCATGGGGTGCAGACTTTAAATGTTCCTCCATTTTACCTCATTTGACGAGATGAAACGGATACTTATATTTGACAGACATTCAAAGAATGTAAGCCAAAGGCTGCTACATTTATTGTGGAAAAAATACAAATTAAAATTTAAAAACGCTTATATACGTCTATTACTTCACTTGTCAAGAATTTTAAGAAAACAATCGTGTATTCATTAAGTAGAATATATCATTATGTACATACGTCAAAGCGCCAAAACTGCATTTATGTAAGCCCTTCAAGGTTAAACATGTAGGTATAGGCATAAAAAAGGCAAGTATTGTTTTCACTTATATTCCGCTGAACTTTAATTCGATTATCTTTTTGTTGGGTTAATTAGTTTCACTCATTTTAAATATGTATCTAACAAATGATGGGTTTCGTTCAGGTGGCAAATATATATTTCAAGGTATGTTCATTAAAGGGAACCCTTATCTCTTCGTTCTATTGAATAACATAAATATGATTGAGCATGCACTTTTTTCTATTATGTACTCAGAACTTTATAACTTTAATATTATTTAGATATATAACTACCCAATACAGTGGTAAGTGACCAACTCGGGGGGAGATTCGGGGCGTTTCTGACCAAGGACGACATGACCGACTGTAATAGGTATTTGGTACTAGATCGTCTTATATCAATATCACCTTATAGGAGAACACACGGGGCACTAATGTCGAATGAAAAAAAAGTCCATGATGTAAAGCTTGAGAAGCCAAAGTCAGGTCTAGACATAACTATCAGAAACTGAGAGTATGAGAAAGAAAATCCTTAAAATTCTTCTGTTAAAATTTATTTAAAATTATTAGTTTTTGTGTAATGCTATCTAGAAGAAAAGAGGACAAATTAATATTTGCATTATGTCCATTTTACAGGACATAATAAGTACAAAGACATAATATAGCACATTCTATTATATAGGAAAAAGAGTCAGCAAACGCACTAAATATCTACTATTTGATAACCTTTATTTTCCAAAATATCAAGCTACCAATTAGCAATGCACAATGCACAATATTTGAATCTATTTACTGAAGGAAATAGAATAAACTTTTTTTCTATATATATTTTTAAATAACCAATAAAAAATCAATGCAGTGTTTCAGATCAAAACGATTTTTTTTACATAAGATGTGGTCATATCCCAAAGGCAAAATAAGTTCATGTAATGCTCAAGAGAGTGTTTTATTAAGTCAGCTGTTCTAATGATCAAGAAGGTGGACACGTAAACCGTCACATAACGTGTTGTAAAGTATAAGATTGTGAAAACTTAATACGTTAAGTAGCCGAGCAACATTCACACCAGGGAAATTGAACAAGCCTGATTATATAATGGCATCGCACACTAAAACTAAATGTTTCTTGTTGAGTATCCTATTTGTTTTACTGCCTCCTCCAGGAGGAAATGCTTTCATCCCCGTTCTTGTGTTTGTGAGTTTGTGTGGTAGTTTACAACATAACTCAAGTAGTAACGAACGGAATCTTATGAAATTGTAACGACATTTCTGGAATAGACCAACAAAGAATCGAATCGAATCGGAGTGGATCAGGCATATGATCCAAATTCAGGAACGTCAAGAAGAAATGTACAGTCACTTATGCATGAATAAATCTAGGAGTATGAGCCAAAAATGAATGCAAGCATTAGGGAGCCCCCATGGCGGATTCTTGCATTCATCAAAATTCAGATTAATGGTTAAGGATAATTTGCTGGCACAAGAAATGGCGCTTATGATGACAAAGTATGTCATCCCACATGAAATTATTATCCGTCCATAATTGTAGACAATCATCAACTGCTAGGAGAGCGTCCGGCTGCCCCGGGTGCCATTTCTCATAGCCGACGAGTTCACCGGTTCCGATCCAGTTCCAGACTTGACCCAGCATAGAAACTTTGCGTCCTGAGGTCCAAACTCCTTGGGTGAGACCAGAGCTGTTTAGCTTGACTGTCAAATGAGTCTGCTCATTTTCGGTTTCAATGCTAACAAGCGTAGAGTCCATATTCCGACATATGTCCATAGCTTCAGACCAGGTTCTTTTCTCGTATACCAGAAGGTAGCATGACCATTTGAAATATCTTTTGTCCCTTGTAAGTGGCCATTTAAATCCAGGTGAACAATCTCGATAAATAAAGGATATACATAAACACAACAGTTTTAAGAGATCGGTTGTAATAAAGGGTCGATCTCCCTTAAGGCTTCATTAGCATTTTATATTATATATTACATAATCTATATTTATATTAAATATTTACATAATATAATATTACATAATAATTATATACTCACTGATGATGGCAATATAGGAACATTGTGTACTTAGGTATAGGGTAATATTATATATAATAATAACACCATTTATCAGTTAATATTAGACTGTTACTTTATTTTTATTATCTAAGTAATTAATTGACTTAATCTTTTATGAAATGTTATGAAACTTTGCGATGGAATGTCTGCAACAGGTATATTGCATGGAACTTAAATATAGACGAGGCATAGCAAATAAATGATTGTGTGTAACGATGTTTGTACTACCAAGGATTTAAGAGACATTTCAAATATACCAGGAGTTTGACGATGTCCTTCCGAGGGTGGTCGGCAGGTTCTGTCGTACAGCAGGACGTTACTTTGATCTTTTGACAGGAGGATACAAACCCCCGGAACCCGCGCCACTGCCGTACACTTTGGTGTCAGCTGCCCTCGACAGATTTCATTGCATCGCGCCCATGATATGCGATTTATGTAAACACGTTTCAACTCTCTGTGACTGGTCGTAAAATCAACTAATATTCCTGTTAAATTAAACGTTAAGATCATATATTATCAGCTGATTTGCAAATAAAACAGAGCAATAAGTTTGTGATATGTATGAAGTTTTGATTTAGGATAAGGATATGGAAATTAACGTGTTTAGATACAAATGTTGCACAGGTAACGCACGAGTAAAAATAACACATATTTATTCTTTTACCGTATGCATACCTTGTAACAGCAGGGCCATGGTACATATACATGTAGGAATATACATCGTTGACAGTCAGTGATCTCGTACCAACCAAACTGCGAGAACTATAGCACTTTTTCACTTGATGTGTTCGATGAGACTATATGAATATATATATAAAAGTATACTTATATCCATCTCACAGTTTAAATAACTATGTCCAAAGCAACATCTGCGGTTTATAGAAAAATACAAATAATGAAAAATTTTCATTAATTGAGTTTCATTTGTTTTTTAAAGCACTGGACAAGTTTCCTTTTACATTTAGCGAGTTTTCCAGAGACTTGTAAGGTTAAGATTAAATTGACACATACATTGAGAATTTTTCTCTATTTTTCTTTTCAAGTATTGCATCCACTGCTACCAATATTTCACCTGTGTTTTATCTAAGCAATTGTTACCAGTATTAGCCTTTTCTGCGTGCCTGCACCTGAGCTCGGTACGTCAGCTACGGGATCTATCCGTTAATAAAGGATGGTTTTATCAAGCCTGGGTATGCTGGTCGAAACCTTATTATAGAAGTAATTACACGGATATTTGGTGTCAAATGATTTCTTTCATCTTATTCGAACACCTATTATTAGCATACTGAGAGGTAAATTGATAATTGTCGTTAAGCTGATTCTTGTAGTTATTGCGACAAGGTGTGCGTCAATATGTATACATTACCCTGACAATTGGAGAAGGATCTGCCCATCACACTCTGTCAGCCTCGATTATAAAGAGAACCGATTTTAAAATGATAGACTTTCTGTGAGTGTATGCACATTATCAACTATTATGATGCAGATGTCTCAAATGTCTGTCCACAGCATTTATTAAGGTCACTTTTAAATATAGGTTTCCCTATGAGTGTTTGCACATTAATAGCTAATATAAGTGAGACTTCCCCATTGTCATGTAAACCACAATTATATTATTATTGTTTATTATTATTATTATTATAGAGGGTTATTTTTTTAATATCTGAATATTTAGTCCCGGTATTTTCTGCATGGATTCCTCCAGATTTGTATTAATGCTGCCTGTATTATTAGCATGATGTTGTTTTAGATTGTTCAATGATTAGCCATTTCTGTCCAATGATAATTTGTTATTTGTACATTATTGTTCATTAAATGAGTAAGGGAAATCGCTTAAAGGACCGCAGGCCTGAAAAAAAACAGAGGCAAACAACTAGTGCCCTTAACGTCTATTCTGTCCAGCCAATCTATTCAACAGAGTTGCGCATTCACTGGTCATAACGATTTGCGTTACCGATCATTATGATATTATGAAGGACCAACCTTCAAAGACTGTTGTTGAATTGAAGCAAAAAAGTATTTGAGGCACATTGAAAGACATACATTGGACAAATTGCTGTAATTAGCCCAGTTTGAATTAAAACTGCTTCGGATTATGATTCACGGCAGAGTTATATGATCTGTTATTGATAGATATATCTGCGGCACATTTAAAATATATTAAAAATTCGGTATTGGCGATATCCCGCACTGGAATGGTGCAAGCAACCAGAGTCTCATTGTTGAGAAGTGACGGCCGCAGCACACATCTTAGTGTATTTAACAAAAATATCGAATGTTTTCAAACACTTGCTTCTTTGTATATATTAATTAACCGTCGTGCTTGCTTATTTCTTTCATAATGCTCGTTTACGCAGTCAAGCACTGCTCCTTTTTTTCTAGTAAATCAATACAGTCAGCTACCGACTTTCCCTTTCTCAATTGCCACAAAGTGTTCGTACCTTGTTATATCTCAGTGATAAAGGTGAAATGTTCAACTTGAAGACTTGATCGTTAATCTGATTTATCTTGATAATAACCACATTGGTGAAACGTTCGACAACAGGCGGCCATTAACCGCAGTGCTTATCCTTGTAGAATCATCACCACGGAAAAAAATCACATATAAATCTACGAGAATGGTCAGCATAGTGTATGCTCCAATTATGTTCTATACTCCCTTTATATTTCACCAACATATTTTAAAATTTGACACGAACCTTTTTAGGGGCGGGGAGTATGTACTCTTAGTGCACCCTATAACTTCAAAATCGACGAAAGACTAGTCAGAAAAAATCATAACAGGGAAGATGAAGGCAATGTCATCCGCATTTTCATGCACCAAGGCCTTGCCGGATTCGGGACTTTTTCGTGGTACTACATATTTGCCAAACAGTTGGACGAATTAAACTCTGGCAGGTGACCATGCCAGAGAGGTTCATATGATGGCCATTGACAAAGGTAATTATTTTTTGGCTGCCTGGTCATTACTTTGTACATATCATCATTTCAATAAATACATGGGCCAAGAAAAGCTTATTGTCTCGAATGTACACTTTAGGTGCCCATATATCTAATGTGTGGCTGCTCTGCGTGTTTTACATCATTTTGTCTGTCCTCCTGTTAACCGACACCAACAACGATAGAGGTCAGACAAGGTCTTTATAAACCCAGCTCCTCGTGTAGTGGATGGTTGGAGTTGTAGGACTGGTCAATATGAATTTTCATTCAAAACCTATGAATGCCCTGACTTTATAGATTATAATCAAGACTAAGCATGGCAAACTCGCGTGCCAAAACAGCAGGTCAACCTGGAATAGCACGGTGATCGTACACTTTTTACAAGATAAAGGAAAGGCAGAAGTACTGCTGTGTACCGCATAGTAAAACTGAGCCACGAATATCTGAGGCACAAATGAATATTTACCATAGTGATGTCAAAGAACCCACAAACCGGGAAAGCGTGGATCGTACGTCTTGGACGGTAGAGGGTAGCTTGGAGGGTAGCTTTTATAGTTTCGCCGTGAAAGATCTTGCAAACACTAATGTTAAGGGATATTTTATGCATCGGCCCGTTATTTTATATACTGCAACTGAAAGTTCACATGTATCGGCAATTAATTTAGAAAAGAACAGTCTCTGCAGATGATCTGAGAGGATGAGTCACAAAGGGGCAACTTTTAAAGCGTGACGAGGTTTACTGTTATTGTCAACCTCGATTGCAGGCAATGTCTGCAAAGCAGGACAACATTTTTTTACACATACGAAATTTAGTTTTTCTTAACAATTAATATATTATTGTGCACACTTGTAAAAATAATGATCACAGTTTTGCAATTTATTCCTTGTGTAAAATTATAGGCTCTTTTGCCATTTGTTACTCCGCCATTTTTTTTTCTCATGAAATATTGATATATCAGTATATCGCGATATGCTGAATCGCATATTTTGTATCGCGATATATCGATTTTTATATCGACATTATTTTAAATTTTGTCAAACGTGACTGAAATATATTTTAGTAATTTAAGAGTTAGACCTATAAATGGGTATGGAATAGTGAAATGATGAAAGGGGAAGTCGCTACAGAATCTATAGACACTTCTCAAGCAGATTATTACGAAATCTTCCTGGGGGCTTGATAGACAATGTGGTCGTACTTTCATTCAAGGGAATATGACTTTCTGCCTGATAGTAAACAGATGGAAGTGCCGGACACAGCCAAATTGATTATGTAATCTTGATTTATATTCCTTCCTTAAATTCCAGTATTATCGATGACCAACAGTAGCCTTGCGATAAGGTAGACGACTGAGACACTTATCGGAAACTGACTTAAAGGTTTCCTTGAGTTCTGACAACAAGAAATAAGTAGTTACTGAGATATTCAGAAATAATTATGGTGTATAATAAACTGGTCTGCTTCTTAAAAAATTGATGTCTTACCTTGGTCTTAGCAACATTCGAAATGGTTCTCATTTACGGATCTAAGTGCTGGATGCTCACCCAGAGACTTCTTGACGATTGCTATAACACGATGCTAAGATACGTACTAAGAACTATCTAATAGTACAAGTTTTTTTTTATGGATAAGTAAAAGTTTTTTTTTATGGATTTGTGATGGTAGGAGTCCAATGATACTTTAAGTTGGGTTGTCCTCACGACGAACTTGGACAATTATTTTATGTGCAAATTAGGGCCGCCATTGACGAAAATTATGTTTTCTTCGATATCTAAAGAAATTAACCATGATATTTGGTCGAATATTGTGTTTAGAACCAAGTTTTCATGGTCAAAGTTTCAAAAGAAAATATTAATCACGGTTTACTTTGTATTTTAAATTTAGGAGAACACAGTGCACGATGTGGAATGAAATAAAGTTCCATTATTACCTATTAGAAATTCTATCAGACACGGAGAGCATGAGGAAGAAGATAGTTTAAAATGTATCAATAAATAACTCCGTTCAGATCAAGAAAAATCAGGACCTCAGGGCCAGTGAGTAAAATGTCATATAACTATTTATTGGATTCTATCTATGTAACGGCTCTGTTATATCGAGTCAATACATTGGTATATTATAACCCAGGCGATTATATAGAATAAAGCATTAGGAAACGCAAAGTGAGCGCAAAAATTTCAAATGATTCACAATTTTTATTTTCCAAAATATCAAGCTGCTGAGTAGCGAGCCACAATTTGCATCTATTACTGTATGAAATAAAATGAAATTCAGCGAAAATTAAATGAAAATATCAGCGACTTATCAGCGGCATTACTCTGTGCTTTTGACCAGCGAGATTTATGACCCCGATTTGCAACATTCGACACGGCCAGACCGGAATTGTTACTCCATTTTTGTGACATTCAAGTTCAGATCAAAAGAGGTTTGTATTTTGTTACGTAAGATGTTGTCATATCCATTACAGCGAAGGAATTGTCGCTAAATTCGTTGAAAGAATGTTTAGGATAGTGACGACATGATCTGCTATGTCAGTTGTTCTAATGTCCAAGGCAGGGTGTAAACCTTTAGATCACGCGTTGTAAGTAAAGTACTGTGAAAACCTTAAACGTTAATAGGTGAGTAAAGACCAGGCCAAACTGAATAACATATAAAGTTCTGTTTTTTTAAGGTAGGTCCTACATTCTTCAGCTCACGCTCCCACCAATACACGTTTGCGGGGTTTGTGGCACAGAGCTACTAGAGACGTGAATTCGGCAACTAAAGCAAACCATTTATATTCTTCAACCTGATTATGAAATGGCGTATGCACAAACTAAATATTCTTGTTGGGCGACTCATATATTTTCATTAAACATATTTTGCTCACACAAGAAGGGGCGCTGACGATGACAGAGTATATCATCCCACATGAAATTGTAATCCCTCCATAATTGCAGACAATCATCGGCGGCTAGGGGATTGTCCGGTTGTTCCGGGTGCCATCTCTCATACCCGATGAGTTCACCGGTTCCCATCCAGATCCAGACTTGATCCAATATGGAAGTTTTGCGCCCTGAGGTCCAAACTCCTTTGGTGAGACCAGAGCTGTTCAACCAGGCTGTCAAGTGATTCTGCTCATTTTCAGTTTCAATGCTGAAAAGCTCAGCCTGCATCTTCCGACACATTTCCATGGCTTGCGACCAGGGTCTTTCCTCGTAAACAAGACGGTAACAAGACCATATGGACCATCTTTTGTCGGTTATGAGTACCCAGTTATAACCAGGTGAACAATCTAAAATACACAGGAAAAAAACAGCACGATATTCCATGCACATCTGCCGAAGAGATCATACATACCATACGACGTAGATTTTTTTTTTATTTTGAAAGTTGTTAAAAAAAGCAGGCAGAAATAAATCTCCTTTTGTGCGACAGTTGTTTTGCCTGTACAAAATGAAAAAAAGACAATAAAAATATATACCGGGAGACTGAATATGATCATTCAAGCGTGATCTACAGGTTCTGTCAGACAGTGGGTCGTTACTTTGGTCCCTTGAAAGGAGGATACAAACACCTGGGAACAGCTTCACTGCCGTACACTTTGGTGTCAGTTGCCCTCGACAGATTTCATGGCGGCGCGCCAACGATATGCGGTTTTTATACACACGCCTTAACTCTATATGGCTGGTCACAACAGCAACTGATATTCCTGTTACGTTAAAGCATAAGATCTCATTTTTGCAATTTATATTTACTGATTGTAATGTCTTGCAAATTAGGCAATACAATAACATGTAATATTATTATATTAAAGATTATTATCACTATCCAGGCGTCATTTGATGTTTCATGTATATTGATTAAAGGATGTGGAAATTAACAATTAACATACAAATGTAGCAATTTCTGACGAATGGTTCAAAATAACAGACCATATTTTTCTATATTCCGTATACATACCTTGTAACACCAGGACTACGGTATATAATACAGTAGGAATATACATCGTTGACAGTCAGTGATCTCGTACCAACCAAACAGCTAGAACTAGTGGTTTTATAATGAATGTGTCCAGTGTATGCTTGAAATGAATATATTAATAAATTATTCTTATATCCGTCTTAAAAATGTCCAATGCGACAGCTACAGTATATAGATAAAATATAAATACTTAGGTTATAGGTAAAATATAGTTACATTCGTTTTCGGAATCTGGAACAGTTACTTTTGCATATTACTTGAATGTGAGTTTTGCAGAGAGTGTTAAGGTTAAGATTAAATTGACACATTCATTGTGTGCTTTGTTATAATTTGCCTGTAATGTACTGCAGCAATTACTACCAATATTTTACCTGTGCTTTATCTAAGCAATTGTTAACAGCATTACCCTTTTCTGCATTCCTGCGCACGAGTTGAGTGCGTGTGCTACAGGGACCATCGGGTAATAAAATGGTTTTACAAGCCTAAACATGCTTGGCGAAAGCTTATTTGTAACACCCAAAGCTCCAAGGATTTGTCACTCGGTTCAATATGGCGTAGACAGCACCTTTATTCTATACTCGTCGTGGATAGACGTGTTTCGATTAAAACAAAACAAAAAAATAAACATCATAACAACCTGAACAATAATCCTGTCACATAATAATATGACCTATCATATAGGTTACACCTGGTATTTTTCTTCTCATACAGCATTCACTGAAACATTGTCTTACAATACTGCAGGCAAATATCCAATATCTATGTGTCCTAATATAAAACAAAACCCTACACCCGTTGAAAGATACAACTGATACAAATACCTATAGTTTCATAAACACATATATGTTATATCCAAATGGGTCTGAACTATCTCAAATTTCAATTACTTTACAGGCAATGTGGTATCTTATTTCCAGCTTTCATAATATAAAACTATCACTTTAAATGACAGAGAAATCTGGAAAGTACACAAGGCTTACGGCTAAAGCAATACCATATAACTGTTGTAAAATGTGCTGTTGTTTGTTATTTATAAAAACAGATGTAAACTAGACACAAAATTGATGATCTATTGATCAGTACTCTGCACACTGCATTGTAACAGCAAATCTAAATAGGCCAAATAGGCATACATAGATCCCAAGTTTAACACTTGCATGCTAATGAAAATGACAACAATGGCTACATTTGAACCTTCAATAAGTCTTCATGCCAAACTATCCATAGCTCTATATAAGGCATTCACAATGCCAAAACAGTTTTTGTTATTCAATATAAATGTGACCATATTCTCCGCATAAGATTTGAACAACAGCAACCTATTTCCCGTGAGTTCATAACGTTCAACTAAATCACGATACCAGATCGTCCTCATACTTTGACATGTTAACACAGAGTCCCTAAAAATATTTGGAATTAAAAATGTATTCAAGCGTTTTCTGTTTTTCAGCACACATGCATGACACAGACTAAAACTAAAACATGTTGCGTTCTCTCGGTTTGTTATTCACTTACTTGAATTAAAATATGCATTGTATAAGTTTACAAATAGAACTACAGATAATATATATTGATATAAAAATTTACTCTCACTCTTGGCGCTTCTAAACTTTAGGTATTACGGTTTAACAAACTCAAGATCTGGTTACTGTAAGATTTTCTCAATCGCCGCGCACATGGTTAAAACTACCTTGGCCTGAAGCGTTACCGATTTATATGCACATAAAAAAGTGTATATTCTTGCCGATATGCAGCACCTGAAGAAGATAAAGCTTAATGACCGCGTAACAAAGTGTGCGCAACCGAAGTTGGGAATAAACAACAAAACAGCACTTAAGTGGCCAAGCACGTAGGCCAACACACACTAATAAAATACATCCAAGATAAAGGAGTTATATTATTATTATATTATATTATAATTTCACTTATATTGGGTGTAAAATGAATTCTTTCATCTGCTTCGAGGACAAGTTATAATCATATAAAGAGGAAAATTAATATCTGTCATAAAGCTGATTCTTGTAGTTCATGCGACCAGGTTGGCGTCAATATTCCTACAGTACCCTGACAATTGGAGAAGGATCTTCCCATCACACTCTGTCAAAGTTCATTATGAAAAAAAAAACGATTTTTAAATGTTAGAATTTCTGTGAATGTATGCACATTATCAACTATTATGATGCAGATTTCGCAACTGTCTGTCCACCAAATTACTGAGAAAATCTTTTTAAATGTCGGCTTTTCTACGAGAGTTTGCACATTGATAACTAATATGATTGAGACCAACATTGTCATGTACACCACGATTAAAATGAGAACTGTCTATTTTTTTAAATATCTGGCTGTATGCGACTCAGAAGGATATTAAGCCCAGGTATTCTCTGCGTGATTTCATCGAGATGTGTATTAATGCTGCCTGTAACTATTAACATATTTTTTTAGTTTCATTCAATGATTAACCATCTCTGTCCAATGACACTTTGTTATTTTTACTGTTCATGAAATAAGTACGGGATATCGCTAATAACGATACTCTCTTGTGTGGACTTAGTAAATGACCGCCTGCCTGAAAAACTAGAGGCAAACAACTAGAGTCCCAAATATTTATCCTGTCCGGCCGATTTATTCAGCAGAGCAGGGCATTCACTAAACATAACGCTTATAATCACCGATCATTCTGATATTTAATAAGGACCTGCCTTCCAGACTGTTAAACTGGAAAAAAAATCTGAGGCACATGAAAAGACCTACTACGGACAAATTGCTGTATTCAGCACAGTTTGTATTAAAACTACTTCGCATAATGTTGCAGGTTATAGTTACAAATGATTTTTCATTCATAGATATATCTACTTCACATTTCAAAAGACATTATAGAAACGGTATTGGCGATATCCCTCATTGGAATGGTGCAATTAACCTCGGTTGCCTGTTGAAGAATGAGGACGGCAGCACTTAGCTTAGTTAATTTACAAAAAATATCATTTACACAGTCAATTATTCCTAAGCGTGATAACCCGGTAACAAACTCGCGTGCCGAAATGGCCAAGCAACAGGTAAATTTGGAATCGCACAATGATCGCAGAATTTATTTCCGGAAATAAAGGAAAGACCCCTGAACTGCTGTGTTCCGCATTGTAAGAGTGAGCCACTGACAGCCAAGAGACAAAAGAAGACCTACCATAAATTTCCCAGCAAAATGTGGATCGTCTATGTTCGGAGGAGAGCTTTATAGGATACGAATTTCACTGCCACTTTTCAGACACGCGATAAACGATTTTGCAAACATTAAAGTTAAAGGATATTTTTATGAATCGTCCCGTCGCAATTCTTTGTTCATGTGCTGCAACTGAAAGTGCGCCTGTGTCAATAAGTTATTATTTAGAAAAGATTGCTTTCTGCAGAAGACTAACATCTGAGGGATCGTGTTACAAAGGAGCAGTTTTCAAAAGTGATAATAAAAGCACTACGAGTTCTACTGTCAAAACGGTTGTAAAACACTGTTGTCGGCAATGTCTGCAAAGCAGAACAAATGTACTAAAATTAAAATGCACTCTTTTCTTTAAATATCAAATATAGTTTTTTTAAACAATATATATTTGTGGACATTTTTTTAAAAAATACTGATAACAATTTTATGACATTTTAAAATTTCCAATTAATTGCTTGTAAAACAGAAAATGCTTTGAGATATGTAAGGATACCTTTTTAGTCATATGTAGATTTGAATGTCAGTTTTATCTCATAAATTTATAAGGCAATAGGAGAACATCATTTGTTTTATCTTGGTAAGTATTATGGGATATATGAAATGTAAAGTCATATGAAATTAAATGAAAGTACTGAAGTCCAGCATGTAGGAACTTGATTGAAAGCACCACACCTAGAATCTTTGGTTCTAGCTTCAAGAGTCCAGTGGATTAAGAAATGTCTTAGGATTGAATGTAGACCTTTTTATACAGTTGTGCAATAATAATTTAAACAAATTTATAACATCCTGGCCCATACAGCTAAAATGTAATACACGCAGCTCCCACGCCTGGCAACACGACATTCAGGCCTTTATAAAATTAATTGATAAGGGCCTGCGAGTCATGATACAAGTCATGATAGAACACCCATTCCAAGGGTCGGATCAAATATTTGCCGTGTGGTAGTATTTGACATCAGAGGTTTATATAGTCGTGTTTCATTAGCCCAATAATGAAAAAAAAGTTGTTACGCAAAATTTATGGTGCTTATCATGGCGATGAGAACTGTAGTTTGATATTGTTTCGGCTACCGCAGTTTCCGCTGTCAAGCCATCATAACGGACAGAGAGTCAAACTTTCCGCGTATATATAGTACCAGCCTTGTTTTTTTAATAGGAAGTGGCAAAACAGCCGGCAGGGTGCCGGCAGTCTAGCCCGCAGGCCAACCTGCCGGCAAATGAATGCATGGTCTATTTCAGAGTTTCAGCATGATACTCAGTACTTTCCATTATTATTTTGACACTGAGCTGACAATATAGTGCTTACTCACCAGATAAGATATTTTGCTGGTTTATATGTAAGAATTACGCTTTGGTGTGGATATTTCTTGTATCATCTCACAACACAATAGGCTCAACAGCTTTAATTTGGTGTGGTGTAATTTTTTTGGATTCCTTTGATCAAGTAATAAGCTGATCCTTGGACCATTTATTTCACATATAAACAGTCGTTATGCACTCACACATTAATTGTTTGCTCATGGGCACACCAGAACACACAGCTCTTATGCTTCACACTTAATGACCTTTAAATCAATCAAAGAATCTTCATATTCTTTGATATGACATCTCATGTGTTGTTGTTCTGTCACACATTACCCATTAACTGCTCATAAGCATATATAAGCAGCTGGTGTGCCAGTCAACTTCAGCTCTATTCCTATAAAGCTATGTATTAAAGCTACAGATTAACCATGTCACTTGATACGGAACAAGCAGCGATGACCGTGCTCATTGCAAATACGATGTAAAACCCCCAAGACTGTAATATATCTCACTATTATCAGTGAACCCTGTAGTATTAAGTTTAGGAATGGCACTAAATGAGGACGTTATTCTTTTTATATCAGCTCTTATAACACTTAAACCAAAATATTAAGACACTCTTTTTTAAAATCAGCTTTTTTTATAATACTTAAACAAAAATATCGAGACACTGAAATAAGGGGGCGTAGCCAGGATTCAGTTACCACAGTATACATGTAACTTGGAGACTAAAGGTGGGAATCGAACCAACGATCATCGATTTCCGCAATCGACCGACCGGGTTCGATCCCCACCTTCACCTTCAGTGAACCGAATTTTCTGTACATAACTAGTCTCTCTCTCTCTCTCTCTCTCTCTCTATATATATATATATATATGTATATTTATATATATATATATATGGACTAGTTAAAGAATATTTATAAATAAAATCTACATATACAAAGCTTTAGTTCTGCATCGGTCGTCATATGTACTCAAATTTTAAAATAACATAAAAATAATTTTCAAAGCAGTGATGTAGGACTCGAGTTCGGACGTGAATCTACTTTTTAGAGACTTGGACTCGGATTTGGACTTGAATGTTCTAAACTCGGACATACTCGGACATACTCGGATTCGGAAGTAAAGACTATAGATGGACTGATTTCTCGAGTCTATATACGTATATATATATATATATATATATATATATATATATATATATATATATATATATATATATATATATTTGTTTGTTTTTTTTGTTTTTTTTTTTAATTGATTTATATATATATATATATATATATATATATATATATATATATATATATATATATATATATATATAAATCAATTAGAAAGCCACCGCTTACATTTAACCTTTCTATCTCTGCGAACATTGACTAAAAGAACGTTGACCGTAGTTTGGTGTAATGGCGATGACCTTTTGTCATGATCTCTTTGTAGTCATTGGTCCTTCCTGAGCTGCATTTTATACCACCATAACGGCTGAGTATACATGTAGAGCGTTTGTAAAGTTATTCATTCTCTGGAAGGCCTTATGCTAACACAGTTATTAAACCCAATTAATATAAACATATATATATATATATAAATATATAAACTAGTAAAATAATATTCACAAAAACAAAGACTATTTATTCAGAGATTTAGCTCTGTATCGGGGTCATCTGCACTAAGACAGTAAAGTAATATGAAAATCTACATGACGATCTAAAATTTCCATTTTAAATTTCTTTTAAAACAATATCTCATAGAGAGAGATCTCATACTGTCTATAACTTGTCGCAAATAAAATTAAATGCTATAATGAAACATAGCACATTTTAAAATTTATTTTAAATGATTAACAAATTGATTACACAACTATTTTTTTTCTTTTCAATTGAATATATTTAGAGTATTGAATTAGAGAAAACTTTATTATCATTTTACATGTAGAGTTGGGGAAGGATCTGTTTTATATAATACTCCGGGGAAGATCTCCCATACCCAGTCATGGAACGGTAAGGTAAAATCAACCGACTCAAGGTTTTATTTTAGGCGACTTAGGCTGAATGTTTTAGGTTTATATGTTACATTAATCTGATATCACCCGCCAAGTCTATTTTCCGTTTCCATATCAACGGTTCCATTGATAAATATTATATATATATATATATATATATATATATATTCATTACCAGCAGTTCTTATTCGAGTATAACTAACGTGTAAGACTTGATAGACTGGAGAAGTCTGAAAAAAAGTAGGCCAAATATTTCCTTCCTAAGAGGCCAAGGACAAAGGCTTCAGCAAGACAAAACAGATATCAGAAAGTTTGGCAATCAGATCTCACAAACTATTACGGTGTCTGTCTATTTGGTAAAGATAATCCATTAAACCTTTAATAAAAATAGACTAGAAAACACCAGTCCCATAGTACAGAGACTGTTTGCTTTATTTATATGGTAATTATATATAATCACGCAAAAATAAATATAACCAAAAATAATCCAAACACATTAAGCAAGGACATCTGGTGGCAAGTAGACAGAGTAATTGCGAATGGCACGAAGTAACTAATGACATCATTCCTTCAAGTAACGGTTCCGAAAATACCACTTTCATAACATTATCTCATAAAGTCAGGTCATGAATTGCCTTGGTTGCCTTGGTTGCTTCGTCTCATATTGATTTTCAGCCGAAAACCGGTTTTCTTTTGTTTTTTATTGTTTTCATTCGGGCAAAGACACCGACCGACCCGCACCCTGCCAAGCCTCAATCTTATGACACCGAGAACTGATCAGTGTCCATTTTGTGCTTGGTAGGAACTCCGGATTGAGCACTCCAGGATATGTGTATATATTGCTGAATAAACCTACTTTTATATAAATATCTCCGCCATGCTATCGCTCACGCCGGGTGACCTGGGCTCTTGCCGGGAACACCCGTTAACTACATTTTGGTGCCCCGAGGGAGGAACCATCTCTGAGTGAAATCGATGTCCGTGTGTGCGTCTCGCAGAAGATGTCACTAGAGATGATCGTTTTCTTGATATATATGTTTGTGTGTGTATGTGTGTGTGTTTGTGTGTGTGTTTGTGTGTGTGTGTGTCCCGTTTCTGTGGTTTTCGTTTTGAGCAATTATGGATTTAGAGGTCATTTGCACAATTTATAAGCATAGTGCACTGGCTTGGTTGTGTTGCATTTTTCATAATATCCACAAGTAAGGCAGCCACGTGCATGTCTGAATTTCGTGACTGAGTGGGATTGGTATATACTAGTGCCTCTGAGAAAAAATCGGGAGGTAAATTTGATCTGAAAATTGGAAAAAGACTTCGAAAAAAATCCTGCTATTAATCCTCATTAAATTGTATAATCATTAGCCTTATCATAAAACTAGTTGTCAGATCAGTGTGTTTTTCTAACTTAACAAACACGAAGTACGATTTACAAGTCCGCCTTTGTCGCTTATTAATTTTCGCTGGAATGTTTCAGTTGTGAACGCCCAATTGGTTTACTCACCATTCGCTAGATGTCAGCAGTGGTAGACAAGCGTGCAATTCCTGCGAGAGGTTGCAGTCATCCACTGACCGGTTTCATTATAGATCAACTTGAAAGGTTTCCTACTCTGTATATAAAAATAAAATTCTCTTTGCATTCTGTGAAACATATAATAAAAATGGTCCAACTTTCTTTTACCAATGATACTATTATAAAATTGGCAGAAAAATTAACCAGATCAGGTGTTATATGCCTGCAAGTCATATAACAACGACACTGGAAAGTCCCTTGGTATTTTCCTGAATCATCCCTTTGTAAAAGCATCCATTATAAACGCCCATCAGCTCCAGTTATTTCGACCAGGTTAAGGGATGATGACATTAAAATCACACCATCAGGCGGTTTGACCCGTTTCTCAGTGCAACAATTAGGTAAGTTTCACTTTCATCACGTAATTAACCTACATAAATATAATTATATACACGTGTATGTATATTCAACGAGCCAATGTGTCTGTTTGTTACCCATACTAGTATATCTACAAGCTTTCCTGGCAGGGTCTAAAGACCATGCAGCTATCAAGCGTTGACGCTAACTTGATTAATTCATGGTCCGATTTAACAGGTCTCTGAACAGTTTTTACCAGGTAAACCTGAGTTGTCTGGAGTATATAATTATGATTTGGCCCAGGCTCTTTAATGACCACTCACAACAAACCGACCTGCTTATATAATGTCGGATTCATGACATCCATCATATTGCGATATCATTTATAAGATATATATGATAAATAAAGTATAATACTTTAGTATGTTATCACAAGCCATTTTTCTACTACATATATCCAAAAAAATATTCATTTTACTGCCTATAAACAAAAACATTAAACCTGCTCCCATGATTTTAACCAACGACCATTTTTTTAGACAATTTTTATGCATGACACCCGTTAACCCCTCCCCGCAAACAAATCCTGGATCTGCGCTTGTAAAACAAAACATTAGTTCTACTGTCAATATATTGATGCGTTTGTACTGGAGTTTTGTAGGTTGTAACTGGTAATTAACTCAACGCAATACAAGTATATGTCCAATGACGCGTTATTGTAGTAAGATACACCTATAGTACATCTGACCGTGACGGCTACACGAGGGACCCGAAATGGTCGAGCTGTCCACTGAGGCAGGGCTGCTGGCTACACCCATCGTGTCATATCACAGTTCACATGCAGATATGTGTAGCATATATGTAGGAATATGAAAACAAATATTCTACAGCTTATATCTAAAATCATTTATCTTTCTGCCTGTACAGACCTGGGAGCCGCCGCCGAATTGCGCCAGCCGCCGCCGTTTATTTTATAAGCAAGCCGCTGCCGATAGTTTTCTTGAGCCGCCGAATTGCGAGGGCCGTCGCCAATTATTTAACACAGGCTGAGCCGCCGGTGAAATACTGATAAGCTGATGAAAAAAAGATATTCCCTTGCATACTTCAGCTTGTAAATAGTAACTACATTCACCCGTCTCCAGCAGATTTCACCGAGATACATGGCTTCGCAATGGTAATGCATGATTAATTTTGTGGAAGTTGTAAGTCATTATGATAGACAGTTAACAAGGTTCCACCAAGCCCTTTGTTCAGACCGGATAACTGGCATATATTCCCCGTTTGATCAAGGGCGTTTCTCTAACCCCGGTTGCTCAGAAATGAAGAGAAATAGTGCCAGAATCCAGATCATTCCCAAGTTTATTCAGTCAGATACTGATGCTTGGACATTTAAAGTTATTGAGTTCCGTGTGCAGTGATATACAGCTCGGTTAACATTCAGGATTAAATGAACGAAAACCATTGGGAAAAGCTGTTTAAAGTATGGAAATGGTATGCATGCATTTTTGTTATCATTGTTTCCGGCCAATACAAGCCATTTTAGTGTACGTATAACCGTGAAACGATGTCGGCAGCCAGCGACCGCTCATAACTACGTCATATTATAATCAAACTACAAATGTCATTCGCGTAAACTGCTATGGATAAATGTCATAAAATCCTTGAGCGGAACTAAAGATTTAAGCGAGTCTGATTGGATTGCAATTTGAAGTTAAAAGCCAGTGTCATACAGCTGCAGACACCAGCTGCTTCAACCACTGACAAACATTTTCCGCTTGAACATATCAAGGGTCACAGGGGTCACTGGGATGATTGAGTCTGACACCTGTACAAATTCATGACAGAATTCTTATTTCAATTAAGACACGTGACAAATTACCTATAAAACTGTGACCGGGAAAGTTCAGCGCAGGAAAAAACATGTCGATCTCAGTCTAGTCTAAATGGAATCATGCAGGGATTTCGTGGTTGTGGCAGTGAGTTGGTCTGTTCACATAACATCAAGAAGAATTCACAACATGTGTTTTTAGTAATCAAATTTTCATGATTATTATAAAAACTCTTTGGCTGGGGTTCGACTTTTTACGATTTTGTCACCTCTCTTCCTCCTCAAATGACAGATTATTACAAAAAAAAATTTATTTATTTAGAGACACTCGCGGGTGAAGCATGCCTTTCTGTACATATATATCCAGTAGAACGCCTGTATTACGGTCACCACTGGGACTGGATGAAAGTGGCCTTAATACAGGAGTGGCCGTTATACAGGACTTGACCAGGAAAAGGAGGTAAAAATGTAACACGAAACCAAATAAACGTATATACAGAGTATTAGTATAATAATTGTTATCAATAAAAAATAAAATATTTACAATCACGTCAACAGTATTTATAACAATTACCAACAATATATACAAATACAGTGTTTGTTATTAAATTACAAACAGATTGTATATCCATAATATTTGTACAAATTTGTTCAACCATTTCCACATGACATCGTTCAGTTTATCATTCCCTGTAGATACACACCGTCTTTATCTACTGGCATTTGCGTTTTCTTCATACTGTTCCATGATCTTTCGCTTCCTCTTAGGTATGTTTTAAACTTGAGTTCGGCCGACACCATAGATATCTGCTAGCTGTCGGCTGTCTTTTCCCGTCACTCTTCCTGATCAGATCTACCTTTTCTTTGAGAGCAAGTTCGTGTCTTTTCTTGGTCGCCATAATGGTCAAGGTAATAAGGACGGAATATACGTAACATTTTATACATGTAACAATGTTTATTTTTCCTTCATATTTATTCATGTATGAATAAATTGTGCGATGTATGCCGCACTGTTTTCGTTTGATATACGTGTTAGGACATTAAAGAAAGTTTAAAGATCCACAGTTTGCCTAACGTTTTTATGATGACATGATCTTCGGGACCCGCTGGTTGTCATTCGTAAAAATTAAATGACAAACACCCAGTTTAAGATCCGGCTCGCACGACTGATTCACATACATAAACGCAAGTGGGAACACATGCCTTACTATTGTGCATACTAATGAGGCTGTGTGGGGGTAGTACGACGCTGGTTCCGTATCCAACTACTCAGTCACGGTCGAGTGGTAACCTTTATCCAGGCACTCATTAACAGACAGGAATATGTGAGAGCGGATAATTGTGTAATGATATTGAGGTCAGAAGTGGCCGCTCGATTTGTTGAGCCCATGTCACGGAATCACTGCCCCTGACCGTAATTGAGGCGTTTCCCGGCCTGCGGGACCGAGAAACCTGGCCATAATACGGAATAGAGGAGTGACCGTAATTGACAACAAAATGATTGTTATATATATATACATTGACAAACTTTCCTGCTCTTTCACATAACCCCCTGTAATACTGTTAAAAAAAAAAAGCAATCAGTACACCAATCCATGAAACTTTAAGTTGAGCACACGAAAAACGATTATCCGGTTGATTTGTCATGCAAGTGAGCCCACGAAAACAGTTGCTCAGCGGATGCTAACAATGATATCAATATATCTCAGTTGCTGAATAAACCTTAGATATTCCAAGACGCTTTTAGCAATGTAATGTTTTATCAGTTGAGATCAAATAATTCATGTGTACCCAACGTCTCGCAAAAGAAATGAGGAAAATCATAACAATTATAACAACTTACTGTCCTTGTACACGCCTGGCGTGATAATGAATAAAATTAATTTATCAAAAGGGTCATTACCTTCTTAAAATATTCGTTAAGTTTTTTCTTATTATTGTACATATAAATATATAATCGCATTATACTGAGACAACATTTCCATTAGATATTTGCCTAATCTTTACGGCTAAGCCGGCTAGCCAGCCTCAACGTTGTCCACTCAGCCATCAGCATTGTTCTTAGACCTGAGCCGGCTCAGCCGGCTAGCCAGCCATTTTTCTTCTAGCCAGCCGATTTAGAGTTACTGGTAAACGGCTGGCTCCCAGGTCTGTGTCTATATAAAACATTAATACTACTGCCTATAAATCCTAAAGCACAAGTTCTACCGTAGAACGTTAGTGCTACTGTCTATATCAATCAATTTGAGTACTACTGTCTACATATCCAAAAACATTCGATCTACTGCCTATATCCAAACACTGTTAAACATGGTGGTTATATAACAATGCATGAGTATTTTTGATACGGTCTGTCGCTGTCCTCACAGACTCTGATACATGCGATGTGTAATAAAACCATTATAACAATTATAACGTTTGCTGTTAAAACTGCTTTGGTTATATAAGAAAGTATTTGTATTCAGCCTTTGATCATTTTCTTTCCAATTATAGTTATCTCATTTCTGTCTCCACAAGAATAATAAAAAATTCCTTTCCATCTGACGATTCTTTTCCTTCTCAGTATATTCAATAATAAACCTATTATGCTTACCTATAACGGGTATAACCGAAATAGATTCAAGTTAGGTTTTAGTTTCTTATTTGGAGAAAGCAGGAAACTCATTGAAACGGGGTTTCAGTAAACTATATATTAAGAATGTTAGGGTATTGTTATTTTCCAATTTCCTTACGGTACCTTTCCTGTGAGTTTATTTCACCGTTTGACTTCCAGGTTCTGGGGATTCAGTTTGAAAATACAGCCCCGAAATGGTGAACCTTGTTGATTTGCTACCATAACACATAAAGGAAATCAGGTTGTGAAGATTTGAAAAGGTACGTTCCAAATTCAAATTACAGTGGAACCTCTCGTTGTTGGCAGCTCTGCATGTACTCAGGGGACCTGCTATTTACGGCCAATTAAAAAAAAAAATTGGTGGAGGTTTCCGGCTCAATTTTTTAATGCTTTCTAACTACATATATGTACAATATGCAGAATTCCATTTCGGTTTCGGACAACGTGACAGGGCAGTATCAAACGCTTCCTCTTATTTTGTGTCCTTGCGTAAACCAGGCCCGGTGACTACTGCACCTGCAGGCCCTGGGTGTGTAATCGTCCCCATTGCAGGGTCATTCCACCGAGGAGCCTCCGAAAGGCGCACTTGTTTGTGAGTGAAACACGGCCTTCCCATTAAGCCTGAAGAGCTCACATCCTTGGTGGGGGCCACTTATGGCAGACCCTTCAAAGGAGGTCCCGAAATCTATATCCTCCTTACTAAGGTACCTCTATGTTGCGGGCAAAATGTCCGCTTTCGTCAGTGTCCGTAATTTGGAGGTTCTACTGTAATTGATATTCAACAAGTCTGTGAAAATCTGCCTTCTTCATAAAGCTTATTCCTTTAGATAATGCTTCATGTAAGAACTTCTCTGTCTCTCTCCCAATATGACAAAGCTATGTGTGTACCTATAAATCTTTGTATTTGTTGTGAATGGTTTGATTTCTGAAATTATACTTTGAATGTGAACATATCAAAACTAATAATGAATCTCAATACACACAATTTTCATATCTAATGTTATCATGACGTGTAACAGGTACAATTTCATGAGTATACTAACATGTCACACAACATTGCACATATCTTTTCCTAGAAGATTAAAAAATACATTCAGAATTTGGAAATGGATTACTGACATATTTCTATGATATGATGACAGAATTTTAAAAAGAAAATGGACTCGGATTGCCATCGTCGAGTTCTTAAAGAAATGAGAGTCCACCTGGTGGAGCATCTGGATTTAAAGAACACCTCCTTACTGGACCAACTCATCCAGGATGACGTGGTGAGCTCGGCTCAAGTGAAGGCGATGAAGGTTAGTATTCATAAAGTGGCTAGATACAACATATAAAGAAAGGCCATGTGATTTAATCCGAAAAAAAAAACATATAAAGCAGATTCAGTGCTACTTGGGTGACTTTTGTATGAAAGAATGATCAAGTGTATAAGGATATGTCATGTACAAATAGATGTATTGTTTGTTACCCTATGCGATAATCATATATAATTATTATACGGGCCTCGCTTCAATAGAAGCGGAAGCCCTTTAGTAATCACCCTGTTCGTCTGTCTGTCCGTCCGTCGAAAATTCTGGCATTCCATGCCAGTATTTCCATCTTACACATACAGCTCACCTGCCAATAGGCAAATATCCCTTTCCCTATTGGGGTCACAAGGTCAAAGGTCAAGGTGTCATCTGTACACGCATTGATTTCCAAAATCTACTATAAATCCAGTTTGGATTCACATATAGATTTTCAAACTTAATATATATATGGCCCAAAAAAAAGCAACTGTTGATTTGGGGTCCAGAGGTCAAGGTCTCAGGATTCATATTTCTACAAATGTGTGAATGCCTTTTAAGCCAAACTTTTCTTGCCAGTCTTTCCATCATGTTTCAGTGTTTAAATACTGTTTTGGGTCAGTTTCCTCTGTCTCTGCGTGTAATCATGTCTTTTATTATATTTTCCCAAGTATCACTCAGCTCACACTAGCAGTCTATGGGCCTTCAGCGGGGCCCTTCCTGACCTGTCAGTATTCATCTAGTCATTGCTTGCCATCTGTTCTGTCCTTTACACTCATATTTTTGTCATAAATTTGGGTCACCTGGTTAATTCTGTGGTGTCTCTTTTACAATGGGGTTTCGCCTATTTGGAATACTTTAGAAACGTCACTGTGATATAAAAATAAACCATATTTACAACCAAGAGGCCACTTGCAAATCCTGGAAAAGATATAAAGTTCATTATGTACATTTGGATCTCTCACCATATAAAGTCTCTGATTATTTCTGATTATTTCTTATGATATTAGGCCATTAGCCCCCCCCCCCCCCCCCAAAAAAATAAAGGTATGGTTCTCAGGAACCGCCCGCGTCAATTGTTAACCCCCGCATCAAACATTTTTTTTTTACTTTCAATAGTTTCAATACCAATGCTGAGCTCCAGCCGCTCGGACATTTCTTTCAAGAAGATAAAATACAGTTTTGATAAAATTTCCTTTGTTATCTAGTACTTTTACTTGTTAAGCAAAATAAATCTGTTATTTTCATGCTTTTCTCTTATCATATGACATTTTATCCAAACATAAAAAAACAAAAATAATTAAAAATAAAAAAAAAGAACCGTCCGCCCGCATTGCTTTCTGAAAAAAAAGTGCCTGAGAACCAACCCTTACTTTTATTGGCCTTAGTGAAATCTTCATTTAACCGCTAACAGGCAGAGCAATCTGTTAATTCATGCCATTTAAATATTGTCATATACAAAGATATATTCACTACTACTGAAAATTAATATTTTTGACCTTAGTCGGGTTTATGCTTTATCTTAGATTTCCTAGACTTATAAAATTGGCTGAAAAACAAAACTTTACTACACATCTATAAAATTTCAACTGGGATATCAGGATTGGCGGTTGTTTCCGGAGGTCAAATACACTTCCTTTATATGTTATCGCCTGATGTGCTTAGGTTCTATTGAGATGTGCTAATGAAAGAATTTCTGAAATACCCGTGATCATATATATATATATATATATATATATATATATATATATATATATATATATATATATATGGAAAGGGTATACACAGAAAAGTGGTTCACTGCCACTTTTCTGTGTATACCCTTTCCATCTGTAAAACAATGAATCGGCATGGCTATTCATCTGTCTATCTATCTATCTATCTATCTATCTATATATATATATATATATATATATATATATATATATATATATTTATATATATTATTGAATTATTACAGGACAAATACGTCTCAAATAGAGAACTAGCATCCTCCCTGGTTTGCCATCTAGAACGCTGCTCTAGCGATCAATGGAAAACATTTCTCAGGTGTCTCGAAATCCATGACCAGAAAGGCATCGCCAGAACACTTTCCTGTAATATAGGAGGTATGTATGTTTAGACCAAATTACTGCACGTCACCTCACCTAGGTCAAAGTCATAACCATTTTGGTGCTAAACAAGTCTTCATCGGATCGATGACAGTAAAATAATGTTTTCACTTGAACAATATCGCTGTCATTATATATTATGTGAAGAAAACCATGTCACTTGTATAAAAGGTTGATATGCAATTATAAATAGATGTTTGCAATCGACGAACGATCATAAAGGAAGCCTCAGACCTCAGGTTATGTCTGCAGGAACAAGACATTTGCAAGTTTATTTGCATTTGCTTATGACACGCATTTCATTTTATTACTTTTTTTTCTCAGTGATAGGTATTGACTGATCTGAAATGGTGTGTACCATTTTTGTTTTTATTAATAGTTGTTAGTCATACAAGCTTTGTGATGCTATACATGGACCAAGTGAATAAATAACAGTATAAACGGAATGGTTTATAGCTTTTTGAGGTCCAAGCGTTGAGGTGCTGAGAGGATTTGAAGTTAATAAAACATATTATATATTTAGTTTTAGGTGAAGATGCAGATCGTGCGATACGTGAATGTCAACAGCGTATAGCTGGAGTCATAAAAGAGCATTTTGATCAGGTGCCAATCTGGACTCTTCATTCTGACCACAGTTCCGTTCCAATGGATGAGCAATATGTTGTTCTGCAGCTGGCAAATAACAAGTACCATGGAGAACGTGAAGAGAATACGATAGAGGGATACAGGGACATATTACGCAAGGTAGCAAACATTCATATGTTATGACAATGAAATAAAAGGTTTCGGAAGAAAATTATATTTTACCCCTAGCTGCTGCTGTATGCAAAACTTAGCTTTAAATCTGCCTAAATAACCACGCATGTAAATTTGCTTAACACCTGTTTGCGTAAACCTATGCAGGTAACTTAGGAAATACTTCTGGGGAAAAAGAAGTTCAACTCAACTCACCTGGCCATCCGACCAACCGTTAATACGAACTATAAACAATGGAATTATCGTTACTTATAGGGCAAAGCATGATTGTTGAAATTTTAAACCAGAACACTTAGTGGTATCCATCCTCTCTGAGCAAACATTGCGTATGGCTATAAAATTTAATAAATGCCATCCACAGTAAATATCTCATCCATAATAAACACAGAACAACATCCGTCCGACCATTTCATAATATCAAATGTCAAAATTTTATTTGATAAATTTATGAAAATCATTCCATATTGGGAAACTGTTGGTACATGAAATATATATATACATACACAAGGCTTTCAATAGAGCATTTATGGGACGGACCGGGACTCCCGGGTGTAAAGTTTAGAGAGGTCGTTGGGATTATGGAGAGTCCAACCGGTCTGTGGCTAATATGAAGGGTCTGCATCAAATCCAATCAATTTTTTTTCATGAATTCTTATAATTATTATTAATTTAGTTATGCAAAAAGTAAAGACAACGCATTGATTAATTTTAGCTTTATTTCTTAAATAATTATAACCTGTTAAAACTTATGTACACCATAAGCTTAAGTTTAGCTTTACAAAATCACTAATTAACTGTTGTAAAGTTCAAATACTCTCCATCTTTTACAATATTATGTCAATTGCTAATGAGATAAGGATGTAGTTCCGTTAATGAGCGGCTTTGAGCTTGCCTAATGAGGGGTGTTAGAACACTTGTAACTGTCCACGAATAAGTGTTGTGTTTCGTATATGAAAAGAATTTGGTGAAACAGCAAGAGTATCTGAAGATCTTACTAAGAACACATTTAAGTTTTGGGTCTGTACCTGTATTTAGGATGACTTTATTTGTTTTACAAGACTCTTAGTGATGCTTTCTGCATTTTTTCTTTTTATATATATATATATATATATATATATATATATATATATATATATATATATATATATTGGACTTACACGTTTTACATTTTCATGTCCATAAATCTGATATGAGAGCTCTCCACCCTGATCATGCCTTTCGAATTGTTTTGGACATTCATAAGTGTAACATTCTTTGGAGGAATTGCCACAGGTGATATGTGATATCAAATATCAGACTATCAAAATATCAGATCCTTTATGTCTGCCAGGTAGCCGCCCAAGAAATCCTTTTGTCTTTGCATTTTTTTAAATTTTTGGTTCCTTTTTGAGGATGTTTATAGTCGGATTGCAGACCTGTCAGAAATCCAATATGGCCACCAGGTAACCTTTCTCTTTGAATTCATTTTGGACATATTATATCAAGAATGCAGTGGGACGTATATTAATATAATTTTGCAAAGGATTGGGTCAAAGATTTCTTAAAATACACGACCAACAAAAGTTCAGTACGGTTGGTTTATATTGAATAAAAAGATTTATAAATGTTGGTCGTGTATTTTAAGAAATCTTTTTATTAAATAAAAACCAACCGTTTTTAAAAGTTCAGTACAGTTTGTATATATTGAACAAAAATTCATACAGAAGCACCTGTTTCTAAGTAAGTCTTGCATGGATTTCCTTGATGTTTTGCTATATATGTTGATCTTATATTTGGCATGTGTGATGCCCCTTTTGAGACTGACGGGTATCAATCAAGCTATGGGATTAGTTCCTGTTAGCTTAACAACCATACATTTTGCCCAGACCATCAAGTCACCGGTGATTTAGCAGGACATATGTTATAAATATTTCTGTCATTGAGGAAAGTTTAAACAAAATTGGCAAATAGGTTCTTCAAAATTTGACTGGAAGTTGTGAATCTCAACTCATGATGTCGCAGATCATGCTTGGCATGCTGGGTCACTTGTTTGTTTCAAATAGCGGGTAAATAGGCACATATGAAAACGTCTTATGTAAATTTTATTACGCACGTAAAATATCCCTTTTATTTATGAATATTATATGGAATATACATAAAAATATCAGTCCACTGTATTGCAATTATCATCATAATACCAAAAATATCTATTAAGACCACCAGATAATTTGATATAGCCAAAAGTATAATTGAAAGGAGTGCATGCCAAGTTTTGGTGGCCTATGTTACTTACGAAATCTGATAAGTACCTGGCACCTAGGAGCGAAACCTCACTCGCGTGCCTGCTGGCGCCAGGGCACTGCCGTGGTTCACCGCCGAGGGAATTGTGTTAGAAACTAGTACTGTTCCTCTGATCTGGTTGAGTACCACGGGACCACCTCGAAATCCTTGACTACATACCACAACATAGGAATCATGTCATGGCGAGCGAGTCATTCTGCGATGGACCTTGATAATCTGACAATAGAGGACGAAGAAATGCTAATGTCTGTTCCATGACACTATCATAATTGATAATAGGACTATTTTTATGCAGTGTAAAATTTATTTTTACTTGAATTATTTTATTAACAATTTAACACCACCATGAAATAAAAAAATCAATCATCAAATGATAAGGTCATCAATACTGCTTAAATATTAAAAAAAAATAAATGTCCTAGCTGTTTCACACGGAATGAAAATGGATGCTAACATCTAAAGTAAGCACACAGCATAAACTGTGTTGACAATTTGTATAAAAGTTGACAAAATACAACCGTTATTTTTTCACCAGCTATATGAATCTGACGTCTAGTCGGCGAACGAAATTAAGGGACGAAATGGACACTCCTTTGTTTTCAGCGACCCGGAGACCTATGCGGTACAGCGCCATTTCTCCTTTGTCCGACAAGACCTGCTTATTTCACACAGCAATAGCACCTAAATGACATTACATTTAAAACAAAAAAAAAAGAACTTTTTTCTGTCCCAGCTTATTTCTCAGGAGTGATTTGACATATCAGCCTGAAGTTATGCAAACCCGCACAACTCAGATAGTTTTGTTGTGTATAAGACTGTTGGCGTCACCTATAGTTGTTTTTTAGCGAATATGTGAGCTTATGCGATGGTGCGGCGTCTTCCGTCGTACGTCGTGCGTCGTACGTCGTGCGTCGTGCGTTGTCTGTACGTTACCCATAGCTATCTCAAAAACGGTAGAAGCTAGCATCACCAATTTTTTTGCAAATAATCAGTCATATCGGATTTTGTTTTTTTTTCTAACTGCATTTTCTTAGATTTTATGGGGAAAAAGCTGAAAAAAGCTTTAAATATCTTCTTCTCCAAAACTGCCCAGCCAAATTGTCCAATATTTCACAGAAATGATCCCTGGAACAATCTCTCTCAAGTTTGTTCGAATGGTTCCAGTTCGGAGATTTTTGGCCGGGTTGAACTTAGTAATTAGTCCAAAAAAGCACACTAAAATTAAAATCTCAGAAACGGCTGGACATATCATCACCAAATTTTATACCAATGTTTGTCACATAAGTCATATCTGAAATTGAGGTATTGGTGGCGCCACCTACATTGATCTGTTTTTTCCAAGCAAAAATGTAATTTTAAACTCTTCTAGCTTATACACTGTTTTATGATGAAACTTTTAAGCTGATTGGTTTAAACTTTACAAGAATTATTCTATGGTAGGGTTCTGCCAGTTTTATAAGAATAGATTGCGTAAATGCAGCTTTAAAAAGTAGTGTAACCAATTGAAAAAGGCTTTCAGTGTTTGAAAACAGATTTTGCACCATGCCAGGTTTCAACAGCCAAGTCAAGTGGTCACTCAGTGCACCCAGGTGCAGTCCAGACATCACAATGGCAACTGACCTGGCTCTGACTGGTGTCTAGACGATATGTGTAGACGTCTAAACACATCGTCTAAACATCTAGACACATCGTCTAGACGCAGAATGCCCAGATTAGAACTTGTGGACCTAAATCTTTCAACTAATTGAAAAAACTTTGTTTGCATTTTTAGCAAATCTGTGAGCTTATGGGATGGTGTTGCGTCGTCCGATGTCCGTCGTCCATTGTGCATCATAGCTATCTCAAATAGGGCACATATCTCGTGAACCGTTTGACTGATCAGGCTAAAAATTTTGCACAAATGTAGCCCCTGGATAGCTTTATAACATACACTTGAAATGGTGGCGCCACCTGCAACCCATTTTTGCTCAGCATCCATCTGTTCATCTGCCTTGGGATGAAATCACCTCAGCATTGGTTTGACTTATCCACCTGAAATTTTGCAGGTTTATTCATCCTAGACAGCTTTCTTGATTTTATGACAGGTGGCGCCACCTTCAATCACGTTTACGCTGCAGACATCCAAGCTCATATCTCGGGAACCGTTTGACCGATTGGGCCAAAATTTTGCATGTGTATAGATCTCACATAGCTCCTTATCATACGCAAAACTGGTGGCGCCACCTGCAACATTTTTTGCACAGCGTCCATCTGTTTGTCTGCCGTAAGATAAAATTACTCATATTTCGGCAGTGGTTTGACATATCTGTCTAAAATTTTGCAGGTTTTTACATCCTGGACAGTTTCTTGATTTTATGACAGGTGGCGCCACCTACATTCATATTTACGCTGCAGACATCCGAGCTCATATCTCTGGCCCGTTTGACAGATTTGGCCAAAATTTTGCATATGTATAGATCTCACATAGTTCTTTATCATACGCAAAATTGGTGGAGCCAACTGCAACCACTTATGAACACCGTCCATCTGTTCATCTGCCTTTGGATAAAATTACATATCTCGGCAGTGGTTTGACTTATCCACCTGAAATTTTGCAGGTTTATTCATCCTAGACAGCTTTCTTGATTTTATGACAGGTGGCGCCACCTTCAATCACGTTTACGCTGCAGACATCCAAGCTCATATCTCGGGAACCGTTTGACCGATTGGGCCAAAATTTTGCATGTGTATAGATCTCACATAGCTCCTTATCATACGCAAAACTGGTGGCGCCACCTGCAACATTTTTTGCACAGCGTCCATCTGTTTGTCTGCCGTAAGATAAAATTACTCATATTTCGGCAGTGGTTTGACATATCTGTCTAAAATTTTGCAGGTTTTTACATCCTGGACAGTTTCTTGATTTTATGACAGGTGGCGCCACCTACATTCATATTTACGCTGCAGACATCCGAGCTCATATCTCTGGCCCGTTTGACAGATTTGGCCAAAATTTTGCATATGTATAGATCTCACATAGTTCTTTATCATACGCAAAATTGGTGGAGCCAACTGCAACCACTTATGAACCCCGTCCATCTGTTCATCTGCCTTTGGATAAAATTACATATCTCGGCAGTGGTTTGACTTATCCACCTGAAATTTTGAAGGTTTAAACATCCTGGACAGCTTTCTTGATTTTATGACAGGTGGCGCCACCTTCATTCACGTTTACGCTGCAGACATCCAAGCTCATATATCAGGAACCCTTTGACCTATTGGGCCAAAATTTTGCATGTGTATAGATCTCACATAGCTCTTTATCATACGCAAAACTGGTGGCACCACCTGCAACCATTTTTGCACAGCATCCGTCTGTTTGTCTGCCGTAGGATAAAATCACTCATATCGCAGCAGTGGTTTGACATATCTGCCTAAAATTGTGTGTTTATGCATCTTGGATAGCTTTCTCGATTATGTGGCAGGTGGCGCCACCTACATTTATGTTCACGCTGCAGACATTCAGGCATATATCTCAGGACTGGTTTGACATATCCCCCTGAAATTTTGCATATGTATAGATCTCACATAGCTCTTAATCATACACAAAATTGGGGGAGCCACCTGCCACTATTTTTGCATAGCGTCGTACTCTTTGTCTGCTGTGGTATTAAATCACTCATATACAAGTAGTGGTTTGACTGATCAGCCTAAAATTGCATTTGCATTTGTATACAACTTGGGCAGCTTTCTGGATTTTGTGGTAGGTGGCGCAACCTACATACACATTTCGGCTGCAGACATCCATGCTAATATGCAACACACCTCAATCTATTTCACCTTGCCACTCAATCCATGCCTCACTTCATCCGTCCCACTCTGATTTCGGCGGATACATGTAGTCGCTTGTCGACTACCCGTATTTTAGTTTTAAAATGTCCTAGTCCGAAACTTGCAGGTCCGAAACGTCAATTTTGCTGAAATCATAATACTAAGTTAGATATGCAGGACGTAAGAGGATCAATATTAAATTTTAAAAATAATCCTCCATTCATACTCTTAAACTCTGCACAGGTTCGCATTAGGCCTGTAGGCCTTGTTTTTTTATTCCATGCATCTGTGAAGATAGTGGTTTGATGTATCTGCCTGATATTTTACATGTACATACATCTTCGATGGCTTTCTTGTATACAAGACAGGTGGCGCCACCTACAATCATGTTTGTGTTGTGTACATCCATACTAGTAATTCAGGAGTTATTTGAGACATCTGCTTGCAATTTTGCATGTTTATACGTGTCGTGCAGCCTTCTTGTACACAAGACCCGTAGCGCCCGTAGTTTATTTTTAGGAGTTGTTTCACATATCAGCCTGCAATTTTGCGTGTCCATACTTCTCAGATAGCTTTGTTATACTCAATATTGGTGGTGCCACCTACAGTTGCATTTGCGTTGCATGCATCTGTGATAATAACTCAAGAGTTGTTTGACATTTCAGCCTGAAATTCTGGATGCATACATCTACGATGGTTTTCTTGTTCGCAAGACTGATAGCGCCAACTACAATCAGTTTTGGGTAGTGTTCATCCGTCCAAGCATTTCAGAAGTGATGTATGTGCAATTGTTGTTTGTAGTCGTGTTCAAAGTTATGGCACTTGAGTTATACATATGCATGTAAAACGTACTTTAAAAGTAATTATAGTCCGTTCCAGTACCCCTGTCCACCTGTTTTGTCGCGATTATATTTTTAGAAGTCGAAGAACGCCTAAACTTTTTACCCCTAGGGCAGAAAGAACAAAAGCGTAATTAACTATTATGGAAATAATAGCCTACTTTATGTCATTTTCCTTTAAACAATTTAAAATCATTTTATGAGTAACTAGTCTATTCTGTAGCGACATCTTGCCACTTATCTGTGAAATGGGCATATCAGGGACTAGTGATGACGTCATAATAGACGTGACGTACTAAAGAGGCACCAACATTCACGGGACCAATGATCAAGAGCTGCCGACCCCTGTTTACAGCGAGACTTGTGTTCTCCGCGTGCACGCGCTTCACTGTTACGTCACATTACTTTATATCCATATCCAAGGAGGATAAACAATGGCCGCTTACTAGGGACGCCCTGAACCACGGATATATATGAGACGTGTCAACCAGGCCGTTAAGTAAATAATATTTATATCGTGATTAGGTTAGGTACCAAAAATTACGCTTTTGCCTCTTTATGCATGCCATTGATGCAAATTTTGTTTGGCAAGTTTGTCTTATGTAGAGATAATTGCGAAAAATCAGGTGGACAGGGGGTGTGGAACGGACTATAAGCATTTTATCAGGGAAGCATTATAGCTAATATATATCCCATTGTACAGGTTTGCATTGGGCCTGTTGGCCTGGTTTAAACTAAAATGTTGTTCCCCTCACCATCATCAGTCAGTGTTGCATGTTGCTAATAATATTTCCATTCTGTAAGATATAAACTTCTAGACTAGTTTGATATTAGGCAATATACCAGATGCAGGCTTTATCCGGAATCGCTCAAACCAGGACCTACTGTATTGGTATTGGTTTGAGCTGATTCGCTGAGCAACACGACCGATGTGTCACCAGTGTTATTACATATAGAAAATAGAATGATAGTTACAGAAAAAAAAAGTTTAGTTTACAGAGTCCCTAACTCTCATGCACAGTGCAAATTATATATATTTTCAGTCCAATAATGGTATATATATATAACAGTTTTTCTATCAGAATAATTAATTTTTACTTTTTTATAGTCAACATTCGGGACCACCATTTATCTAACTGGTGAACCAGGAGCAGGAAAAACGATGCTTACAAGACGCATATGTGTTGACTGGGCCAAGATTATTCAAGCAGCTGATCCAACAGTGCCACCTGGTGACTTAATGGAAAGTTATCAATATGTTTTGGCTCTATTCCTTAGAGCTGTGAGAAAAGGAGACACTTTGAGTCAGGTAATCGAGAGAGAATACCGCCTGCAAAAACGTAAGGCAGAAGCTTTGTGCAAACATATTGAAAACACACAGAGGCCCATTCTATTAGTTGTGGATGGGCTTGATGAATATGATGAGGCGACATCTACAGAAATTACAGAAATTATACATAAAAAACGGCTCAGACACATAACCTTACTCATCACTTCCAGACGCCCTTCAAATTATGTTTTTGCTGATGATGATTCAGGCCCTGGCATTGAGGTCATGTTAATGGGGTTTTCTCCTGAAGGGGTTCAAGAATACATTAAGAAGTTCTATCATGACAATTTACAGGAGGGTGACGCTTTGCTTGAAGAATTAAAACAGTCGGAAAACCTGGTTCATCTCAGTCATATACCTGCCGTTCTTCTAATGATGGCCACATTGTGGCAAGAAAACCATCATCTCGCAAGAACCCTAACAGGGTTTTATGAAGAGTACGTAGCTTATGTGTTTGCTCGAATGGAAAAGAAAAAGAAAATAAAAATGACAGAAAGGGCTAAGTCTACAACCGATCTCATAAAAAGATACCATCAGAAACTAATTAGTTTCGGCCGACTGGCTTGCGGTACTCTGGCCATCCCACTTGAGCTGATTTTTCATCGCGAAGACGTACTCAAACACATCAGTCCTGATGACCTACAAATTGGGCTTTTATTAGAAAAGCAAACATTCTCTGGACAACTATACTATATATTTCCACACAAGACAGTCCAGGAATTCCTCTTCGCGTTTCATGTGGTAAACTCTGATACCGATACACGGACTTGCTATATAAAACTCTTGAGTAAGAAGGGTTGTTCAGGTTGGTATATGATCCGACGTTTTATGGTTGGAATTGGAGGAAGGAAAATGCTCAATCAAATAATGACTGTGGTGGAAACGGTTAACCTTCATGAAGATGGCATTGTAACCACACGAACTGAATCACAGCTCGAATATTTGGCAGAACACCAGGATGCCAAACTAACATTACCTCGCGAGGTCTATTTAGAGTTAGATTATAAGTACCCGGAGTCCCACTACGTAAGGTACCTGACGCAAGAAGGTGGGGAGGTTGAAAAACTAGTGCTTAGCACAAATCCTGAGAGATACTTTCGTCTTCTCCAACACTTACATGCCCCTAACCTTATTCATCTCACACTATATATTGGGCACGTCTCCTATTATGATATTGATACCTGTTATATCAACCAAACACTTGATGAGTCCCTGCGAAAATTCCCTTTGAAACATATGAAAATAGACGGCGTTGATGAGGAGGCGTCTGATATATTCAAGGCAGTTTCAGGTTCACTGTTACTAGAGGCTTTCAGTATAGAATTCACTACTCTTACCAATGACCAGACACATACCCTCATAATGTGGTTACCTGAATCAAAATTGGAGTACCTTGGTTTGAAGAGGAATCAAGAAGGCTGGGTGATGAAGGTGATTGCATCCATTCCAATGACTCTCAAGAGACTCTCTATAGACGATGAATGGCTGCATGGTATAGCAAGGATGCCACAACAACTCTCTGTAATTGCGAATTCGTGTCTCCGGTCACTAAGGCTATCAGACTGCTGCCTCGACTCGAGTGACGTGTTAGCTGTGTTCAGTTATCTTCCCGAGTCAGTCAATGAACTACACATAAGGAAAAATGACTTAAAAGGTTTGTCAAAAACAGAAGTCCTCGATGTCACTCGCGCACGTTTTAAACCTCTCCGATAAAGGCCTTGTATGGAAGACCTTTCATCCCCGACTAGAACGAATCTGGAGACACTTGACATATCTAAGTGTAAACTCACACCGCAAGACGTTATTGCGGCGATACGCTCACTCCCACAAACATTAACTGACCTAGACATGAGTGGTAATTGTCGGGATGGAGCTGATGCTCTGACTGGACTTACAGATGCAAAAGAACAGCTGAAAAAAGTAAAACGTCTCAGTTTGGCAAAGATTAACATACCTAACCATGTAGTTGAGAATATTAAACAACAACTCGCTTTGACATGCCCTCAGCTATCGCTGGAGGGTTTAAACGCCGACGGTGACGAAACCACAGACAGTGATGACGCTACAGACAGCGATGACGCTACAGACGGTGATGCCAGTACAGACAGTGAATAAGACAAAGTGTGCGATTATTCACGGCATAAGGGACAAATATCATTGTTCAGTAAACAAAAATGTCGAAGATCCTCACAAATATATATAAATGCATGACAGCCGCCCCTGTTACAAGTCGGATTCATCAGTTGCTAAAGAAAGTTCACCAATTAACTCGCCCCCCCAACCCTAACAAGGGACACAAACACACGCAAACACATGTATAGCTTGAAGATTTGAAGTATGGGATATGTTATACATAGCATATTCTATATTAAACTTGTCTTAGACTTCCTGCCTACCAGCGAAACAGAAACTGTTTTCTCTTTTTATATATTTTTTATATAAGTCCAAAAGAGACTTAGCATATATGGCACATTCGCCCAACGGCACTAGCATATTTGGAACAAATACGTAGTTGGCGCAGTCCGTAATTTCTAGTAAATTACTAGCTTTTTTAGTATATCTAGTACACGATATTTGCTTTAAATTTACCTTTATGGGTTTATGTTATTGTTTATGTTATGACAGGCATGACTTATCCTGAATCATCCACTCACATTATGCCACGCCCACAGTCTGGACAACCTGGACCCATTGGAAGAACAAAACAAACGTTCCATGAATAATTTTATTTACATATAAAACACATTTAATGTGAACTTTTGGTTGCATGTTATCATTTGATTGCATCAATATTAAAACAACTATATAAAAACATGTATCAGAATGTCCACATGTATGATGGAAAAGTAAAGGAAATAATTGAATAATTATATTAATACTGAATTATTACTGTTCATAAATGAATGTTGAAAAAAATGTGTAATATAGAACAAAAATATATACAATGTTACCATGTTCAATAAAAAACATATACAGCTTCATATATTCAAACAATGTGGACGTTTTATTGTTGTATATTATTCCACAGGCTGAAGGGACCGTACTTATCTTCTACTCAGACATGATGTACCTGAAAAAAAAATACAGATAATTGAATAAAAAAGGAATAAGTATACAGGTAATACAATATCTTTCAGTGTGTGAATTATATCTATTTACTTAGATTCAACTTGACTGGAGTATTGGAGGTAGTTTACAATTCATTAACACCAGCTACGTTGTATTTACACAAAGTGTAAATATAAAATCATAATATCAGGCATATTTACCATTAACAAATTATTCTTTGTGAGGAATAGTAATAACAAAGACGTGCCCAATCAACCACGGCATTTTATTATTTTCGTCCTATGACACCGTCAAATACATGAGGTGAAGCGTCCCGCAGAGATCGCGACACGATCTGTCACAGAACTGTCAAACGCCGGGCTGTTATGTAATTATCAGCTTTGCCTAAATCAACTCTGAAAAGTTTGGACCCCTATTTTGGAAGCTAAATATTGATATAAGTTAAAAAAAAACTTACCAGCAAAAGTTCGTCTTAATTTTAAGTCAGGTGGCTTAACGGAATTATCGTAACACGCCGGATAAAAGCACCAAATTTGGTATGAAGTATCTACAGGTCGATCCTGATCATTCTGGAGGGGGTGTCCACCCGAACTCGGTTTCTGGTTCTTTCAGCAGGCCCGTGTCAAAAATAACAGGATTTTACGTAAAATTTCACAAGTTTACAACAATAAACGGAATTGTGTTAACTCAATTGACTCTAAAACTCATTTTAAATTAATCAATATACATAATAAAATCACCATTAAGAAATATCATGAACATTTGTCGTAGAAATGAGGTCAAAAGGTCACGTCATCCATTGATGTTAAATTGTATCATGTGTGTTAAAAAGCCCTCATGTTCTGAAGAAAATAATGAAAAAGGTTATCATTTCAATAACAATTAATATTGCATAAATATTTGAATTATAAATATTCACACCCATATAATTGAAATATATGGGAAATTACTAATATATATATACACTTTTTCAGTGAAAACAACCCTTTCGAAATCTATATCTAAGTCGTATTGACGAAGAACCCAGGTGATTGAAACAATGTTTTTTAATTGTCCACACCTTTGATCATTAATAATCAAGGCTCAAATACATATCGACTATAAAACATGGTAAATGTTTTAATGAAAATGTGCCATGAAGCAATATTTGTTCACACTTATCAAAAATAATATCTATCTGGAGAGAAAAGGGCTACAAGCATATCCATTGACTTAGCGAGTCTTGTATATGGACTTATATAATACGCCAATGAGCGGTTCTTGAACACCCGTTTGGTAGTATATCTATTTGAAATAATATCATTTCAAAGAAATTAATAAGTTGCAGTATAATTATTGATAGAAGCAATTTAGATCAAGGTTCAATACGACGGAAATCTATGGCATTTTGTCATCTGCTGTTTTAATTTTTATGGGTTGAGAGTGTACTTAAAATATTGGAGCTCAGCTTTTAAGATATATATATAAATATATATATATATATATATATATATATATATATATATATATATATATATATATATATATTAGAATATAAATCAATACTGCATAATTGTTTGGGTGATAAAGATCATACTAGTATAGGTGGGTTCTGGGCAATTCAGTGCATGATTTGTGTTTACATTGGCATTCTACACGGATTACACCAATATTTTTGCACTGCGCATTAACCATCTCAGTCACGATAAATGATACAGAGGCAAGTGAGACAATTCTCAGAACTGAAACATAAAGCAGCATTTGTTTACACTTATCCTAAATAATATTTAACTGAAATGACAAATTTGGCTTGTGGCTTTGTTCAGATCAATGCACTGTGAGACTGTGGATGACTTTAGAGTATTTTTATCCTGTTAGAGAAAGCAGAACGGATCCCTGAATTTAAAGAAGCTCTCATGAAATCAGGTACAGCACCGATCGCCCACACAGTTCAAGATAAACAGTGGGGAACAGGGCTGTCCAAATTTCTCTCCATAGTTACCAAGGTGGATGCATGGCCTGGTAGGAACTTGTATGGTGCCGCACTTAAGAAAATAAGATCCTTTTATAGTGCGGAAAATCATGACAGAGAAGAAGCAATTAGCAATATAGCAAGAGCAAGAGTCCAACCGGGTTTTTCAAGGCATGGGAACACCGAAACGAAAACTATCTGAACAGTCACCAAATCAGCAAAAATATACAAGCTTAAGAGTTTCACTGAAATCTCGCAGATATGACTTTAGCCCACAATCTAAACAAAGAGGTGTCGTCGAAGATCGTGTTTTTGAAGAAAGTGATGGAGAATATAATTAACAAAGTACAAAAAAAAATAAAATAAAGGATATAAATACGAAAGACAATGGAAAACCACATGACAGATTTGAATATTCAATTAAATATATGTTCATTAAATATAAGAGGTCTTAATAATTATGATAAAAGGAAGAAATTATATACATGGTTAACATATAGAAATGTTCATATTACTTTTTTACAAGAAACCTATTGCACTATAATATCATCGAATATAATAAATAGTTCATGGAAAGGTCAAATATTTCATAGTTATGCATCGTCACCACGTAGCAGAGGTGTTGCAATACTATTATCAGATAAAATAAATCTAAAAATTTTAAATATTCATTGCTGTAAAAATGGTAGAAAAATACTGTTGAATACGGAATACAAAGGTAAAACATTATGCTTAGTATGTGTTTATGCACCGAACAAAGAAGGGGAACGGAATCTTTTCTTTGAGGACTTAGAGAAATGGGTAATGGAAAAAAGTGATTCTTTAAGGTGTATCGTTATGGGAGGTGATTTTAATTGTTGTCTGCAAGATGATGAAAGGAGCACGATGTGACATATGGCAGACCAAAGTAGAATACTATTGAAAATTATGCTAAATACTTTAAAGCTAACTGATATATGGAGTTGTTATGGCAGGTTAAATAACCGATTTACATGGTCAGAAAGGAATGTAAGCAGTAGATTTGACTATTTCTTTATCTCTAAATCTGAACTCTGGAACTGTTTAAATTATGACTGTGAATACGTACTGTCAGAGTAAAAAGAACATCGGCTGTCAGATCACAAAGCTGTAAAGTTATGTCTGGATTTTAAAGTAAGCATTAGAGGGCCGGGATATTGGAAACTAAACGTCAGCCTATTAAATTATCCAATTTATATTGGGCTGATGAAAGACTGTATTGCCTATAGTTACACCCGTTATAAACACAATTCTGCGAGGCTAGCTTTGGAAATGATAAAAATTAACATAAAAGAAGCAAGTATTAACTACTCTAAATCGAAAAGAAAAGAAAAAAATAGTAGATTAGCTATAATAGACAAAAGGATTAAACAAATTTCACAGCTTATAAGTTTAAATTCAATAGCTAATCATATAGAAAGATTAAAAGAAGAAAAGCATTTACTTGAAATAGAAAACGAAATTAAATATTTGATAATATAACAAAAGGTGCTCAAATACGTAGTAGAACTAATTGGATTGAACAAGTTGAAAAGAGTAAGAAATACTTTTCTCAAGCTGGAGAATAAAAACCAGTCAGATAACACTATTTATAAAATCAGAGAAAACAATAATATAATAGAAGATGATGAAGGAATACTAAATCATATAAATGATTATTACAAAAACTTATATACATCACACAATCCATGTGTGAAAGAGGTACGGAAATACTTAAATAATATAAAATCTTTAAATGTTTTAAGTGATGAAGATAAAGATATATGTGATGCAGAAATGACAATGGATGAAATTAAAATTGCTGTTACTCAAATGAAGAAAAACAAGTCAACCAGGATTAGATGGCAGCCCTATTGAATTCTACGTGACCTTTTGGGATGACCTAAAAGAGTTTTTATATAATGCTTTTATAGAATCGTATCGTCACAATAAATTATATACTACAATGCGTACAGCTGTAATAGCAATATTATTTAAGAAACGAGACAAATATAATTTAAATAATTATAGATCTATAAGCCTCTGTAGCACTGATTATAAAATATTAGCACAAGTATTAGAAAATAGACTGCAAAAAATTTCACCAAAAATAATTGACACAGATCAGACCGGATATATTAAAGGTAGATACATCGGAAATAATTTACGCCTAATCACGGACATATTTGAAATTGCTAAGAAATATAATAAAGAAGGGGGGTTAATTTTTCTCGATTTTACAAAGGCTGTTGATAGCTTAGAATGGAATTTTATGTTTGAAACTTAAAAAAAAATTAATTTTGGTCAGAATTTTATCAACTGGATTAAAACTATTTACAATAACCCACTTTTTACTACAAAAAATAGCGGATAGGTATCTTAAAAAATGCAATGAAAAGAGGTATACGACAAGGCTGTCCAGTATCTGCTTTACTTTTTATTATTTCAGTTCAAATATTGGCACAAAAAATACGAACAAATGATAATATTAACGGCTTTATTTTTGGCAGTAAAGAAATAAAACTTAGCCAATATGCAGATGATACTACTTTGACTCTGAGAAATGATAAATCAGTTTCAACTGCCTTGAAGGAAATTTATGAATTTTGAAACCTAGCTGGTTTAAAACTAAATATGGAAAAAAACTACCTCTCTAGATCTGGGAAATAATTAGAAGCATAAAAATCCAATAGGAGTAAAATGGACAAAACAGCCAGTGAAATGCTTAGGAATTTGGTTTGGATATGATGAGAAATGTACAGAAAAACTAAACTGGGAAGATAAAATTGATAAAATAGAGAATAACATAAAAATTTGGAAGTTGAGGAATCTAAGTTTAATTGGAAAAATATTAATTGTTAATACTTTTATCCAAAATAGCATTACAAGCTTCGGTACTACCAATTCCGGACGGATTCGAAAAAAAGAATAAACATAGTTATTTATAACTATATTTGGAATAAAACAGAAAAAAATTAAAAGGTCAGTTTTAATAAGAGATATAGAGGAAGGCGGTCTTAAAATGATCGATATCAATAGTTGGTTACTTGCATTAAAAGCTGCATGGGTACCAAGAAAACTTTATGAAGAAAATAAATGGAAACATATCTTTAAATATTATAAACATAACTGTGGGCTCCATACAGACTGGGTATTTAACACAAACTGTGTATCAATAAAGCAGTTTTGCATATTGAAACACATAACCAACTTTTATAGAGAAGTGATATTAGCTTTTAATAAATGTAAGGTTAAAAGAGAGATTACTTCACCAGAAGATATTTTAAAACAACTTTTATGGGGTAACACTGAAGTTATGATTAATAATAAATGCTTATATTTTAAAGCCTGGGGTGAAGAAAATATAATTTTTTATCGAGATGTTCTGAACAATTATGGTACTTTTATATCAGTCAGCAACCTTTTAAAGAAATTAAAAATAAAACACAATTGGATATCGGAATGTATACAGGTTAAAAATGCGGTTATAAAAGACTCTTTCTCTATTTCTAAAAGAACACATAAAGAAATCGATTTATCTAGAACACACACACACGCTTGGTAAACATAATATTAATATATATAAGAAAAAAATCAAAATTCTTTTACAATGAATTAGTAAGAAGAAATATGTCTTCTCCAAAACATCAAATTATTTTGCAGGAAAAATTTAAAAAAGAATTAATAAGTTGGACAAAAGTCTATCAATGTAAAATTAAAAACATGCCAACGAAAAAACTATCAGAATTTAATTTCAAATTATTACATGGCATTATTCCAACAGGTACCAAAGTGTCAAAATGGAACTCAAATATTTCCCATCTTTGTAAATTTTGTAATGTAAATGAAAATGCAGAACAATGCTGTATGAATGTAAATTATTGAGAGGGATATGGGAAAATATTATGAAAATACTTCATTTACAGATAAACTGGGAATCGCTCGTAATTGGTCATAAATACGCACTGGATGGTAATTTTGTAAAAATGAACAATTTTATAATATCAGTAACTACGTATGCCATTTTTAAGTACAATATGCATTGTAAATATAATGAAATTAGCCTATCAGAGAGTAAAATATGACAATATGTATCGCAAGATATTATGAAACATGTATATATGCAGAAGTATTTAAAATATCCTTACTTAAATCAAATTTTCATTGATAGATTTATAAAAATTAAAGATAGTATTTTATCTGTATGTTAATATTGTATGTTTATTCATTTTTTTATTATATCCTTAAATGTTATTGTGCGGACAAATAAAAAGTAATAAGTATTTTGAATGTATTTATTCCATCCCCTCTATCTGTCGGAGTGGATATGGCTTTGTCAAAGGCAGAGTATATTGCAATAAAGGTCATTTAAAAAAAATAAAAAAAAAAAAACAAAAAAACTTTAGAGTACAAGTCAATGAGGACTTATGAAGATCAGCTTGGTGTTTGATTCGTTAAAAATAAAGATGTCTCTATAAAAAAATGTCAGAATATTATCGATTAGCAATGTTTAGACCAAGTTTTAGATTCGAAATTGTTTAGACATTGGAGGAAATGTCCGACAGAGTTAACTTTATGTGTTTATTATTATAAAATATTTAATATGAATAAAGTATAAACTATGAATATGCTGAGGCTGTATTATAATGCTGAGACCGCCATTTTAGTGCAAGTCTAAAGTTCTGTATAGAAGCAAACACGATATATATCTATCTGGGAAAGGGGGCTTTGTCTTAAATTTCGCTATACATTTTTTTTGTTCAGAGGTTTGTTATTGATGAATTCCTAAACCTAAGAATTTCAGAGAGTGTTTGGGGATACAGATAACACATATATTTGATTTGGAATATAATTGGTCGATTTTGTTATTCAGACATATACTTTCAAACTTGTTGTCTATAGTTCAAACTAGACATTTTGTTTGCGATTAAATCATGTCATAAAGGTATTTGATACATCATACGGGAAATAGAATGGCTTATGAAATTGATTAAACCGCATGCTTGCATATCATATAGAAAAAATGAATCATGTATCTATGGCATTTGTTTTTATATTCCCAAAATAAAAAAGAAAACAGGTATGAAGTTAAATAGCTAGATATGGGATGCAGGAATAAGAAAGGAATAAGAAATTTAGGTTAATATTCTACAGGACATGGTTTCTAGATGAAATAATGAACAACTAAGTAACACCATGTATATTTAGCCATTGTAGAAAACCACTATATAAACAAGACAGTCTGCTACATAACAAAAATGCAAGATTTTGTGTCAAAAGTATTACAATATACCAAGAAGACTAAAAGACGGGATATATTTATTCATATGCAGATAAATCATTTAAAGTTAGAACGCATAATTTCCGGCTCATAAAGAACATGACAGGATAAGTGTAGAATGATATCGTTGATATTTTGCTATGGCATTTAAGCGTATAATGACTATATGCGAAGGCTGGATCCCAAATTGAATTCAACTACAATGTCCGCAAAGATAATTATCAATAATTTGTTATAGACAATACTCTCCAACTCGGGCAAAATATATAAGGAATTATTAAACAAAAACTATGTTAATAATTGTTCCTTTTCACTAAAACACTTTGTGTCACCTTTTCATCATGGTTGATGACCGCTATTTTGAGATCTGTCCTAAACACCTGACCTTTGGTGTTAAGTTGGCTTCTTGTGCACATAGAAAAAATTAAACATATTGGACTGGAATGTATTTTTCTTTGTCTTTAATTTAGTATATCATTTGCAATATTCTATCCAAATAAAGCGGATCTAAAGTGATTTTCCTTTCCATGACCCTTCATATTTTTTAGGCTAAATATTGTTTTTTCGGTGAGCAAGGGCCAAATAGGTTTCGGCGCTAAAAGGAAACTAGTATGTACGTCACTTGAGGACCTCCTCTTAAATCAACTCCCTGGATGTACTCTATCCACTTTCAAAGTTGTGAGCTTTTATCCGATCTTAAACGTTATGGTTCAAATTTGACGCCAAGCCACATGACTAAAAGCAAATCTTGATAGTACACCACTTTGCAAATGTAACTACCCAAGTTGTGTTCAAGATTGTGCCAGTACAACTAATATATCGCATTGTAACCTTTTGGCTTTAATAATATTGTCGGTTTATTTGATGATGCAGTCTGAAGGATTTTATTTCTATGTAATATTTTAATTTGTATTAAATTTGGAAGCAGGTGATGTATAAGTGGTAATTTGTCAATATATTATTCGGAATGTGCTCGCAAACTTTTAACATGGCGGTTATGATAGTTAATAAAATAATTCTAATAAAAATCAATTTTGCGGCCAAGAAGTTTACATTTTAAATTGGCAACGATTTACAGAGATCCGTTGCAATGAATAACAAGAACAAACAAAAATATTAATGTAAGGTTGATTTTTATCAGAAATATGGTTTATCGGTCATATTTAGTTCAAACACCAGGAGTCGATAAGGCAATTATCCTTTATCATAAACATTTAATACTCTCCCAAAATCTGAATCACAAACTCAACAATAGTAAACAAGAAAAATATTTGAACATTTTTTTCGTTTATACACTTAATATCTTCGTTTAATGTTTGCATGTAGCTTTTCCAGTCCCTAATTTTAGAAACTGTATTGTCACGTGACCATTCTACACTTTTTGGGCTACAGGTGTATAATATAACAATGAAAATGGTAATGATAGAAAGAGCCCTTCTATGGCTTTCTTTTGGTATATAATTAATTATATTTCAATAAACCGCTGTGGATCTAACGTTATTTTTCCTACCCTACCCCTCTTCATTTTCATGCGAAAAGAGGGTACTGTGATACGCAAGGCGCAGATGGTTTTCAGGCTCTAAAACCTATCTCGTAGGTATTCCATGAGGGCACCCCCTCTGAAATCATCCGTTTTGGCGTACTCTATCCATATATAAACTTTGGTGCTTTTATCCGGTCTGTAACGATATGGCCAAAATCTGACGCTAAGCCACCTGACTATTTGTCTTTCGAGCGGTAGACGGGATATTATATCCGAGCGTGCGCAAAAGCGCTATATACCGCGCAAAACAGGTACTGCGAGCAAGGCGCGGGTCACAATTCCTTATGGCCGACCAGCGTGACATGCGTGCGTGGCGCAACCTACCGGAAATGCAAGTCCTAGGCCCTAGTTATGGTGTTATGTGTGATTTGCTTCTCTTTATTAGAATAACAAGGTTTCTTTTTTTGATTATTTTAATTAAATTGTGTAGAGATTCGATTTTATGCAAGAAAGAGTTTGCTACATACTGGAGTTGATTATGTATAGTTAAGGTGTCTGTTTCATTTTAGTTGTACATCTGTGAGCTAAGGTCAAGTGTCAGATATGTAAAGCAGTGGCCCATGTACACATAGTCCATTGAGAGGTTGTTTATACCTTGTTTGATCTGATTAGAGGGAAAAGCCGAGGCTTTCCAAATCTGAGGTTATCCAGAGAATGTAAAGGATACGAATCATTATATGTTTGTAGAATTATACCTTTGTTCAGCATTGTCAGGGTAAGCGTTATGTTTGTTTAGATATACAACGAGACCAAGGTCAAGGATCAACCACTTATGTGTTCTGCATATATAGTGTCTTGTAGATCTTGTAGCATATGTATTCTCATAAGAATGGCACCTTCTCTAAATCACAAAGGTTCATAAATCATTTAATAGTTGTGTATTTTGTTGATATTATACAAAAAGATGCGACTTTTTTTCATTCAGACCATTAGAGAGTCGACGTTAGAGCGGCAGTGCGTGTCATTTCGAAAACCAATATGAATAACTTGATGAGGAGGCCAAACTTTTTCTCAGTTTTCAACAGTATGGTTGCTTGGGTTGTTTGTTCCCGAATGGTGAATGAGCAAGATTAATTCTTGAAAAGTGAAACTATAATTCCACAATGTAGTCTGTCTCTGCTTGTCGTTTACATCACCCCTCGGACAGGGCTTTTGGAGAACCCCATTTCCCTGTTATTTAATTTCGGACTCCATTCAAATGCAGTCAAAGACCCGGGAGGGGGGGGGGGGGGCGACCATGGTCATGTTAATAAAGATGAACAACAACCAGTTGCGAATTACTACTTTTTTATTTTGTCTCTAATCCAGGCCTACACAATCACAGCAAGGCTTTTGTAATAAGAACCTTTTGCAGGTCACTCCGTGTAGAGCACAATTTAACTACAGTGGTGGACACTTAGGTATGCAAATATTGTATGTGTGGCTCCAATGAGCATTTTTTAAGTGGCGCCACCTTGACATACCCATAGCTTTTGTCCTATTTTTTAAGCTATTTACACCTTGATATAGTGGGTCAAACTTGAAAGACAGCATAATATTAATCGATCCGACGAATGTCCAATAAACGCTGGTAGAATAAATCACTCCATGTAGCAGATCTAGTTGTAGACACACAAAAAATAGAGCAGATATCCTTTTGATATCACGAACCTCATATTTTGTTTAAGAGCAAATCAGAATAAATTCGAATCCTATTTTTTCATGTTTAAATAAGATTTTCACATATCATTAGCGGCACCTGTCGACATTGATTTACACTGACTTAACGGGCTTTACATGGGCAAAGAATATAATGTAATGGTATGCCTCAAATGATAAAAGTAGAATGGATCAGTCTTTCTCGAAGAGTGAGGTGGTTTCCGATGTCTCGTACTTTCCTTGACGAAACACACATTACTCTCCCTCCATTACTCTTTGTCTAACGCGTTGACCCGAACAATACAGAGGAGCATTGAGCGTTAAGCTCTGTTTACTTGGCGTGCGGTATGCTGTCTGCGGAATGTGGTATAGATTTTTTTACTAGGGGCATTTATTAGGAGGGCGGTAAAACACTGATATATTGGACCAGTCTCATCAAACTCTCTCTCTAAAAAAAAAAACTGATTTCATTCTTATAGATATGAAACAAGAAAGCACTGAGGGAGCGCACACCCACGCCAACACCACTCTCTGGATCCTCATAAAGATCCGTGCACGCTCTTAGCTCCTGACTATTACTAAGTTGGCCAGATCGGGATTTCTGTTGGAATGTCAAATATTGTCAACATGTCGACACATGGATATCTGTCGATACCGATTTTCGATTGTGTATCGCGATGGTGAATATATATATATATGGTATATATTGATGTATTTTATATATATGTGTATGTACGTGTATGTATATATATATATATATTTATCTATATTCATTAATATATATTTACATATATATTCATATTTCTCACATATATATATATATATATATATATATATATATATATATATATATATATATATATATAGAGAGAGAGAGAGAGAGAGAGAGAGAGAGAGAGAGAAAGAGATAGAGAGAGAGAGAGATATCTGTCACTGAGATAAGGTACGTGCCTTCTACAGAGTGAGCCATATAACGAAATCCTGCTCACAAAAACACACGAAAAAAAATATAAATTGAGGCAAAATTAACTTGCAGGCTTGTAAATATCGAAGGCATTGTTGATATGTTCGGATAATAAAATGGAAATTAGAGAGCACGGAATAAGGGCATACATCCGCTTACTCCATTGTCTGGGTCCGCATCAAGACGCGCCAAATCTTTAACCGATATAAGCCTAAAATATTATGTTGTTTCCTTGTCCCCCGAGCCAACCTTAAGTAATTACATCCATTTAGAACATGTTTAGATATTAAAAGAACAGAAACGCACATAGGTGAGCAGAGAAATCAAATAAATCGATTTAATACTGAAAGTATTTTACACACTCAGTTAACTTTAAATGGCAACACAAATCATGCAAAATACACCCCCCCCCACTTTCTTCATAATTCTTTCAATGTATAATGGGAAATACATGTAGTTATAGTAGTATATCATTTATTTTGTACACTGTTTCTGATTACACTAATACGTTATTTTCCCCATTCTCTTTCAAATTATAATAAGGTTTAGCTATCTTCAACGGTTTACTTAAAAAAAAATATAAACCAGTTCTCATGCACCACCTACCAGTATTTAGTGACACTGTGAGGGCCTTCATATTGCCATGAAAAATCATATGTTGTTACATTTGTTACATTTCAAACGCTCATAATTAAAGGCCTAGCTTATCTCTCCTGACGAGTTGGGAGACCTTGCCTCATAATACATTTCACTTGAACTAAAACCCGCAATATTGGATGATCGGACCCGAACACTGCAGTCGTTAATACTCGCAATGGGCATGCTCGTGAAAAATGTCTGTTACAAAGAACTTTCTAGCCGAAAACACGGTAGTCGTCTACCGTCATTATTTTGCCCATGAAGACCAGTTTCATTTCAGGTACAACATATGTCCCTGCGTATGACACCCCTGTGAAATTAACCGCTGGAAAAAGTTGGGTAGTTCAGCTTTTAAGGTCAGCACAAATTCAGATTTACAGGAAATATTTGAAATAAGTCCCTTAGGACACACTTGTCATCATTGGCAACACTTTAAATACTGAAACGGGTATTTTTTACGTCATAGGATGTGTACCACAATCGTCATCCATAATATATATTGAATAGTGTGTGTGCATATGCACACGTTTTCTGAGAGATAATTCACGTCATAAGGTGAAGCTTTATTCAATGAGTCGCATGTGTTAGACTTCACATTATATAATATACTCAAATATTTATATGCAGTGCATGTAAAACAGGAGTAGTTTTATAATATTGGTAATCTGAAACAGCACTCCGATCCAACAAATGAAGTTAACAATTGATCTCAACGAAGTTAACAAAGGATCTCAAATAGATTGGTTTACAATGCTAGGTCAAACAAACAAGTTACAATTTAAACCTTAATTGATTTATCAGAACGTATTGGCCTATAAACACGATGTACAGTGAAGATGAACTTTTCTACGCTTATTTGGTTGAATAAATGTATGGCCAGTTTGGTTGGGGCGGCAGATAAGTAATGCAGTGGTTAAATATTTGAGTTCGGGTTAGATGATCGCAGAGTTATCGGACTATATGGACTATTTGTTATTAAATTAAACAAACACTCAATAAACTCTGGTCGGGAGGCCGTATACACAAACTCACAATCGTCGTCCGTTTGATGTACATATGTTGAATGAGCAATCCTGATGAAATACCCATTCATTGAAAAAAAATTATTTTTTTTCTAATTTTATATCGGACATAATAAATTATATAAAATTTATTTCTGGCACATGGACCTTACAATGGAACTTGTATTAATGAAATTTACATTTATATTCATATAACTTTTCTATCTGTTGACAAAATTTTTTTTTTCAAACATGCATAACTCTGAGAAGCCATTTTTTATCCGCTTGCTCCCCCCCCCCCTGCTGTATATTAATTCTTGCTATAGAACTTTCTAACTAAACTTTTAAATGTTATTCTAAATATTACACTTTAAATTTTAAATTTTAAATACTACACTCCCCACTTCTCCCCCTCTACATCACTTTTGCTTTGACCGCTGTTTGTTTTGCAAGTTTTTCGTGGTCTCGACACCAGAGCTGGCACACTGCCAAGAATCAGACCAACGCGAGCGGGATGTACAATGCAACACGCTTTCATTGGTATGATTACAATTCTTTGCCCCCGGTTAGCCCTGGTGGTGAAACTCGGATAATCCTACTATACCAAGCAGCGGCTAAAACGAAGGAGATCTACAAAGACTGCAGTGTATAGCCGCTGCGTAAAAATTTACATCAATACCTAATATTTAAAGAGAGGGATAAAAAGAAAAAAAAAATATGGAAAGGCACAAAGTTTACCCAAGGCTAACTAAAACTGGCTCAAATAAATGAATGTATTTGTTAACAAACGGGTCAATTTAACTCAAACCGTGGAAACCTGAACACAGTCAGTGGTCAATTTTTTGACTTCGTCCTGTTCTGGGACCCGGGTGATCACGTGATCACGTTTGAGGTCCACGCCAGGACTAACAGCTGGGTAGGTCTAGGGATTTCAAGGACTGGATGCATGACAGATTCTGACATTGCTATAGGCTGGATCATTGAAAAAGGGAAGGCGGTTTTACAAGTAATTAATTATTTTCTTATATACGTTATGCTTTTTGTTTAAAAAATATTTTTAAACTAGAAACTAGAAAACCGCATTCTAGAAAATACAAGCCTATGCGATGTGTGTATGTGTGTGTGTGTGGTTGTGGGGGGGGTATCATATTGTGGGACCCCCTTAAAATCGTGTTGGCAGTAACTTCTTCGGCTCATATTCCCAGGTTCATGTTTGCCTGACGCTACATTTTAGTGAGTAACTTATTCCTTGATGACACTCCTGATTCCGAAACACATGCCGGATCCACACAATAATCTAGTTGGTTATATAACGACCTATTTTCAAAATTACATGGACTATTATGAGATTCCGTTCATGTCTACGCGAGTTATATTGTGAAAATTCACACCAACAGAAACACAGAAGCACTCACACCTGAAGGGGATGAATTCATACCTTCCCGGTGCCGGCAATAAGTAATAATTTTATCCTAACGGCCTTTCAGATATTGGGGCTGTAATCAGGGACATGGAAAGCACAGAGCAATAAGGCACAGTCCGCTATAAATATATATCTAAGGTAATATTAAACTTGCATGTATTTTGCAGGAAGTAGTTAAATTCGACCTTTGAACATTTTTCGCACATAAACCACCTCGAATGTACAACTATACATCTACATCGGTCCTGTATTGCTTATTGTTATTGAAGCGTTTTATCTTTAAGTGGAAAAACTATTGAACTTGGGAATCATTTTATCAATGTTTTAAATATTTATTGATATTCATTGGAACCAATACCGAAGAAAACCTGTCTAAAATACCACCTGATGTAAAGACCACCCTTTAATAAAACCTTAGCTTTCACTTATTTCACTAGTTCTACGTCACTACGCACTGGCACTCCTGTGTTACTTCGTCCTTCACAGGAAGGTATCACGAATACATTTCTTCTATTTTCTTTTCTTAACCAAGATATCTCTTTGTCTTTTAGGCCGCCTGTAAATATTTTTAGACAATCTGCATGAAGTCTCTTTAATTACAAGCTTTCGGGTGCTCAGTCCCTTCCCCTGGTGAGCCTTGAAGCGTTGACGTTGACGTTGTACCCTGCTGTTGACGTTTATTATTGCTGATAAGATCCACTTTCAGCATCCGATACCACAACCTCCGCAGGGTTAAGATCTATTTAAACAATAATAGAATCCTGCAAACGATTGTTCACCCGACACTTTACTTCAGCGGCATTGCCTGCCATTGACCGAGGTTGTATACAACAATGGCGGACCACATGGACCGGAACGTTACCTGATCTCCCCTGAATCGCGCCCATTTAAGCCTATGTCACAAACAACCTACGGTTTCGACTGTCGTACGATTTCAGCAGGAATTCGACAGATGAAACTGTCGTAGGTTTGAGAAGGATTTTTTTTTGATAATTCCGTGGAAGCTTTCACATATAAATATATGTTGTACGATGGTCATTGGAAAATTGGCCAGGGCTATCTTAAGTCTTATCGTACGCTCTTCCTACGACAGTCGTATTAGGTCCCCACTATTATCCTAGGAATTTCCCAAACTTTTCTGTCGTAGACCTGTCATTTATGTGATGTGCGATGTATGCGACTGAGGTTTAAGACAAACCCACGGCGTTCGCAGGAATGACTTACAACGGTAGGACTGCCATCAGTGGAACGTGCGGCAGTCGTTGGGCTGTCGTAGGAAAACCATTTGTAGGTTTATCGTAAAACAGTCGTAAGGCATCGTGCAACAGACCTACTAAATTGGCCTGACATAAAGAATAACCTACGACGCTGATAAATTTGAACGTGTTAAGAATTTTACGTCAAGGGTTTACGACAGTTTTTTTTCCGTCGCAAAATACCTGAATTTCCTACGACACATACACGACTATCCTAAGAATATCCTCAATTTTCTGTCGTAGACCTGTCGTATATGTGTTTCGCAATGTAAGTGACACAGGCTTTACCAAACAATGGCTTATACCGGGTGGAACATTGTATTGTTTGCATACATTTACATCGGCACGTCACTGATATCGCGCCGCAATGTAGTTCCAAAGGTTTTACGAAAGTACAAACTACAGACAATAATATTCATTATAACTGTATATGTTGGCATTAAAGGGGCCCAAACACCTATAAAGCATGTTGAATTAACATTAAAAATAGATTCTTCTCTTTAAAATAAATTTGTACCTGCCAAAATATTGCCCCCAAACCGTTTGCCTACTCCTGTAAACGAGTCTTTAAAAACAATGGACCGGGCGGGATCAAAGGTGTAAACATAAACACAGCGCGTGCATCGCCCGGCCACAACACGTCAATCAGGAGATACCCTGACTGACAAACCCCCCCCCCCCCCCCCCCCCAAAAAAAATGCAATAAATGTTCCCGCTTGCTGAAACACCGCCTGTTAAGGCTCACAATCAACCTTCTGGTCATGCGGCCTTGTTATGGTAAACGGACACATGTGGACTGTGCTTACCAACACGCAGACCCATAGCAAGGTGTCAAACAGCCGTATACGAGGTACCAAGACTGTGTGGTGGAGTTGTTTTGGTTGGAAACTTTTCCCTTGCTAGCCTGTTGAGCGCACGGCCGTTTGTACGAGGTCTATCCCTGATGTTCATAGATAGACGTTCTGTGTGGAGAATGCTGTTACACCGATTAGGGAGAAATTGATAAACCATTGGAGAGTTAAGATATTCAATCATTTTCGAACAGTGTGTCATTGGAGAGTTAAGATATTCAATCATGTTCGAACAGTTTGTATACACAGCATGCATTTTAGATTTTATATTTACTTGCATATCCGGCGGTAAAAGTGAGCATTAGAGGCAAGTTTTGTTTAATTCCAAATACAATAGATGGCGCTGGAAATCTTCCCACGAAATATAATGGCCTGGACAGTAGACGGGTTAAACGCTCGGCTATCTCCGTTGGCGACCCAGGTTCGATCTGGCCATGAGAGAGGGTTGTAGTTGCCCGTCCAAGGCCGTTGGTTTAATCCGGTTAATCCGGTGTCCTCCACCCCTGCAGACTACCGAACGCCACGGAGAGTGCCTTGATTAGTTTAAAAACAATTTTTAAAATCCATGTAAAATATAATTTTATCATGGCATAGCTTCAAATAAATGGCGCTTTGATAGCTACTTCCAGAAAATATTGCAAAATAAGTATTTATGAACTAAATCTGGAAATTGGGGCTCTTCGGACAAACGTGGCCTCGTTTCAGACAGCTCAAGACAAAGAAGGGATATTTCCAAGGCGTGGCCACAGAGAAGTTGCGTAACAATTGTTAAGTGGCACCACCGTCAGTTATTATATGTATATGTATACACACTAAACATAATAAACGAAACAAAGGACATCCATTGATTAATAATAAATCAGTGTCCATTGTGCTTTCCTTTGTTAATGAACAGAACCTGAACAATCAGTGGCCGTCTTAGGCAACAGGTGTTGCTTTTTAAACATAATCAGGAGCAATATTTTGCCTACTTTTCCACACTAACAGTTCAGTTTTGCTTTATACAAAAGTTTACCAGCAAAAACATCCCGGCACACAGGCTCAGTACCTCGCATATGGCGGTTTAGCACCTTGTTATGGCTCTGCGTGTTGATAAACACAATACACGTGTCTTTCTTTACCAACACATTCCCCCGTGATCGAAGGTCCGATTGTGAGCCCCAATCCGTGATGTTTCAGCCAGCAGGAATTTGTATTCCATTTTTAAGCCAAGAACTCAGAATTTCTCCGGAATCACACGTGTTATAGCCCTGCGATGCATGCGCTGTGTTTATGTTTACACCTGTGATCGCGCCCTGTGCACTTTTTTTTAAAAACTCGTTTACCGGAGTAAGCAAACGGTTTCAGGGCAATAGTTTGGCAGGTACCAATTCATTTTAAACGGAAGAGGCTATTTATTTTGTTAATTCAACATGGTTTATAGGTGATTGGGCCCCTTTAATGACGGGAATACGCCTATACACTCCGCTGTCGATGTGGATTTATTACATTATCAATGTACAAGGAGGCCTTTCCTTTATTAGTTAGATTTTTATATAAATAGATATATGATAATAATAAAAATTCACAATGTCAGGATCGTTACGCCACTAGCAGGACAGCTCCGCGGATGGATCCCAACCAGCACCTGACGCTGATTTCTGGACGGTACAAAGGGACCCACACGATACTGACATTCAGCAGGAAACACGATACCTGTGACGTCAACAACATCGAAATCGAGGTAACTGTTCTTATAAAATTACGATATTCTATTTAATAATTATAAAAATACAAATGTAGGACGCAAAACAGTGACCCTGCTCAGAACAGCCTTTCCGCGCGAATGATGTGCGACTACTCACTATGTATGCCCGCGGCGGACAGGTAAGACATTTTATTTAAAAAAAGCCAGGGTATGCTCTGTTTGATACCAAGACAGATAAAATTATTAAACTGTAAAACAAAGCCAAGATATGCAGTGTTCTAAAGCAAGATAGAGGAAATTCATAGTAAAACTAGGAATCTGTATTATAAGGAATGCAAGCCTCCGTCATCTCGGAGATCATCTTATTGGAGATTTAGCTCGATACGATAAGAGATGTTGGTGAAACATGATCTGCTTGTAATAGTTCAAAAAGTAAAAAATTGAAATTCTTTACCGCCATATAATGTTTAATATATGAGACACATTCTTCGAGTCTTCACATGAGATCGAATGCAAATATATATATATATATATATATATATATATATATATATATATATATATATATATATATATATATATATATCCGTTCTAACCTTTCTAAAAAACATATTACTACTTATTAAGTGAAATGCATCCTGGATTAAATTGATTACTTTATTACTTGACCGACAGAACTGATTCTTCTTAATTTCGCCTGTGGGTTACAGACACCCCGAGGCAGTACGATGCTGGCTTCACTAGCGTCGGCGCTATCGATATGTATATTCCCCCACAACGTCCATCGTTCTTCATTTATGGGTTTTGCTCAGTGGACTGTCTGACACAAATGAGGATTGAAAGGAAAATACGAATAAATAGGCATTTCCATTAATGGACCGATAGGGTCTACTTGAATCGTGATATTAATTACACCGAAAACTGCACTACAATGATCACCCCTCACATCACAAAGGAAAACATCAGCCCGTAATCATTATACAATGTATTTGGTTAATCAACCCACCATAAAACTTGTGCATTTAAAAGACAATATTTACATCTCTTTTACGATCGCCGTTTTTTTTTTTTTACCGCTGAGCAAGACAAAACTGGCTGTCATGTAACCCCTTGTGGAGACATGCATGTATGCAGTCAGATATTCAACAAATATCAAGAGAGATTCATAATAATATAATGAAATAAAATTTAAATTATATATATATATATATATATATATATTCATTTCTCTTGCCCTGATATTATATAAAGTTGCGCTTCCGCAGCACATCCCAGGTATAATTAGAAGATAAAAGACTGACCATCCAGAATATATATTGGTGGATATATTTCTTGTTTAGATATTTGTAAACCATATATGAATACATTGTTTAGGCAATGGGCGATGTTCCTGAGATCACCATTTTTGCCATGTTACTGCATGTGCATCTGGTTGGAAGCTCGTTTGTAATTCGCCAAGTAAGGAATGGCACAGAGCTGCCCCCTGTCGCCAGGGAGAGGTACCACGATATATTGTACGGGGTTTTAAAAGTGCTTCCAGAACCTCGGAAAGTGTAAAAAGGTCAGCTTATTCTCTTGGTGACGTCCTTAAACTAAATGAGAACATCTTACTCCGAAATGAAATCTTGTGAAATGTCTTTTCTTAGCTCTCTCAGTTTTTTTATTACCTAAATAGCTAAGCATTAGAAGAATATACAATTATCGTAAGAGCACAGATCGCGAGCTCGAGTACCGATATCACCAGAGGAGTTGTGATATATATATATATATATATATATATATATATATATATCTTAAAAATATAAATTTGAACATATAATTCCTTTGCTTAATGTTATTTAAAGAAATTATAAATGTTTCTTGTGAAAATAAAATTATAATTTACTTCCTTTGCTTTATGTTATTTAAAGAATATAAATGTTTCTTATGAAAATAAAATTATGATTTACTTAATTTACAATTAAAAAAATAGTTACTTTCGTACATAATAAACTAAAATTTGAACATAATTATTTTGATAATTTAGGCACAAATCAGTTTGAAAACCTTTCGAAACATTCCAACAGGCATATTATGATTTATATTATTTACATATATTTTTTATTTAATTAGAACGTTTTTGTATATAACATTTGCTTAAAACCCACAAGACCTGGAATATGTATATTAAACTGTATATTAAACAAACCCAATGGACCACTTGACAGCAACCTCGAGAACATGACCCCGTCGGAAATACTTGCATGTTTAGCATAAATTAGCATACTTTCATCAGAGGTAGCAGAGTCTCATGTACTCTTACATGTTACTGTAAGAATTGAACAAGATGAAAACGATTGTAATATTTTGCATTTCCTTGAATCATTTAAGTATAAAACTAGATACACTGATAAGTCGTAAAATATATGGCATTGTAAAAGGATGCGTTCTGTCTGCAGGTATATGTGTACGTTTTGTTCACCGGGGCTACAGTGTGATCTGTGTTCACGGACGACACTGCAGTCAAAAGTTTTCTTCGATTATACAGATGGATGCCCCCCCAAATGTAGTTCCGATTTTAAAAGGTGTCCATAAAAGTAACCTATATCGATTGTGTAGGTTTAATTGCCCAGATTCAAAATGATCACACATTCCGCTTGCTAGCTATCACAACAAACATACAAATCTCATGGGAATCGAGTGGAATGCCTTTTAAATGTTAACAGTTGTTATGGAGCGGAATATTCATATTACTATGAATATTATTATGTCATTATATTAACTCGCATATTAATAAAACAGTGGCGGACACAGCGGGATGGGGGGGGGGGGGGGGGGGGGAGGGCGGAGCTTTTGGGGCTGAAGCTACCCCCTGTGGACACATTGATATGATTTTTTATCAGATAATATTTTCTTTTCATTATTTTCAGATGTCGTCAAACAAATATCAACCTTTCAATATTTTAATATATGTTTATTATCAGGTTATTGTCTAAAAATTGTTATATACTTAGTTGTTACTGAGTCATTAGTAATTATTTGTATTCATTCATACGTTATAAGCCTATATGATTTTGTAATGCAAATCAATTTCGACCTTTCCTATGGGAAAATATATTGCTGTACAACTGCAGAAAAATCTGCCTATACTGCAGTGTTTCTATGGGAGCAGTATATATTACTATACATATACATTATAAAGTGACATAATCGTAAGGACCCTGCATTGTGCATCCAGTCAGGTTGTAATGCTTGAGGGAAATGCTTATATTTGCTCAAACAGCTGGATGTTTCAGAACTCCAGAAATTTTTCTGATTCGAAAGAGAAAATACCTCCTATACATTTCCTATCACAGTCTTGTCGTTTATTTTTGTCGTTTATTTCAATCAGACCCCTTCAATGAAACGGCGAAATAACTCCGTCGAATCTTATTGTTGTTATGACATTGAAAGGACATTGCCATAAATAAAACCTCTGCATCTTTATTTGCTTGCTCAACAACGTTTGTGGAGGAAACCGTCTCTGTCAATGTATATGGTGTGTTCCTGTCATATTTGCGATTGGTGTCAACTTTGCTCATCCATCTCTGATTTATTTAATTGGCTTTGTCTCTAACTGCTTTCACTCTTCAAATGCAAAAAAAAAATTATCAGCTACAAGGCGGTCACAGAGCCTTTTTAAAACCCAAATATGGCCGTAAGTGATCCTGTTGTAAGATCTGCCTTGTCAAACCCGGCTTAGATGACCAATTCGAAAAAAACGACCACTTTATCAAGGTCCCATTAGTGGTCGTTATTATATTATATGAGATTTTATTATATATTTTATATATATGTATATATACATGTATAATTTATGGACTAATTTATCTTTTAATTCCACCCGGATCCATGCCCACATCCGTGTTAGAACTGCTAAAAATACCAAACAACTCATTTTTTCAAGACTAATAAAAAAATAAAAAGGTAAATTCTACCGAAGATGGAAAGAGAGTTTAATGTTAAAAACAAATTTGGTAAGTGTTACCCAAATTTAACTCTAAGGTATCATTAATAAAATTGATGACAAGGATTCCTTGTCAACGGAGCAACACTGGGAACAGCTACCTGAGGAACAGCTCCATTCACACCTGAGGAAGGGGACCGAGCACCCGAATGCTAGTGTACAAGAACCTGCACAAAGCTAGTCTTACTTCTTGTAAGCAATTCAAAACTTCACATAGGAGGTTACTTAGTAGGTTAACTTAATATTTACAATCACAAAATAGTAGCTATGAACACTGACGTCATTTGATATTCCAATGTTAAATGAATAGACTTAGCCAACAGTGGTATGGTTATGAATTGGTCGGGTGTAATATATCTGAGTTTACTTAAACTCCCACGGTCTCCTCGTGCCTGGCTCAAAGGAGTTAGACCTTGCACGGTTCACCGTTCTAACTGACAGCAGCGTGGTGGATCTATTGCGTGATAAAAATAGTTGTTAAATTCTTGTGATGTGGCTCTCATAAAAATCTAACACAAATAGAAACAAAACAGTCTATCTATGGACCAATGTACCGAATAATTATCTTGGCGCCAGGCACAGTCTTTTGTATCTGACATGACTGAATATGTTGTAGAGTTCCAACGGACGTTCAAAGACATAATGTGCGACGTTATCCTCGGGATAATAAACATAATCCAATAGGCTAAAATTTGTCCACACTCATCACTTAAATTAAAGAATGACCTGTTTTATGAACAGTTTTTTTATTATTACTTATTGAATTTACCAAATTTTTGTGAATACATAGATCTTTATTATAAAATATTACAACAAAGTCACATTAAACAGACCACAATGGTCCATGTAATTTAAAATATAGAATCTGAACATGTAACCCATAATACACACAAAGAAGGCATAAAATTAATAAATAAATTATATGTATGTGGATATGTGCGTATTGTATGTGCTATGGAAAGAGAGAGAGAGAGAGAGAGAGAGAGAGAGAGAGAGAGAGAGGACATGCTGAAAACACAGATGATGTTTATTGATGGTGATGGGGAGAGATTGGTAGAGTTTATAAATGAAACTTCAAAGGCACTATATATTGTTTATACGATGCTACTTTTCTCTATAACAATGACGTTTAATTGATTAGGAACGGGTGACACTGGAAATGCGGGACGTAGAGGGAAAGGAACTTTAAATAGAGGCATGGGACCTGGACAGGTGAGTGATAACACGCTCGGCTTTCTCCGCTGGCGACCCGGGTTCGAGCTCCGCCATGGCTATGAGAGGGGGTTGTGGTTGCCCGTTCAAGGTCGGTGGTTATCTCCGGGTCCTCCGGTTTCCCCCACCCTTACCGACTACCGAGCGCAACATCCGAGCCATGGAGAGTACCTTGTATTAGTTATTATAACTAGTTGTACAATCCATGTAAAATATATATAGTTTATATTAAATAGAGGCATGTTCTTTATCTTAAGATAAATACCGATTCGAACATACCTTTTATTATAGAATAATCTTTAGAGTAAGTTCTTTCTGTAATGTAATTGTGACGAAGAGACTATATATCGCGTATCGAGTCGCTTATATTGAAACACACCCCGCGAATGGTTCGCCACTCATATACCCGCTAGGGTTCGCTCTCGCGTCTGGATTTATCATGGAAACGTAACTCCGAAAGTTAACTAGACTCCTATGTAAATGTTTAACAACAGTAAGTGATCTCCATCCATCCACGCGTTTTACCTTACCATAGTTCCATGCCTTTATCTGTGTGTAAGGTTCAAGATCAAAAGAAAAGCTTTGACGTAAGAATGGATCGCGGCGGTGACAAATGCATTTTACAAGGACTACACATTCCGTCTAAGTCCTTCCTGCCTCGACATTGAAAATACAGATAAACATAAACATGAACATCAGTACAGTGAATTACTAACTCAAGGGGACCTAGATAAGACTGCAACAACAAAAATCCAAGAACAAATAAATAATATACGACTACTGTGGTCACAGGACTCAACCATAGTGGATGCTGAATTCGAAATCCAGTCCAGAAGCGGTGGATTTTTAACGATCGGTATGACCCAAGGTGAGTGCTCAGAAGTCTTAATAGGAAAGCTGTGTCCACCCATTACTTGCAAACGAGTACGTATTGGGGGGGGGGGGGTAATATAACCTAAGAATATAGATGTCACCCACCCAAGACCTACAGGTGGGGTTGTTACCGGATCTGCTTAGCACATGGAAAAAATGAGAGGACGCTTGCATGAGCAACCGTTACGTCTTGAACTGTCTAATACCGAAATAGAATTCTGTAGGTAAACCTTTGCTTAAATAACGGAGGTGGATACATCATTCTAAAATTTAAATAAAAAGTATATAAAATTCCTAAATCGAAACCTACATATATCAGGGATGCATTGAGTCTTCTATAACTACGTATATGACTTAGGAATAAAATGTCAAGGACTCGTTGAATATAAAGGGGCATCGAACTATATCCATTAGCTAAATTACCTTATCTTTGTGTTTTATATTCCGTTTACACTTTTAAATTAGGAATAGCCATGCCAACAAAACATGTAACAGTATTTCGCATATTATTATGTAAATATATTGAAGAGATTGCTCTTGAGACTATACGGGCTGGTTATTCTAACACAAAGTTATCAGTATTTATCTTTTAAGCTTGTTTCTTGGTGTATATATATATATATATATATATATATATATATATATATATATATATATTAGACTAAGTGATATTCCGAAAGGACGGTGAGAGTACTGGATGCGACCCGGGGGGGGGGGGGGGGGATGGCCCCATGCGGCCCCCCTCTGGCTACGCCCCTGAATTTCGGGGCGCCCCATTATCAAAGAACCATTCATTTTTGCGTTTTATGGATAATCTACATTTATTTAATTTAAATTGAATAGTTTCAGAAAATTAAATTATACGACCTGGCTGGCATATATCATAAAATATTATATTAATGGTGACTCATTTCACAAAAACCATATGTATATCATATTTAATTTCCTCAAATATTACATTTATCTTCAACAACAGGGAGACTTATTGATAACAGAGTGCGGTTACAACACCCAGGCCAAAGAGGAACACACGGGGGTTTGTATACGTTATACAATGAATATTCTTTTACAAACTGAACTATAATATATAGGTGACCTCCTAAGAAATTGAGATATACAGGACTCTTAGTCAATATCGATTTTTAATTATATATATATATTTATATATTTATATATATATATATATATATATATATATATATATATATATATAGAGAGAGAGAGAGAGGTTATAATATATTTAGCATTTAGATAATGAATAATATAAATTATGAAGTAAAGACTTAATATATATTTTTATTTATTATAACAATTATTTTAATAATAATAATAATAATAATAATAATAATAATAATAATTATTATTATTATTATTATTATTATTATTATTATTATTGTTATTAATATAACTGTTATTTTAATATATAATAATAATAATTTTTCTACATGAGAACTGTAAACGATTTAGAATACACATCTCCTTCATGGTGTTCATAATAACTTTATTATTATTATTATTATTATTATTTTTTTTTGTATAGTTTGACATATATGGAAACAATGAGATTTGTTTTGTGTGGTTCTACTTTTACCCCGCGCCTGACTTGAGGTACTGTGAAACAAGGTCAAGGAGTAAGCAGAGGCTGAAATTTCTGAATCTGGATATAGAGTGCGTATACTTTTGATATACTTTACTTCTTAGTTGTATGTTTAACAGTATATCCGTATTTGTTTGCAATTTAAAACCTACGTCTGTAAGTCTAGGTTTGTTGGAGAAGCATAATATTTAATGTTTCCTGGTTAAAATATATAACAAGATTTAAACACCGGAAACTTGACTCATTCTGACATATAAATATTAAATCCTTAACTAAAACCTGGTATGCCATCAGTAGATTTGCCATAATCAGGATATAAATGCTTGATCATAAAAATGTTTTTTTCTGGTGCTGCAAGCATGTCCAATCCTTCTAGAAGTTTCCTGTGAACTGAATAATTTATAGCACCTTTAGAATAAGAAAAGTTGATATCCAGTTTGCTTTAAACCTAAATATTTCTATTCGCTATGAACATATGTGTGTGTATTTTTAATTTGACATAACCGACGATGTCATTTTGAGTCACTATTACAAATTGGTGTACTGTTTTTTTCTTGCCTGTACATTCGTTTGGCTTGACAATATTTTACACAGTGTAAAATTGCAGGCTCTGCCATCTAACAACAATAAACATTCAGGTTCTCAGGACTGTACATTACAATTATAGCAAATAACCAGTGTAATATATATATTTATATATGTATATTTTAAAATACCTTGCAGCTATAATAACTGAATCGGGTATGTCTGCAAACCTTCGATATTTACAGAATATCCGCACCAAAGAAAGCTTCCAATCCTAACATGTACTTATAATTACTTTTTTTGTAAATTTATGAAAAGCCACGGCAGCAGGGCAACAGTAACTACCCCTTGAAAATATTTCGGTAAGACAGCACTGGAGTTGTTGAACATGCAGAACTGGAGAGATTAAACCATCAGGGATAGCTACAAGCAGGCCATTAGGGAGGAGGATTTCCAGGATTATGGCAAAAAAGCCGACAGGAACCATGCAGTTAGTGGTTATCTGGTAAGTATAATTTTATTGTTCTTTTTCTTCATCCATTTTTACATCCGTTTGCATCTGGTATTTCCGCTTAAAAGTACAGCTGTAATAAGCTCCACTCTCTAAACTGGCGACTCTAGTTCGAATCCCGACGTGGTTGTTACAGTGGGTTTTGGTGGCGCGTCTGAGGGTGACTGGTTTTAATGGGTTCTCCTATTTCCTTCACCTCCAAACACCACCGAGCGCCACCTTCTGGGCCATGCAGCGTGCCTCGCATTAGTTATGATAATGATTTGTTCAATCCATTTTCATGAAAAGGAAAGTTTCTGTAAAGGTAAGTTCCTGTCACTCAATCAATCATTAAAAGTAAGCATGGCCACCGGAATGAGAAATGTTACTGTCGTTAATCAGCGATAAATGGTCGTTAGGTCAGGGATGACAATCTCTAGAGGTGTCTACATTGATGGTCATTGAATGATATATATATATATATATATATATATATATATATATATATATATATATCGATATTATTATGAAAAGAATCTATAAATGGATTCAAATAACCACCTCTGGTGGCAACGTAATCGTGTGTAAACAGGAGTAGTAAAATTTCTGCACTGCACAGAATACAGAAACACTAAAACGCAAATAGCCTTTCATATATCAGCATCGGAATTTTATTCCAGCATCGTAATGTTATTCTAGTGCACAAAACAAATGTACCTTTCCTTTAATAAAATTATTATATCTTAAATATTTTACCAGACCCATTGATAATCATATCCAATCTCTAAGAGCCATCGATAGTCGTATCAATTCTTGATGTCAGAGCATCAATTGTGTTTATATCTCGATATATCGGGCCAGTTTTTAATTTAATAACATTATTATTTAGAAATATCCGAGGTAGATCACGAATGAGGACGGTAAAATCATGATTTTGCAGATAATGCTTACTATCCTTGTATAAGACTTCTTTATAAATGTCAGGGCATTCCCGTTGTAACGGATATGTACGTAATATACCTTGTTCGTAAGAGCCTTAAGAAAAAGTCGAATATTTTTACTTAAATCGTGTGGTTTATAGCACATTCGATCTTTGTTTCACGATACAAATGACCCGATTACTTAATATCAGTCGTCGCCTACAAATGTCGCTAGTATTGCCGGAAAGGTATTTTGACTGTTCCGCTGTCTCTTTGCAGGCCGACAGAACTGTTACAGAGATGAAGCAGAGACGCTACCGGCTGTCACACCACCGACGTCAGAAAGGGAGCAGTCCATGGGTTAAACTCTGCGATGACAGTCATTTATCACCTGTACTGAAACCCTTCTTTAGTTCACAAGAAAATAAAACTGGCTTCACTGGATCGTAACTCTGAGAGGTTCACACGATTATCATGCTTTATGTTCCAAGTTGCAGGATTCGACTTATAAAAAGAGTGGCCCGGTAGCTGATTAAATGGTTGCCGCTAAAATAGACCTTACTGAAAGAAACTCGTCAAATTGAACTAATTGTTTATAACATATGACGGGTTTATGTTTTATCTGACAACCAAGTATATAACGGAATAACTGATTTCAGGTGTTGTATATGGTATATAAACTAGTTGATTAGGTGAGAATGCTTAACATAATGATTAGATTCTTGCAGCAAGGTAAGTTTGGAATGGGATACGTTATATTTTGTGGCTTATCATATGTTAAATAAAACATGGTCTTTATTATATGTTAAATAAAACATGGTCTGCATGTCACAAATTTAAAAAATATGAATATGAGTATGTTGATGTGCATCTAATTGCAAAAAAATAACAGAAATAAAGAAAATACCATAAGTTGCGCAAATCAGAACGCATGTTGCTATCTCATGGAGGTGAAATCCGCAACCAGGATTTTGAATACTGAATATTGAATAACACTATTTAAAAATAAAAGTTGCTGCAGTGGTACCAATCGTTCAATAAAGTTTTACAAAGCTACTTGATGCTTAGCGTTTAGTTGTTTCAATCCAAACATATGTAAGAGTGAAACGTCACACCTCAATTGATTTTTACATTGCTTCCGACACCTTATTTGCCCTCTGAGTCTGACAGAGACGGTATCCCTGCGTGTACTTAACTTTAAGATATTGCTAGGTATATCTGCAGACAGACGTGTCGACATGATGACATGTTCGTGCAAAATAGTGATATTGTGCAGAAATCCCTAAGATTACGCGTCAGAACTGTTAACTGTTGGGCAAAAATGAAAATCCTAATACTGATGCTGCATTGTGTCTCAGCACTTATGGTAAAAGGTTGCATAACCAAGAAAAATTATCAGTGTTATATGCAGAACAAACATGAGGGGTCACTGTCCCACAGCAAGAAATGATTAAGTGTGTTTAGCGATTATATACAAGAGGAACGGAATAAATTTGGCAGTATTATTTTGAAAAGAGACTTTCGAGAACTGTCAGGTCAGAATATTGAATGTTGAAATTTCAATGAAACGATTAAATAATGTGACTCCTTAGCGCTTAGACGGTTTCATACTTTCTTTATTAGAATAAAAGAAAAAAGAATATGAGAATAAAAAAAGTTTTTGTTTAGACATCATAAATAATGCAGTGACAATGTTAGATAAGAAAAGAATACTTTATTTTGAGACACTACGAAGGTGCAACTTATGCCTTTGACTAATTCCACTGACATTAAATGTTTAATTACATAATATTTCATTGTATTGCATTTCAGTCTTCAAACTTGGATAGAATATGCTCTGCTATCTCATTGTAATGAAATCTTCCAGAAAAAGTGTCCCAGGCCATCGGTTAGGAAGGTTGCTTTTCAAAGAATTCGCATTTGTGTATTTACTCCACCCTCCCCCCCCCCCCCGTCCCCACCACCAACCATTCTTAAAAAAACTGAAAATTGCATCATGGAGGGGAACCAACATGCAAAGAAATTTGAAAAGTTAAAATGAAAATGTTCTTTGCGTTATACTTGCTGAGATGCATTTCCATGGAAAGAGAAAAAAAATAAACTATTCATATTACTTTGGTTGAAACGTTCAAATGATTCTTATCCCATCTGTCGAACGATACCAATTCAAGCGCATACGTGCATGATGAAAATCATTGCAGGATTAACATGACTGCGGTAGAAACAGCCACCATTTGAAAATCTGGTGTAGAGAATGTCCCCATGTTTACGTGTGTTATAAAGCAATCAATAAGTTCAGTAAATGGCTTTTCTGGCTGCTTCACGACAGAAATAGTCTGGTCAACCTACAATCAAATGATTTTAACCAAGATGTAACGGAAATTCGTAATATTTCAGAACTACATACTGTCAAAAGTGATATAAAATGTTTCACTTGTTAAATGTCACAACAAATGCGTTTTTCCAATTAAAGTCATCCTATTCAGGAAAACGAGTTAGGTCTTGAAAAAAGTATATTCATTCAGTATTCTTCTAAAACTGATAAAACATATCCATCTCTCGTTAATAAAATCTGATACTGAGTAAATCATCTATATTCTTACGACTGTTCATAATTGCGAAGTAATGAAACATAATACATTCTAGGAAGGTCGTATGCTAAAACATATGAGGTTTAAAGCCTTTAACAAAGTATCGTTACACACTGCAGGAACGTTATTAAACACCTTTTATCAAACGTAAAGGGATTTTTTTCTCAGACCGTGCGCTCCTGTAGTCAACAGTATTAATAAAAAAAGTGAAGGAAATAAGCATAATGTTGCGCTATCAGTTAAACTTATAATAATGTAAAACATTTCACAGAGCAATAAACTGTATCTAAAAATCGACTGGCTTTAAAGCACATATTATGATGAGTGCATCTCCAAAGAGATTACATTAAAATCGGGGTATATTATCATATATCAACTAAAATTAAAGAACAGTAGAGAAAACAATGGAGAGTTAACATTCAGGCAAGTTGAGAATGAAAGTGGAAAATTTTGACCTTACCGGATATCCGGCAATTCCATGATCCAAGTCTGCTTTTCTGCAGACATCAACGAATTCCCCCTCCTTAATACTATCCTGGTAGGCGTTCCTTACTCTCTCATCCCTCCAGTCTTGAAGTTTCATCACCTCGTCTACTGTTTTACCGAAGTACTTCCCAGGTGTTGTTACTTTAGATTGACTGCTTTGCCTATTAAACAGGTATATACTGACACTTGATGAAATATGTTTATTTTATATTTATTTATAAACTCTCGTATCAACCTTCATAGGTCTCGCCTTGGATGTAATATAAATACTGGTAACAGTTTCACATAAATTCATAACTGGGCGTATTTTAATTACTACATTTTGTTTCGATAAAAACAAAATTTTTATTATTAATATGTTTTTAGTATTATTATGTGCGGATTCTGTGGCCCAGGTGTAGAGCACAGGACTCTAACAGGTTGTGAGTTCCAAAATCAGCTGAACAGCGGTGAGATTTTCACGGTCGTCCCCTACCGGATTGAACGCTCTGCAGGGGAAGGCTGTATCACACAGCCGTGCATCACTGACAAACGAGTGCGTCTTTGGGAGGTTCCTCGGTGTTATTTCCCAGCCATGGGGGTGATTACACACCTAACACCTGCAGGTGCGGTAGAACCGGGCCTAGGTGGCACCAGGATGTAAATTAAATGAACTCTGCTGATGTACATACTTCACTTAAAAATTAGATAAGTCAGTATTAAATTGGAGGAGGTAACCTGGACAGTAAAAAAGTATGTTTTATGAAGGAAGCATAAGCATGTAGTCTTTTTAATATGAAACCAAGATATATTTCAGACACTTAATCCAGATTCAAAAACTTCATTCTTTGTAAGACTGCTTTTGATTACAAATAAATTGAATATTACAATAAATCGAAAGCTTAAAACTGCCCATTCACCTACTTTTTTTTAAATTTTAAATTACCGTTTGCTTTGTTATAGGTATTATTTTATGAATATTAACGATACATGTTGTGAAATCACAAGATTATACCAACCCTATAGCGAGATTCAGAAACTTCAGTCTCCGTGCGTTAGTGGGTCTTGTTTCACAGTATCTGAGGTCCAATACGGGGTAGAAGAAAAACCATCCGAAGCAGATCTCATTTTCGCCATAAATGTCATACTAAATTATAATAATAATTATATTAATAATAATAATAATCATCATAATTATAATAATAAAAGTTAGTATGAACACCATGAAGGAGACGTCTATTCTAAATTGTTTACAGTTCTCGTGTAGAAAAAAAAATCATATTGACGATTTCTTATCCCGCAGTCATAAAAAAAGTAGGAAAATACGTACACAACAAAAACAATTAAAATTAGCTTATCAGTGTCGTGTCATACTTAGGTATTACATTTTATCGTTTCTTTTGATTTTCATTTTCAGAGTAGCTATGTCTGGATTAAATGAACAAGGTAATTCTTTATTTAATACATTTTCGTAAAGCGCATTTTACATTTTTTGCGTATATTTTGTTGTATTATGCCTAAAGCAGATAATATAAATGCACTATTATTCTTCAGACTTTTGACAATTTTCGAGAGTCGACCAGATTTCCACACTGCCTTTTCAGAATATATTTACTGTAAACGCATTTCACTGTCTTATCCGTGCTTTATGTTAATGCCGTAATCCCTCTGATAAAGGCTTCGGAACTATAACATTTTTGGTCATGTCCTGACACTTTGTCATGTTATGATAAAACATACAATGGATCTAGAGGATTTATATTAACCGTTTTACAACCAAAATGCTGTAATTATGCCTGCATGTCACGTAGTTCTTTGCGATTATAGTTAAATATTCTTTTCATGTGAATGAGCCATACATTTATCATAGATATTTGGAAACAAACACATTTATCTGTGTAAAAACATACTTATAAGAATTCACTAACGTTTGCTCTTGAAATGATTTTGAAGTAAACTGATGGCCTTAAAACGATGTGTTAGCTTAGTAGCAGCGACCTGTGATGGAGACTTTTTTTCACTCTCTGAAACGTAGAATGGCATCAGTATTCCGCAGCTGTAAACAATATATGTGGAAACCACAAGCTAACCTTAGTCAATTCTTCTTCCTCTTCCGTGTTGTAACCGCATTGTATCATAAGAACATCTCCCTGATAAAACATTGTATTAACCTCAATGTTTCTGCCAGCTTTGATAATGGATTTGTGCATTATGAAAAAAGGTTAATTTTGTATATATGCCGAATATTTGAAACACTTACTTATAGTTTTATTTAAAATTTGAAAATGGTAGAAAGAAACGTATAAAATAGTCCTAACATAATGTGGTCTAGCTAGACCAAAACACAGGAATGTAATGAGTTGCCTGATCTTGCAATATATCGATATGTTTAATAATTTTTGACACTTTACCTTCACCAGGATGGGACACTGCATAAACGAATACAGCGAGATTTACATTCTGTAAACATAACTAGATACTTATAAGGCCAAATAAAAAAGTTTGGTTCTCAGGCACTGTTTTTCATAAACCAGTGCGGGCGGAAGATTTTTTATTTTTTTATCTTTTTTGTATGTTTCGATGAAAATGTTATATGATCAATGAAAAGTATGGTATTAACATAATTTTTTTGCTGAACAGGTAAAATCACTAAATAACGAAGGAAAGATGAAAATCAAAATCAAAATTTTAATGGGGGGTTAAAACTGACGCGGGATGTGCCTGAGAACCATACCATTTTTGGCTCAAGTATTTGGTGATTTGAATGTTCATACATGTATCAATTGTATCATACCTTCTTGACTTTCCGTGGTTCTTGAAGAACATGATAGTCTCCATACCATTTATCGTGATATTTCTCCTTGGCGATGGGGGGCAGCTCTGTTCCATCTCTAATATGGCGAACAATAACGGAACTTCCAACAAGATGGACGTGCAGCAACATGGCAAATATGGTGATCTCGGGAACGTCACCGAAAGCCTAAAGAAAGTGACATGGTTATTTTTTTCCCTCTAGAAACATAGGGAAAGTAAAAAAAGTAAACATCCAATACACGATTTGAAGCACTAACAGCGTAATGTCCCTTCGGAGTTAGTCTCTTATTTTTAACACATAGGTTGCTAAATCGTGGTGGGTAAATGACCCGAAATTAATTAAGTTAAATTATTTATTGAATGTACTTCTTTCATGAACCATATGCTCATGTGAAGTTTCTATACCAGAATCATTATAGCTGGTGTGAAATTTTTATTCCTGCGCAAGACAATGTTACTTATTATTCACGAGTTAATCATTTCCTTAACCCTGCGGTCCGCATTATTGGGAATTTTAAATGGATATAGTATATTGTGATTTATTCTGTAGAATCTTTCCTACTGATTGTTGTGTATAATATGTGTTTCTTTATTGTCAATCAATGGTAGCAAGGGCAATTGGTCTCTAGGTCAGATAGGACCAAATGTAGGTTAACAAAAGCTTGGGTTACGCAATCTCGGCCTATTACAATAATTATAAAATCATACTCTGACAATATTGATTTGAGCTTTTATCCCCAGATTTAATTTTTATCCTGATATTTAGATAAGGACATGTTTTATGAACAAAAGATTTAAAGCTATGTGTAAACCAAAGTAAATCTCAGTTGAAAGTTTGTATCTTGATAATACATCACTAGCAAATTTACTAAAGTTTAATACTTAAAAATAGCTTCAAATGCTGTCAAGCAAGTAATGTGGTTATTACTTTATTTGTTACCTGTGAAAGACACTCCTTGGAGCAGTAGCCATAGGTGTAGAACGACGGACTATGTGGCGGTATAAATATACCGATGTCACCGACGCTACTGAAGCCAGCGTCATGTTCCCTCGGGTTGTCCGTGACCCAAATGCGATACCCAGAGGAGTCCTTCCTATCTATATATTATAACAGCATCATTAACACGTTTGATATGCATACACATTATCTAGGTATAGGGCCCCTGCATTTAAAACAATGAAAATTATAAAACAAGTATTGGTTAAAATTAAAAAAAAATAAATCTGAATTAATAATTTAATGAACCCCAGTAACGCTATAAAAAATAGCTTAATAACAGGTCAGATTTCTGCATTTTTCCAAGCCTGTGCATGTAATACCGGAAATACATGGGGTATAATATTAATTATATGTATCATTATATATTATTACATAAATCATATATTTAAATGACATCGTCAAATGCAGGCCACAAACGTACCCGAATCCATCAATTCAATGTTAGGTATAGACTAATGGATCGAAAAGTTGTATTTCATTGCATTAAAAATGCAACGGAGATATTATCTGTCTGTACGATAACGATTCAAGAAATTTCAACATAGATAAAGTAATAATTACCTGTTCGACGATCCCAGTTTTCCATAGCCAGACGCAGTAGATAATAATCAAACTGCTGCGAAAATGTGTCTGGACCTCCAACAGGAAGACCTATATTCTCTGGTAAGTACTGCGCCTTCATAAAGTAACATATTTATCAACTTAAAGGCTAAAATGTTATTATAACCAAATGCTTTTAGGTTCATATAACGTGTGTTATAATCTGAGGCGGATATGTGGCATCGTAATAATAATTGAAGTATATGGTTTTCTTCAACTAAGATCCAATTTTTGTTTAATCAGCTTTCGACAGTGCTGTTTAAGGTTCTTAACTGTTTTCGTGTTTTCTAAGGAACCAGTTTGATTGAAAAACATTAGAAGATCCAATCAACATTATTTTTTGAATCAGCACTTTATTCATCCATTGGTCCATTTGAATAAAAAGGGGCGCCAATATTATATCAACGCATACAATCTTATTTTTGCGCAAATTAAGTCAATGCTTCCATTGTTTGAATTAGTTTTACTTCCATCAACGTTTACAAACCTTTCCTCCACGCGCAAAAATGTTAAGCGGTCTTCCATAATCCGACTTGAAGGGTTGATCTGAACAAAGTCCGGACCATTCGTAAATGGTGCTTCCTTTATCCGCGCGAGCTAAGTCAATGGCCATCAGGTAGATCAAGTCTTCATTCCCCTGTTGTATCACCGGCTCAATCTAATAATGACAACAACTGAATAAATAATAAAATTGTGGTTGAGAAGCTGATCATCTTTACAGTTACAATATTGTCATGGTTACCAGATTGTTACGTTCAGTATGGTTTATCACGATTACAGATCTTTACATTATAGATTGCAAGTTGCAAAAGATTGTATCATATAAAAGAGCGTTTCTTTACCGAATGTTTACAATGATAATGATTACCAGATTGTTACAGTAACAAGTGCTATTAGCATAATAAATAGATTAACCAGTGTGAGATTGTTCTTGTTGTTTACAATTTTAATTAAAAATAGTGTTATATCAATTAATCTCTAAGGGATTTGGCTTAGGATGGTCTTCCCCATCTATCCCGTCTTCATTGAGCTCAATTCGATTGCTCTATGGATGTAACATATTCAAGAGAACCTCGCCTTGTTGCCACTGCTATCACAGACATTTCTAAATAACGGATACTTTAGTCTGTTCCATGGGTGGTAGATTTGCAAGTCAATACAAACTCTCATACGGACACTTCACAAACACATACGCCTGTTCCGCCCCTGTCCACTAATGGGAGTTCTACTGTATAGGATAACTGACCGAGGGGCTTGAAGTGACTATTTGAAGGCCGAGGGTGATGGCTTAATTGCTAGTTCTACTGCAGCCATGGAGGTATCCGAGACTAGTTTCCATGGGGTATCCCAGATTAGTCCCGATGGGGGCTCTTCACCTTTTGTTTATAAAAAAGTGACACGTGTCTCTGCATATTCATACAGAAAAGGCGCCTTCTTCCGGACAAATTTATAGTTATATTGATATCTGGCTCCCTTATGGACAATTTATTCTTCGGTTGGCGTGCTATTGGTAAATCTGCGTTGAAGGTATGTCCGTTGGCAGTCTCGTATAGCGTTTTCAAGAGGATTTGTTTAATTGAGTGATGTCTTGGCAATTTGAAGATGAAGAAAGGCCTTTGTTATCAAATAGCATATCATGAAGAAGTGTTAATTTATTTGAGATGTGATAATTTTTAGTTCCTGATACTAAATATTGTAACTTGTTGCTTCAAAACTGTGAAATTAACAATTTGACAGGCAAAAAAAATCGAGAAGTAGGATCCGAAAAATTAGGATTGATCAATAGCTTGTACTGTCACTCCGTCTACAGTATACAAGACTTACGTTCGGGTGGCAGGCTGCCGCCATTATTATAAAAGCTACAGTTGTATGCTGCCACCAATAGAGCCAATAGAAGCTACAAGACGGAACAGACCCTCAAGACTAGGAAGGCAATGAGTAAAGTCTCAGGACGTTAGTGATATCAGACTATAATCCGTCAGCTTTACACCTAATGTTTCAGTACCTTTTGTACCATGTGATATGTAATATGTTATAACGTACCCCCAGCAGACAGTGGACATGGATTAACTTAATTATTTCAAAATGTAACTTACCATTACAACATGACGTTTTTTCTTGATATTTATGATCTTCTTATAGCTGCAAAACAAGGACTCCACTTTTCCAGGAACTTTTTGCTGGAAAAAAAGAAATATATCAATGACAAATAATATATACATACAAGTGATCCATGGGTCATGACGCTCAGGTGCCAAGTATGAACTGTGACATCATCAACTGATGAGTGAAATTTTTGAAGAATTGATTTGCTAATTTTGTTGGAAATACTACGATGACAGAAATATATATCACATAATTATGTATAGTAACTTGACTGTCTGGGGCAAAATATCTGGTTGTTAAGCTAACAGGAACTAATCAAATATCTTGCTTGATACCTGTCAGTCACAAAAGGAACACCACACATGCCAAATACAAGATCAACATATATATCAAACAATCAAGGAAATCCATGCAAGAATCATTGAGAAACGGGTGCTTCTGTATGAATTGTTTTATTTAATACAAACCAACTGTACTGAACTTTCATAAACGATGGTCATATTTTTAAAGAAATCTTTGATCCAATCGTTTGCAATATTTCATTAATATATACGTCACACTCATTCACTTTAACAGTTCTTGAGATAATATGTTATAAAGGAGTATAAAGATGGCTACCTTGTGACCAGGTTTGGAATGAAAATTTTGGCTATAAGAAATAATTCTTGGGGTGACCTGACAGGTTTGGGATGAAAATTTTGGCTGTAAGAATAAATTCTGGGGGTACAAACACACCCCATAATTCGGAGAATATAGGTCGCTGTGACCTAATTACAGGTTTGCCAGGAGATCTTTTTAGAACCTCTAAGACTGCATAGGTTTCATGATCCTAACCCTCAGGATAGAACGTCACAGCGAAACATAGAACAATACTGTATCGGTGTCGTCAGATGTCCCTGTGTCGATGATATCGAATTAATTACGATATATGACACATAACAGAAAGTCTGATATTTAACGAACGATCTACGGCAATCAAATAATATAAAATATCAAACAGTGACCAATATTAATACAGCGTATGTTAAACGTAACTCCATTCAACAAGATCACTTCACCGGCATTTGATTGGCTAAACGACGAATGATGGAATCAGAGGAAGGGGTTGTTTTATTATTCATCATTAGTATTTTTCTTCTGAGACATGAAAGAAAAGACATTTCGACCTTAAAGTAGGACGCACCATGACATAGAATCTGAACAATAAACCATTTGTATCGTACCCTGTATCGTATCGTTTAGGCGTCTCACGATGCATATCGTATGGTGAGATAATATATCGCTACAGCCCTGGACATGCAGTGTTGTTGAATATAATTATATAAAACAGGCACCAAAGCTGGGACCTCGTCAAGATGAAAAAGTATAAAATAAAGATATCACACTTTTCTAACATCACCGACTACCGTCAACAGGCGTTGTTTAAAAAACCTTAGAATAATAAAACCCATTAATTCGATACCACAGTTTTTAAATGCACCTAATAGTTACATTTATGACATAATTTAAGAAGTCGTTTATATGAGACGTTATTACATATTCATGAGAGAAAAAAATTAATGTAGTTGGTCGTATATATCCGTACACTGAAATGCAAAATAATTTCTATTAATAGAATAAAAATACAGAGGTCTAAAGTGTTTTATCTAGTTATAAGGTTGGAAAATTAAAAGAAAAAAAACTCACATTATCCAGTAGTAAGTCAACACTGTAAGCATCCGGAGGGAGTCGATGGACTTTGGAGTTCATACTTGCCAACAATATCACTGTTTTAGTTCCACGGTTCGCACGTTCGTGCTTCGTTGGTTCAGCTCCGTCCTCCATTTTGAATCTCCCGAAAGCCCAGATAAGTTTGACATTCATGTGCTTAAAGGCCATAAGAAATTATATATGATGATCAACAAGGGTTAACGCTGCATGTCGTTCAGACTAATAAGGAAAACAACTATTGCAATACACCTGAGGATCACCGAACCGTTTACAATCTGCTCCATAAAAGCTAAGATTATCATGCAATTAAATACTTTAATTTAAATATAACATATTGAGAAAAAATAGTTGATTTAATGGTATCTGCAATATATAGTGAGTATTGATTTAATCAAACCTTGGGCCATCAGGAATATTCCAGTATTTTCTCTCACACGCGTCGGAATAACATGGAAGCACTGATATTCATTCATATATATATATATTTCAAATCTATCTTAATGGAATTTCTTAAAATACACTGTAACAAATATACAGTAGCTATAGCTTTATTTATGACTGATATAATTTAGCTCTGTATCCATATATGTTAGCATGCCACTGCGTGTCCCTGCTTCCCTGCGTGCAAACCATATCGCTAACAGTATCGACGTGGCGTATCGATATGTGTTGATATATCGATATTTCGACCTTGCCTTGTATAAGAGGATTATTTGCCGAGTGTGCACATGATGTATGTGAAATGATTCTATAGCAATTGTGAAGAAATTAATTGACATTTCTCGTGGTGGGATTGTTAGCGCGTCTGATTACTGTACTATACAAAAAATACCCTGTTCGAGCATATCAAAATGTGTTTATTATCTTTAAAAGTTGCGAACATAGCACTGTAAAGAACCTGTGCAACCCATGTGCTTTGAGCGTATTTGGTTATGTGTAGTGATCCTGTTACTGTAAAAGGAGCCGTACTGGTCTGTGACGTTAAATAGCAATCCGAGAAAGCCTGTGATGTACTTCGTGTACTTCCAATGACGTATAAGGTTTAACAGTATTGGTCAGATAAGGAAGCTTATGTATAATTGTGTGTAATTATATGGCGAGAGGAAACGATGACGTTCAACTATTTTCAATAACAAGCTACAGACTGGCTCATATTGACGTCATCTGTCTTCGGAGGATGAAATTTCCATAATTCGATAATATTTATCAGGAAAGTCTGGCGCTAATGACCTCACGTTAACCACCTCGTAGGAGAGCTATGTAATTAGTTTAAATACTAAGGTACCTGGAACAACTTTATATATATATATGTGTGTGTGTGTGTGTGTGTGTGTGTGTGTGTGTGTGCAAAGGAAAAGTTATAATCAGTGAAATAATGAAAACTAACATTATAATTTTACAATATTGCCAAAAGAAAAAAGTTCATGTCATCTAATATATTCTCAGTTTGCAGAAAATATGTGCTTATTTCTACATGCGTGTGTGTGTTGGTGTTTATTAATAATAAAGATAGTCATTAATATGTGAGTGTGGATGGGTGTATTACTGATAATGATAGCTCATTACGCATTACCCAGCTGAACAGTACACATTCCAACAGTAAACGTAACTGTTAATTATGGATTACGCAAACCGACTTGAACAATGGGAAATACGATGTGAATTCATTACCTCGAGTTTGATGTCATCATCGTCACAGGTGTCGTGTTTTCTGCTGAATTTTAATATGGTATGTGTCGATGAGTACTGTCCGGAGATGTCGAAGAGATCCTGTTGATCGTCCATCACCGGAGAACTCCTACCCCTGGCGTAACGGTCCTGAATATACATATATCTTAATGAGTATAGCTATCAATACATAAAGAGAAAGGAAGAATTTACTTATATATATATATATATATATATATATATATACAAATATATGTATGTATATATATAGATAAATCTCTCTCTCTCTCTCTCTCTCTCTCTCTCTCTCTCTATATATATATATATATATACATACAGTAAAATCCCGCTAACGCGACCACCTGTGGGACCAGGCAAAGAGGTCGTGTTAACGGGGTTGTCGTGTTAGCGGGATGCTTGTTTTATTTGTCTTGTAGTTTTTGTCTGCCAATATAAACGCAGGCGATAATATGGGTATTTCATGTAAATGTTAAGTTGCTGTCCGTGTCTAACTTAATATTTAAAATATAAAGAAAACAAACATGAATATGATTCAAAAGTTTTATTCATATAGAAATAAAACACACAAATGAAACAAATAGTTGGCTTTGAAGTCATTCTTACAGTAGGTTGGTCTTAACACGTAGATTGTCTGATGTCGGACACGTATAGTAAGAACAGCATGAACACATCAAATTCTAAGTGTTATTTATATGGATCATGCGTGATCATTGAAACGTGATTTGTCACAGTTTTACTTCACTCTCCTGAATGTATGCTTTTGGTATAAGTTATGTTTACCAAACTAATTTTTTATCCGTATGTTAAATGCTAATCTAACAGCCGTACTCTACAAAGAATGTAACGCAACATGAGTTCAATATCTATTGATGCGTATACTTTGGCTAACAGATAGGGCGATATTATAAACAAGCCTAAATATGGCTGGGCAGAAGAAAGCGGGCTTTCCCACGTCTAATTAAACTCATTTTTTTATCCGTATGTTAAATGCTAATCTAACAGCCGTACTCTACAAAGAATGTAACGGAACATGAGGTCAATATCTATTGATGCGTATAGTTTGGCTAACAGATAGGGTGGTATTATAAACAAGCCTAAATATGGCTGGGCAGATGAAAACGGGCTTTAATTACGGGCTGTTATCCAAGTCCAAGCTGGTCAATAAGCGTGTCATCTGTTCAACGAGCCGCGGTCGCCACGGGCCAGTGGTCGTGATACGGGGGCTCATCTAATGGTCGGGACCAAAAAAGGTGGTCGTTGGTCGTGATGGCGGGGTGGTCGTGTTACCGAAGTTTTTATATGATAATTTGTATAAGAAAGTTCTGGAACCAAGAAAAGTGGTCGTGTTAGCGGGGTGGTCGTGTTAACGGAGTGGTCGTCATGCGGGAGTTCACTGTATATATAAATATATATATATATATATATATATATATATATATTTATATATATATATATATTTATTTATATATATATATATATATATATATATATATATATATATATATATATATATAGCATGTAAAACAATTATTTACAGGCGATAAAAAAATGAGGGAGAGTAACAATACTCGATACCAATAATGCTACGTAAGCAATACTGATGGTATGATAGAGGACCAGAGTGAGAGAGAGAGAGAGAGAGAGAGAGAGAGAGAGAGAGAGCGATAAATGTAGGAATATGACAAAAGTAGCTTATGAATATACGTGTGTGAGAGAAAGGATGATATGTGAACATAGGAATATAAGAGAGAGAGAGAGAGAGAGAGAGAGAGAGAGAGAGAGAGAGAGAGCATTAGTGAAAGAGAAGGGAGGCTATGAATGTTCGTGTGTTTGTGTGTGTGTGTGTGTGAGAGAGAGAGAGAGAGAGAGAGAGAGAGAGAGAGAGAGAGAGAGAGAGAGTTGGAATACTGCAGAGTGAGGAAGAGAGAGATGATCACATAACAATATGAAGGTATATAAAGACACGCACGAGTAGCGTGACCAAGCCCGAGAGGCATCACCGAATCGTGGATGTTTCCTGTAAGTAGATCATTTATCCAGGTTACCTCCAGTATATGCGTCGAGTGTACAGACACCGACATATATATATATATATATATATATATATATATACATATATGTCACTTTGGCTTGGTATTCATCATGCACGGCCTGGCTTTACTTGCACAGGGACTTATAATGGAGTAAGGTGGTAATTAGGCTACACACACTTACACCCAGAGAGAGAGAGAGAGAGAGAGAGAGAGAGAGAGAGAGAGAGAGGGAGAAAGAAAGAGAGAGAAGGGTGTACGGTGAGTAATGACAGGAAAAAAACCTTTTTTTGCGTACACCATATACCCATACCCCGCTTTGTAATTCAACGCCCGCGAATACAAGAAACATCCAAACGACGCCATGATCAGTATCCGCGTCAGACCAGTTCTACCCTTATTCTCGGACTGCTTTTCTTCTACTCGTGTCGGTAAACATTAACGCGGAATATATTTATTAACAGAACAAATTTAGCAGCTTGTGCCTGTATTCTCGTTCAGCAGTTCTGATGGAATCAAAAGCGTTCACTCCGTGGGCAGCAGTGACAATCGAAATAAATGATTCTGAAAGAATCAAGGTTGAATTATTCCGGTAATGCACTTTACACGTAAGACAGTGAACGAACAAAATATCTTTTCGATCAGATAAAATAATCAAATTGATAGTAGATTTCCATAATACTGAAATAACAAATGGCTGAATTTTGATCATTAATGTTTTTTAACACAACATTTAGTGTTTATGACACTTCAACGCATGCCCACCGACATCTTGTTATGCTTATACGAACGGTCCAACGGGAAGTGCCAAAGACACTTAATGGCCTGGTGAGGAAAGTCCGTCCGTAAATATCAGCTGGTGTGTATCATTATTAACATTGCTCACATGTGTGATGAAATTCATATATCTCTTAAACGGGAAAAATTCATTTTTCATTCTACTGTTCTCTGAGATGTTCGGATTAGAGAGATTACACGGTATATATTGTGAGGCATTAACTGTACCTTGTCATTGTGCCTTTACACAAGGTATATTCTAAAAAATACTCGTGCATTCATCTGAACCATAAAGGCATCATACTTAGTAGTTCAGGGTCACGTGACCAGGCAGTGGTCTCAATTTATCTTCAAGCTTGGGGGGGGGGCAACTTTTTTTATAAACACATATATATATATATATATATATATATATATATATGAAAAATTCAAATAAATTACAATTTAGTATCATGTTCTAAGTAATTGGGTTTTATGATTACGGTATAGGTTACTTTTAATCCAGGATTAGATATATAATATTTCATAGTAAACGGAGCAATGGAATCTAAGTCTGTAAATCTTATTATTAATATATTTAATTTCCAATATATATATATATATATATATATATATATTATTCTCTGAGTAGCGGGGGGGGGGGGGGTTTCATTGACCATTCCCGAGAGTTTGCGGGAAATATACCCCCCCCCCCAATGTAATCAGGTTCATCAGATACATACAGCTTAACCATGAATCGTTTCTCGTTAATATCGAGTCGGTGATATCACCATTAAAACCTTAAACCGTATCAGATCACTAGAACTTGACAGGAGAAATAGCGAAGAAACCATGAACTCATACTATACCCAGTTATATCGCGTATAGCCTTGATATGAGTAACTGATGAAGTTAAGTTATTTACTCACTTATTTACTCACTTATTCAAAATTATATATATATATATATATATATATATATATATATATATACATATATATATATATATATATATATATATATATATATATATATAGATCAACTGCATTTCAGAATACCCTGTGCCTTGATTTTACATCACCCCTTATTTAAAAAGTAGGTGCTTACCTGTACAACCGCCTTTCCTTCTTCATTGATCCAGCCTATAGCAATGTCAGAATCTGTCATGCTTCCCGTCCTTGAAATCCCTAGACCTACCCAGCTGTTAGTCCTGGCGTGGATCTCAAACATGATCACATCATTCCCCGGGTCCCAGAAAAGGACGAAGTCGCCGGGAAAGGGGGAGAGTGTCTCTTCTTGTGGGTAAGGCCTGGTCGGTCTTAATCCGCTGCTACCGTTTGACCGTCCGCACAAAAGTGTTAACAGTAACAAACAAATCCAAACCAGCTCCATTGTAAGTTTCATCTGGCAGAGTTTGGCGATATCTAAGTATAACACAGCTGATGTGTTTTACTAGAGCGGCTGTCGATTAGTTATGCATGACGGCTCATGCTTGTAACGTATACCTGTCAAAAAATGAGGCCGTTGTAAGACATGATATATACTTAGAAAAGGCACTATGTATGCAGGATTGTACATGGTACCAACAAAACACATCATGCCCGTGACACCAACATGATGTTTTAATGGAATCACTCCAAATGAGCATTTATTAAATCTGGTAAAATCCACTTCAGAATTTAAGTATACATAAAAGGATACATAAAAGCCTGTTTTATACCACTGATCAATCTAAATAAATGAGTAGGGACGGGGAAACATACACAAACACTTGTATATATATATATATATATATATATATATATATATATATATATATAATTTTTGATGTATTAATATATTTCAATTTATTAAAAATCTTAAAACAATTCACACAAAAAAATCATTTTTATTGTTTAATTATTTACCAACACCAAATCGACGGTAGATGGCTTTAATATATTTGGATATATATATATATATATTTATATATATATATATATATATATATATATAACAAACTAAAAATTTCCATATCCAATTACATTGTTTTATAAATTACGAAAATCAAATTCACGTTAGTTCCATCAAACACTTCTCGCGCAGCGGTTATAAACTACACTCGTTCTAAATCTCCATCGTTTTAACCGCTGTTATGTATAGTAAACTAACGAAGGTGGGACGCCACGGGTTTAAAACTTGATTACAATTTTTTGCACTGTGTCAGCCCTGGCGGTGAAACCAGGAGAAACTTGCAGCGGTTAAAACGAAAGAGAGCTGGAACGTCACAAGTTCAGCACTACCTTGAAATAAAGAAGGAAAAAACTAACATAGTCTACTGGCAAGGCCACACATAACAATATTTGTTAAACGGAACCCTGTTACTTTTCTCTCCAGGAACAAAAGCCCTAAGGGGCTGGTTCGGTGTTGCTAAGGGGCATCGATATTATTTTTGCCATATGCTGTTTTCCTTAATTTCTTGTTACAGAAACTATAACGGGTATTAGTAATATATTCATAAAGATAGAGTATAGTGAACACGGTTTCGTCTTTATTGTCAATATGTACATTCAATATTTGTTTGCATACAGTTGTGTTCTTCATGTATTTTAATGAATATATCACTTTGTCAACATAAGTTAATGTATGAAAAAAATAAGTAACAAATATCTCGCGCTGATTCCAATAAGTTGTCCCAGAGTCCATAGATTAATTCCATTTTTTTGTTTGGCCTAACGCCTTTAGGTTGTGAAGATGTATGTTTTCTAAGTGGGTAAATAGCTCCGACATCGTTTATACATATTTTGTGCTTCAAGGTTGATGTGACATACATAATAAACACAACCGCGGCTGTGTGTACAAAAACACATTGCATTATCTACTCCCTACAGATGAAGACAAATATCACTACACTCTATCTCGGTGTTTCCATTCCGATTCCGAAATAACTATATGACCTGAAAAACATACTTGTTGCCTACGTTAAACTCTCCAATGAGGCCCCTCTTTCATACACAGCACGAATATGTTCATCTAGACAGTAGGGTCCCCAGCATGGCAGACAATGGCAGAGTAAACCCCGAAGAATTTCACTGGACCCATCAATAATTTGTAAATGGCCATGTTTGCTGCAATACGTTTAAAAACATTATAATGTAATGGAAGGCTATGTGCACGTTTATTCATTTTGTAATGCCTTATTTCAAGAAGGCTAACTGACACTATAAATAGTTATATATACTGTCAAAGAGCGGCCATAACCGGTGGCCCGACATCAATATCGAGCCCTGGTACATAGTGGAGCGTCCGGATTACGGACATCGGTGCGGAACATGTCCATCACAGAGAAGTGACTGTTGTTTTTCAGCTTGTGGAATTTGGAGTTACCAACTTTTACGGTATTGTCGAAATTAAAAAAAAATAATGTGTGCGTGTGTCTGTTTGGCCTTACTGATGAAGTTTCCGAACAGTAATTTATACAATATGTGCCGCTTTTTATCTTTAACGGGCACGAAACATTTCAAAGCAGACGATTTAAACTCTATTAAATGTGTAATACAAATACTTCGAAAGGGGGACTTTATTTGCAGAAGTTTTTTCCCCTGGAAATTCTAATAATAAAATATCTAAACATTATTTGAGTAAATTTAATGATGAATGATAATGAAGGGTTGTTTTTTGTAGCTGATACTTGTAAAGATTTATATCAGAACCATATAATATCTCTGACAATAGAAAGTATTTCAAATATAAAAGGCACATGCTATCCGGTTTCCTCAACCTCGACTAACAAGCGCCAACGTCTGAACCATGGAGAGTACCTCGTATCCGTTATTTTAACTATTTTTACGATCAATGCAAAATAAATAAAGTAAATTATCTAATATCGAGTATCACACTGTAAATCTTGTCAATACTTTCATTTTTTTGTTACAATGGTTCCTAAACTATTGTTCGTTGTCACTTAAAAAAAAGGAGGAAGCGTTATATATGTGTGAACCCTCTCATTATAAATCAGCATATTGGTAAATCCCCCCACATGTTTATTGAGTTTCTGAAAAAAAATCACACAGCATGTGTCCTACGGGTTATATGTGCAGGGAACAGAAAATGAATGGTTATCATAGAGATGTTATTAAACTTTGGCTTGAACGTTTACATGTATTTTGTGTGTGTGTGTTAATTTATCACGTTTAGCCTAATACTAAGATTGTCAGGTGTTCACAACGATGTAGACACAATACGATGGCAGTTGCAGAGCAGTTTCTCGTATGACTTGCACAGATCAGGCCTTCCTGTTTTTTAAATGTCTACTGAATCTTGTATCCCCTGTTAGCCCGACATTAATGTATAAATACCCTTTTTTCAGTCAAATCTACGTAGATTGCATCAACTGTTGTTGAGGTAATGCTTGAGAAAATGTACCCAACTTTACTATACTTAAGTTACTTGCAAGTGGGAGAGCCTTAATAAATGAACTACGGATCCCTTCCTCAGCGGTGACAATTAAGTTATACGACTGTCAGATATACATGTTCTGTATTGTTATCACGTATGAAAACCGAGACGGTTTACCTAGCATAAAAAAAGAGAGGTCATGTCAAATACGCCAGGCAATTGATCATAAACCGACAACACATTTGCCAAGGACTTTTGAGTTGCAAGTATGTATGTACCCTAGGTGAGTAAATAACTCCGACCTAATTGCTAAATTAAAGATACATTTCTCTCGGTTTAATTAAATATACAATTTGCATTTCCTAGATCTAAGATATGGTGATCTATTATCTTTGCGGAGGTATGAATACGGTTCCTAAGTGTCTTCCTATTTCTGCAGTGAAACCTAAACACATATATGTGTACTATTCAAGATCGACAATGTGGTATGTCTCCGTGTTTATGCCGACTATTGCCTCCGCCAGTGGAGTTACGCTCATCCCCGTTCTAGTGTGTTTGTGTGTGAGTCATTTAACAACATAACTAACGCAATCTTGAAAGGAATCTCATGAAATTTTTTGGGCATTTTCGGAATGGGCCAATTGTGGATGATGTGGATCCGACACTCAATCCGGATTCATGAACGTTAAAAATATATATTCAAAATGGAGTCGCTTATGCACGCGTGAACCTGGGAACCGTGGAATATGGGCTGAATAAGTGAATGCAAACCCAGATTTAGAGGCATCCCATCTTAGGGACCTCCTCTTGAATCTTTTGTAAAAAAATATGCAAAAAAAAGAAAAAAAAGGAAACATCCAACAGTATGTCGGATGCCCGCCGGTCGTAATCAAAACACACCAACTAGGACATCTGGCGGCAAATCAAACGGTCCAAAGTTCTGTGCATGGTGTTTTGTAACTAATGATCATTCAGAATTCGAATATATGCACTCCACCACCTTAGGTTACATGTTTCTTTTTTTCAGTTTGTCAACAGGGGAACGTGTATCGTGTTAACTAACAGTGAACTTGAAAGTTGGTGCGGTTCTGAAAAAAAAGTCGAATTCAGTAAGATTATTTTTGCTTTGGCGGAGGTATGTGCTCTACTGAGCGCTTTTTGAGTTTTGTTAAATGTATTCAGAGACTTTTCAATGAGTATCCTTTTATTGACCGCACTAAATAGAATTTTATCATCATGATATTGACGAGCCGTTTTGCCCGATTTCTTTGGCTGACTCGCAGTTCTAGTCAAGTACGTATACCTTTTATTCTGGTACTCTGTATTTTAGCCTTGACCTGCATCTGCTAACTCAAGAGACTTATTTATGCCATACTTGTTGATACGACTGAGTAAGTATCTCACCTACAGCAGGTTTTTACAGACAACATCCTGTTGCGGATCCCCCCCCCCTGTTGAGCTGAAACATCTCCCATTTTATCCAAAAGAGATGCCTTAATAAAGTTTAACATACGACTTGAGCATTTTTAACAATTATTTTACAACGATATTTGCTTTTAAATGGTGATGATATTTTGTAAGTCATAAACATAGATGCGCACTCTCACCACTTATATCAACATTTTACATTCAAGTTCACATCCATTTTTGTAGCCCTGACAAACGGACTCAGTAGGCAATCGGATATTTGGGCTGGTAAGCCTTCTCGAGTCGTGATACAAGTAATATCGGGGAATGTATCGCAGTGGTCTTCTTCAGATTGCATTCATATTGTGTTAAACGGCCCATAATCTCAATATTATGCTCAGAATGATGAATGAAAACACAATAGTATACATGTGAGCTCACAACCCAAACTGAAACAGCGTCTCCATCGTAAATTTAGTCGTTATTTATTATAAGAAATGCTAATTTCATCAGCATGATCATAGATAAAAAATTTTACGATAAATGACACATTACTTACATTTTATCTTCATTTGTGTATTTTTCATAGATTTGCCAGTTATATCTAAATATTTCGTATTAATAATCTTTTTTTCACCCCCCCTTTTTTTTTTTAAATTTCAAAACAATGCAGATACACAAACACATGTAATGACACCATTACGGACAATATACATATTAGTTTATTCCTACAGCAAGAGTTCAATAGATGATATTTTTATCATGCTCGCATTAATCGTTATCATTTGTCCATTCTATTGTACTTAATAATTTCAATTTTTGTATAAATGTATTTGCAAAATAATTTCGATAATGCGAAAAATATTTTACAAAATCAAGAATAGAAAATATATGTTTTCCTACAAGAAAAATGGAGTACAATTTAATAGCCATCACTTTGCAATCTCGACAGTCTGTTCTCTTTACCAAAAAAATGATATACTGAACATATAATACAGTTTGATGGCGTTGTATAATATTACGTGTTCTTTATCCCAGCTTTTCTGTCAAAGAATTACAGCAATATTTTGCCTTAGTTAAAATAACTAATTGTTGAAATACGCAACACTGTAGAAGGAAATCATCGATGCCTTTGTACTCAGGGACCTCAGAAAGCCCATTTCAAAGATATCTATCCAAATACAGTAGAGAGTCGTTAATCCGAAAAGCTCAGGGACAGGGTTTTTGTTAAGATAAACGATCAATCGGATAAAAGATTCCCGACGATTCACCATGGTTGCCAACCTGCCATTTAGGCCCGGTTTTACCAGATATTGAATAAATGAAGACATGAATAAATTTAGCTGCCATAAAACTTGGCAAAAGCAGTTTAGTTAGAATTTCCTTCTACTTTTTGATTTATCAAGTAAAATATATTGAAATTTTGTTGATAGTACCTGGAAAATGTTTCATCGTTGAATTGTTTTTTCATTGTTTCGATTTTGGACCAACGTTCAAAAGTCGTTCTCATTTTTTCGGATAAACGGAGTTCGGATAAAGTAGGCTCTATTTTAACGACATAGACATAAATTCATCAACCCCAAGAATCCTGATCTCCTTGTGGCAGTAAGCCTGTAATAGAGGGTGAGAAGTTGTGACCCCTACAACTCCAAACCGAGTAGGCCGATGCATACCCTTTACACTTCCGCTTTCTTGAAAATACTTTTCTCCCCGGATTGAGCTCTGGATCCATACTGAACATTATTAAACAATATTTCTATTCAATATTTTGAGAAAAGGGTGGGGTATCAAATTTGATATACATCGTTATGATATACATCGTTACAAGTGCCTCTGTGTCGGTCGGGGTGGGGGAGGGGTCGCACCTGACTCCGAGCCCCCCCCCCCCCCCCCCCCCCACACACACACAGATTGTGAAAGGAAATTAACCCAATGTATGGACAGACTGAAAGCCTTGAACGACATTGCCCGCCTGGTGTTAGATATACGGTTCATATTGTTGTGTCAAGACACCCGCCATTTCATTCTAACCAGGCACAAAGGCATGTGCAAGAAACAGAACTGTTTAAGCTTATAAAGCATAATTCTATGTGAATATGAATTTAGAAATGAGGCCATGCATAAATGTCAGTGTTTTTGGTCAAATGTGATGAAAAAACTGTCCAGGGTAGTAACACAGCGCCCACGCCACCTGGTGGCTTTCCCACCCAAATTCATAAATCGAGATTATTCAGGTTTCATTTGTTGTTTCTTCCGTGTTTTATATGTTTCGTCGTTTTTTTGGTAATTTTGACCTATGTTCCTGCTTTGTTGAACAAACGCACGTGAAATGTGTGTACTAAGAACCACAACAACGTATAAAAAGGTACACTAGAGATATTAGGACTGTGCACATATAATACATACGAATCTTAAGTTTCAGATATTGAGGTGCCTGTAATACAGGGATGGCCGTAACCTGAGGATTGAATCTCCTTGTCCTTCCTTCCGTGATTATATGGCAGCATGAGTGATGGTTTTTAATCTTTTAGCGTCTTTTCCGGTGTTCCAGATGTTATCGAGATGATTAGAAGATAAGAAGATTGTTATACAGTTAGGGTGAAAATACGCGTTATTTAACATTTATATTTCTAGTGTATATATATATAAAAGTAATATATATAAACATTATATATATATATAAATTATATATATATATATATATATATATATATATATATATATATCTCAGTTTGCCGGTTGTGTCGTCTGTAGATCAACCATCAATTACTAGTAATGTACACGATAAATGTATATTTTTTTCTTCTTTTACTAGGTGGTTACACACTGCAGACGTTAATATATACCCTATCGGGTTAAATAAAACCTGAATAATTATCAACCTGAGGAACCAAATTATATGCTCCAGACTTCCAGTTGGAAAAAAAATTATGCTCGAGACGTCCGGTTGGTGTCAATTGAGAATCCTGTGAACTTTACATACATGCCGTATATGGCATAATAAGCAGCCCGGTATGTTTATTAATTTATTGTGTTACGTTTCTGATCCCTCAGAGGGACCGACAAATAGCCGGCTTAAATGACCGACCACCCAATAAAAGTATTGTGAGAGTTACGACAGACAAAATTGTCAAAATCGTCATCAGTATTGGCAAACCCCTTAATGTCTTAACAACACAAGTAAAGGGCTCCGGGGTAATTACTCAATGAGGCTTCGCTCGTCATTGTATGATCTGTGTTAAATTCGATATTTCCAGGCCCCTTGGAGCATATTTTCTAATCTAGCCGAATACAGCTGTGGTTCATTTTGACCTCAGGTAACGAAAGACATTTTGTACCCACTCACATTAGTAAAACTTCATATAATACACTGGTGGAAGCTGAAAGTACCTCTTAGTTATACATATAACATACATGATATTTATTTAAAGGTGTTAAGCTTTTCTGTATTAAATTATTTCCTTCCTGTATGAGATGGATTATTTCATGTAAAAATAAAAAAAATATATATATGTTCAGTCCAGCTTATGTTCAATTATGTGAATGATATATTTTCACATTCAAAATCTCGTCTGTTTAGCATTGCCTTATAAAAGTTAACTTAAAAAATGCATATTTGTAAAATTGACATTATATTATAAACCTCAATAGATATACTATAGCAACAATCATAATATTTGCATTATGGTAAATCCCTGTAAACAAAGACTCTATGATATATATATATATATATATATATATATATATATATATATATATATATAAATGTGATATTTCAATTTTGCTTTAGCATGTATTCTAATTTGATGTATCTATTTAACATCTTTGGGTAATTTTAACCTCAGGTACTGCAAAACATCTTTATATTGACTGGCATAAGTAAAGACTCCCATAATACTCTTGTATGACCCGATAATGTTTCTTAATTACACATATAACATACATCGGACTTATTTCAATATTTAAAGATTGTTCTTAATAATCCCGTCACTTCATGTATGAGGTGGATATTGCCATGTAAAAATTTTAAATTAAATTAAAATTTGTATACACTACATATTTATCTTCAACAAAATTAGCATTATTTCGAAATTATACAGTTTTTTAAAGGATCGGAGTTGTGTTGAATTTTAACTGTGTAAATGTAATTTGTAAAATAGAAAATAAAATAATATTTTTTTATATATATTACGGCAACAATTACAACAGTTGCAATAAGAACGTAGGGACAGGGAATGTAGGGATATTTGAACATTTGTAGAGACCACTCATTGTATACGGGTTTGTTCACATATACAGTGAATCCTTATTTTGTCGCTTGAAGAGATACAGTAATAAATCGGAGTTAGAAATATGATAAAATAGTACCCAGTGGGTACTACCCACTATATATGTCTCTTGGTCGAATGTGCAGTAAACCCTATTTACTCGCCAAATTGGTATCATTTATGATAGGTTGCAAATTATCAAAAGTAACTAAATTGATCAAAACGCAGTGATGTGTGAATGCTTCAGAGGAAAGATTAAAGGAGTCAGAAACTCTACTGTATAACATAGGTGTGAATTCAATAGGTTTACATAAAATCAAATACTTTGGTATATTAGTCTACCAATGACTTGTGCTGTCTACTATAAATATTGAAAAAAAAATCCTGGCAAAAATAACTAAAACTGAGCAAATTCCTGAGCCTTTTTTATTTTTCAATAACGGTACCAATTACCCCTGATACGTATGCCTATGTTAAAATGCGTATATTACTATCTAACTACTCACGAAACAAAAGAAAAAATATTTTACTCAATTATATGCAAAAGATATATATATATATATATATATATATATATATATACATATATATATATATACACACACACACACACACACACACATATATATATATATATATATATATATATATATATATATATATATATACTACAAACAATGACGGGCACACATGAGTTTTGCTTTCTAAAAAAATACATCACTAGGCAGCATCAAGAGTATTTTTTATGTTGTCCAGAAGTTACCTTGCACATACGGATACCAAAGAGAACGTATAACAATTTCGTTCAGATATATGAATAATCAGAGTATGGCATGCATTTAATATTGACCGACATCATGTATTTCTATATAAGAACTAATTTATAGTAGAAAGATAACAAGGGGCATAGTATTTAACAACTGGTCACCATAGCACAATTTCTTCCTATGACAAAAGTCTTTATCTTGTTATAAATATTGCCTCATCTGTTATTTTCATCGTTTTTCTGCACAGAATATAAGTTTCAATTAAACTGGTTCATTTTCAAAATATGCCGATGTCAAGCTTTTGACATGTTCATCTCTCCTTTAAGGTCTTAATTACGAGTATCATCCTGGCCTTTTTTCCCTTGCGTGAGAGTTTATCCCTCGACTACCAACTTCTGTCTATTTACAGCAGGACAATTGCGTTCGCATATGTTTGTTTGTAATAATATATATAAAGAAAGGACTTATTCTAAATATAATTGGAAAAATAGTTGCTACTCTATAAGCAAACCATACCGTATTTCCGCTGATCCATTTCCATATTAAAACACCCATGACCGGTCCATGGCCTGAGACATACATTATAGATAATGCAAATGTGGTTCCTTTAAACTTTGCAATCGTGTTTCTTAAAGTGTCATCGTCGTTGCAACCTCTCATATTTAGTCGCTCATGTTTTGCTTTAATTAGGCCAAGTAAGGAAATTGCACTTGATATTTACAGTAAGATGGTTGCGGATAATTGATAAGAAACAATTAATATTGGTGTAATATATTCACTTGCGCAAAAAGCCATTTTAAATTCCACGTGATGAAAGATTATTCCATTAATTACCAAAAGCACCATAAACTTTATGATTATTCCTATCCATACTCTTTTCCTTGACCACCAAATCTTGGTCTTAACTGGAAAAACAACGGACCCCATCTGCATTACTGAAATGCCAATAATCATTGAAGCTGAAAAGGCAAATAAAGTAGCCAACAAAAAAACAGTCAGTGAACAAAGCACTCTCTTAGGAACCTTTTGCTTCCAGTCATTAACAAGTATTGCTGCATTTAAAGTTTCATGAGTGATATTTGTCACGGAGAAACAAAACAGATACCAAGAGCTTGCCTGTGGGCGATTGTTTTTACAAAGAACCAGAATTGTCCCACATAGGTTAAACAGTATGCTTGTAGCTATTAAAGCTGCCTTCCCATGCTTATAAACAGACCAAAACAGTTCTGACTCAGGAGATGTAGCGCCCTCTGCCGCTGTCTTGAGAAAAGGGTGGGGTATCAAATTTGATATACATCGTAATGATATACATCGTTACAAGTGCCTCTGTGTCGGTCGGGGTGGGGGAGGGGTCGCACTTGACTCTGAGCCCCCCCCCCCCCACACACACACACATTGTGAAAGGAAATTAACCCCATGTATGGACAGACTGAAAGCCTTGAATGACATTTCCCGCCAGGTGTTAGATATACGGTTCATATAGTTGTGTCAAGACACCCGCCATTTCATTCTAACCAGGCACAAAGGCATGTGCAAGAAACAGAACTGTATAAGCTTATAAAGCAAAATTCTATGTGAATATGAATTTAGAAATGAGGCCATGCATAAATGTCAGTGTTTTTGGTCAAATGTGATGAACAAACTGTCCAGGATAGTAACACAGCGCCTACGCCACCTGGCGGCTTTCCCACACAAATTCACAAATCGAGATTATTCAGGTTTCATTTGTTGTTTCTTCCGTGTTTTATATGTTTCGTCGTTTTTTTTTTGGTAATTTTGACCTATGTTCCTGCTTTGTTGAACAAACGCACGTGAAATGTGTGTACTAATACAAAGAACCACAAAACGTATAAAAAGGTACACTAGAGATATTAGGACTGTGCACATATAATACATACGAATCTTAAGTTTCAGATATTGAGGTGCCTGTAACCTGAAGATTGAATCTCCTTGTCCTTCCTTCCGTGATTATATCGCAGCATGAGTGATGGTTTTTAATCTTTTAGCGTCTTTTCCTGTGTTCCAGATGTTATCGAGATGATTAGAAGATAAGAAGATTGTTATACAGTTAGGGTGAAAATACGCGTTATTTAACATTTTTATTTCTAGTGTATATATATAAAAGTAATATAAACATTATATATATATAAATTATATATATATATATATATATATACATATAAATATTTACATATATATGTATATCTCAGTTTGCCGGTTGTGTCGTCTGTAGATCAACCATCAATTACTAATAATGTACACGATAAATGTATATTTATTTCATCTTTTACTAGGTGGTTACACACTGCAGACGTAAATATATACCCTATCGGGTTAAATAAAACCTGAATAATTATTCACCTGAGGAACCACTTTATATGCTCAAGACTTCCAGTTGGAAAAAAATTATGCTCGAGACGTCGAACGAGAACTTTACATACATGGCGTATATGGCTTAATAAGCAGCCCGGTATGTTTATTAATTTATTGTGTTACGTTTCTGATCCCTCAGAGGGACAGACAAATAGCCGGCTTAAATGACCGACCACCCAATAAATGTATTGTGAGAGTTACAAAATTGTCAAAATCGTCATCAGTATTGGCAAACCCCTTAATGTCTTAACAACACAAGTAAAGGGCTCCGGGGTAATTACTCAATGAGGCTTCGCTCACATTGTATGATCTGTGTTAAATTCGATATTTCCAGGCTCCTTGGAGCATATTTTCTAATCTAGCCGAATACAGCTGTGGTTCATTTTGACCTCAGGTAACGAAAGACATTTTGTACCCACTCACATTAGTAAAACTTCATATAATACACTGGTAGGACCTGAAAGTACCTCTTAGTTATACATATAACATACATGGTATTTATTTAAAGGTGTTAAGCTTTTCTGTATTAAATTATTTCCTTCCTGTATGAGATGGATTATTTCATGTAAAAATAACAAAATATATATGTTCAGTCCAGCTTATGTTCAATTTCGTGAATGATATATTTTCATTTTTAAAATGTCGTCTGTGTAGCATTGCCTTATAAAGTAAACTTAAAAAATGCATATTTGTAAAATTGACATTATATTGTAAACCTCAATAGATATACTATAGCAACAACCATGATATTTGCATTATGGTACATCCCTGTTGACAAAGACTCTATGATATATATATATATATATATATATATATATATATATACTGTATATATATATATATATATATATATATATATATATGTAAAATTCAAATATTAACAAATCACACTACAACTTAAACCATTTCCTGTGTTTCAATATGATCAAACATACCAGCCTCCTCTTACCCGTTTTGTTCAAAGGTTGTAATAGTTAAAAATTGCTATTATTCTATCAAGTTGGGTTCTATGTCTTTTGCTGTTACAGGTCATATTTTCTTGTCTATTACTATTAATATTACTTTGAAAACTCGTAATTTTTATTACTATAACGTATTATTATAAGCGCATTGGCATTATAATTTAATATATAATATCTTATTGTGATTATCATACATGGTGCTTTTAACTTGGCGTTTATATTATCATAAGCTCTATAAATAAGTATGAACGGATTTGAGGCGGACATATACATGTAGTTCAGACAACGTTCCACGTTCACTAAAGCCTCGGTCACAACCGGGATACGATCGCCGTACGGCGAGTGTTTTGGGCTATTCCTTGCGGTAAACGCACGGCAACCGTGCGGTTTTCAAAGGCCGCAGGGAGTCCGCAACGACCGTCACTGACATTAGCACATATAACCATGTTAAAAATTTTAATTAAATTAAAATTTTTAAACACTACATATTAAACTTCAACAAAATTAGCATTATTTTGAGATTAAACATTTTTTTTACAAAGGATCGGTGTTGCGTTGTGTTTTAACTGTGTAAATGTAATTTCTAAAATTGAAAATAAAATAATAAAATTTTTGGGATATATTACGGCAACAATTACAACAGTTGCAATAAGAACGTGGGGACATGGAATGTAGGGATATATAAACAAATGTAGAGACCACTCTTTGTATTCGTGTCTGCTCACATATACAGTGAATTCTTATTTTGTCGCTTGAAGAGATACAGTAATAAATCGGAGTTATAAATATGATAAAATGCTACCCACTGTATATGTCTCTTGGTCGAATGTGCAGTAAACCCCCATTGACTCGCCAAATGGGATCATTTATGAAAGGTTGCAAATTATCAAAATTAATTAAATTGATCAAAACGCAGTGATGTGTGAATGCTTCAGATGACAAATTAGAGGAGTCAGGAACTCTACTGTATAACATTGGTGTGAATTCAATATGTTTACATAAAATCAAATACTTTGGTATATTGGTCTACCAATGACTTGTGCTGTCTACTATAAATATTGAAAAAAAATCCTGGCAAAAATAACTAAAACTGAGCAAATCCCTGTGCTTTTTTTTATTTTTCAATAACGGTACCAATTACACCTGCGTATATTACTATCTAACTATTCACGAAACAAAATACTCAATTGTTATATGCAACCAATGACGGGCACACATAAGATTTGCTTTCTAATAAATACATCACTAGGCAACATCAAGAGTATTTTTTTATGTTGTCCAGAAGTTACGTTTCACATACGGATACTAAAGAGAACGTATAACACTTGCATTTTCATGTGTGGATATTCAGAGTATGGCATGCATCTAATATTGACCGACAACATGTATTTCTATATTAGAACTAATTTATAGTAGAAAGATAACAAGGGCATTGTATTTAACAACTGGTCACCATAGCACAATATCGTCGTATGACAAAAGTCTATATCTTGTTATAAATATTGCCTCATCTGTTATTTTCATCGTTTTCTGCACAGAACATAAGTTTCAATTAAACTGGTTCATTTTCAAAATATGCCGGTGTCATATTTATGAATATATTTATTACTCTGGTCCGAAGCTTTTGACATGTTTATCTCTCCTTTAAGGTCTTAATTACGAGTATCATCCTAGCCTTTTTTCCCCTGCGTGATAGTTTATCTCTTGATTATCAACTTCTGTCTATTTACAGCAGGACAATTGCGTTCGCATATGTTTGTTTGTAATAATATATAGAAAGGACTTATTCTAAATATAATTGGGAAAATAGTTGCTACTCTATAAGCAAACCATACCTTATTATCGCTGATCCATTTCCATATTAAAACACCCATGACCGGACCATGGCCTGAGACATACATTATAGATAATGCAAATGTGGTTCCTTTAAACTTTGCAATCGTGTTTCTTAAAGTGTCATCGTCGTTGCTACCTCTCATATTTAGTCGCTCATGTTTTGCTTTAATTAGGCCAAGTAAGGAAATTGTACTTGATATTAGCAGTAAGATGGTTGCGGATAATTGATAAGAAACAATTAATATTGGTGTAATATATTCACTGGCGCAAAAAGCCATTTTAAATTCCACGTGAAAAAAAGATTATCCCGTTAATTACCAAAAACACCATTAACTTTATGATTATTCCTATCCATACCCTTTTCCTTGACCACCAAATCTTCGTCTTAAATGGAAAAACAACGGACCCCATCTGCATTACTGAAATGCCAATAATCATTGAAGCTGAAAAGGCAAATAATGTAGCCAATAAGAAACCAGTCAGTGAACAAAGCAATCTCTTAGGAACTTTTTGCTTCCAGTCATTGACAAGTCTTGCTGCATTTAAAGTTTCATGAATGATATTTGTCACGGACAGACAAAACAGATACCCAGAGATTGCCTGTAAGCGATTGTTTTTCCGCAGAACCAGAATTGCCCCAAATAGGTTAAAAAGCATGCTTGTAGCTATTAAGGCTGCCTTTCCATGCGTATAAACAGACCAAAACAGTTCTGACTCAGGAGATGTAGCGCCCTCTGCCGCTGTCACAGTGAGCCATTCCGTTGTTTCGGATGGACCAAAATTAGTTTTGGTGAAGTCCTCTTGATCTTCTTCGTCTGCTGCTGTCGATATTCCAACTGACAAGAACGCATGTCCAATGATTGATGTATTGACCCATCTGAAGGTAAAACAAACACATACTAAGTATGTTGCTTTGAGTTAGCTCTGTCAGATGCAGTGTAATGAGATATGTATGCATTGATAAGTATATGCACCTCAGTGTAATCCAGTTGTGAGTTATTTTAGTGGACTAAAGCATTCAATGAAAACGTCCCTGGAATACACAGAAATTCCAAGAAAACAGTGAGCGTCGGGCAAAGAGCCGGTGACATATATCACATTGTATAAGATTAGATCACTAATGGTGTAATATAATTTGAACTATATAGTTTCAGATTCTCGGTATCTCTTACTTTTCCTTGATACATTCCTCTTGCTACAACATGCATTAAGCATCAGATTGAATGGAGTTGCCTGGTGTTTCAGCACATTAAACATTTTATATTATTCTTAAAAATACTCTTTTCTGTAGAGACTTCAGTAAATGTATCAAACTATATAGTTAAGGGAAATGTAAGTATATATATATATATATATATATATATATATATATATATGTGACAGATGACAGGGTGCAGTTATTATTACTGTTAAGGTTACAGGTCGTGACTGATGCAGTCACTATTTTGGTGCATGTGATAGGTTGTCACAACGCATGTAATTTTGTTATGTTACTTGTTTGGACAACCAATCTGACCGTATAATATTACTCTAAAAATTACCTGTTTTCTCATGTTATTAGTCTTGCTGTACGGTTTTCGACTGCACGAAACAGCTTAATTATATCAAGCAAGTGGGGTTTCCCCAGGTTAACGTGATTAAAACATCCAACCTAACATTTTAAGGTAAAAAAATATGTATAGGAATATTTATAATCTCTTATAATCACCTTTATGACAACAAATTTAAAAACCAGCTTTTTGTCGGTCCGTCAACATTTATGTGTCATGAATGATGCAAAACAGTCGCTCGGGGTAACTTTATAAAAACCTGCAAGAATTAATATAAAGCTGACACAATAACGTAAGATTAATAATAATTTAAAAAAGCAGTGTTTTAACTAACGCCGGGAGGGCCTCACACGTTCAAGTTCGCTTGGAGCGTCGCGGTTAAGTGATCGCACACATGCGGAAATCCGTTGACCAAATTCAGGACACCAGCCTCGACAGCGATGTCGCGATCTGGTCAAAATGCTTCAAAAACCGGTAGCTTCTGTATTTAAATGTTCCTTGATGTCTTCCTTCGTCTTCTTTTTCCATGACCGTTGCATATATGAACCGTGCAAGGTCATGTTCAACCGTTGACGGTCACACACGGATATCTGGGTACGCGGATATTTGGTGAGCAGATATTTAGGAAGCGGACAACTGGATAGCGGGTAGCCGGGCGGACACCGTTGTGTATTGCTTCGGGTAGGGGCGACAACGTTAAACGCACTAACCACCTGCTGTTACCTAAGATGAATCAACTCTGACCTTGTAATTAACTAAATTTTCAATTTATATCTGAAATGAATTTTACCTAGATATTTGTGTTTTGGATATTCTGCAATGCTTAAACATAATTGCAGTTGGCTCCCTAACTCAGAGATAGGTCTTGGGTACCCGAAGTACTCTTACTCATGAGTACTAATTAGAGATCTCATACAAATACTCGAGTACTGTTTAAGTACATATAAAAAAGAGTACTTTTATGAGTACTATTGAGAATTTCAGTATATGCACATATAATGATAAAATTATAGATATTTATACATTAATCATACACACACTCACACACATATATATACATATATGCTGAGAAGTGAAAACCAAAGACTAAAATGGATGTGTGCATTAGAGCCCTGGCCTGGTGTTCAAGATGAAACCCACGACCTAATTAGTGTTGCACACTCAATCAGAGGTGTTAAGTATGGTTGGTGTTAATGGCAGAGGGATTATAAACATAAAGTTGAAACCCCTGTTCACAGTTGAGCCCTCTCAGCCGTCCGTCCGTTAACAAGGCACAAACTGTAACTGCTGGACCTAGAATCTTGTAACTTGACATCCTTGGAGGTTCATAAAAAATCTCCTTTGAAACCTGAAATTAGGTCTCTGTTACCCATATTCTTTGAGCTATGGGGCTCCGAAGTACCCCCCAGAATAAAGAAAATTTGATACAAAAGCTCAATTACCTGAACAACTAATGCAGTGTTCACCATGAATTTTTGCATGGATATTGATAATGGAGTGTTCCATCACTTCCTGCAGACTGGTGCCGCCACCTGTATTTTTTTCCAATTTTACGATTTTTTTTCTATATATTTGAGACCTTCAAAGAAGCTGTCATCTGTTAACAGGGCACAAATCGTAACCGCTGGACCTGGATTCTTCTAACTTAAGATCAAGAGAGGTTCATGAAAAGTCTCTATGGAAACCTGAAATTCGGTCTCTGTTACCCATATCCTTTGAGCTATGGGGCTTGTAAGTACTCCTAAGAATAATTAAAAAATGTGATACAAAAGCTGCAGTATCTGAATAACTAATGTACTGATGGCCATGATTTTTTGCATTCATGTTGATCATGGAGTGTTTCATCAGTTCCTGCAGACTGGTGGCGCCACCTATTTTTTTCATTTGTACGCATTTTTTTCTCATTTTGAGACTTTCAAATAAAGCCTCATCTTGTAACAGGTCACAAATCGTAACCACTTGACCTAGAATCTTCATACTTGACATCTAGGGAGCTCCATGAAAAGTCTTTATGGAAATCTGAAATTAAGTCTCTGTTACCCATATCCTCTGAGCTATTGGGCTCATAAGTACCACTGAAATAATTAAAAATGTGATACAAAAACGGTGTTTGTTTCTGGAGAACTCCTCTGAGACCCTTGGACTGATCTTCCGTAACCCGGCATAGTTGTTCCCTCACCTATGTAGTTGTGCATAACAAAGACAGGTGGCACCACCTGCAATCCTTTCTGGGCAGTCTAATCTGGGTGTCTTTTAGATAACAGCCGATATCTCAGGAGTGGCTCAATGTATTGAGCTGAAAATTAGCATGTATATAGATCTTGGATCTCTCCATCTTGTAATCGAATTCAACAACCCTTGATTTCAGCTGAGCGTCATGGCCCATAGACCACTAGTTTTATTCTCACAAGCCACTAAAACATTTTTCATTGATATCGTTTCACCGACCGTAAGGACTTGTATATTTGATATATTCTTCTAAATGAACAAATTAAAGTTGGATATTTATTATTGAATTAAAGTGTGTTTAAAAATAACCGTTTTCTTCGGTATCTTTTCACCAACCGGAAGGACTATAATATTAATATATCTAATTAATTTGAATATATTAGAATATGTATTATAAATATATATGAATATATATATATATATATATATATATATATATATATATGTATATATATATATGAAAAGTGTACCATAACAGGTTATATCTGCGCCTCATACATAAAAGAGGTACATATATATAGTATATATTTGTATGCACTGTTTATATATGTACATTTAATATTGGCGCCAGATCGGCCCTCTGACTTTATAGCCAAACCACTGGCTTGCCAGAGTGCCTGGACATCTAACTCTGAGGATCGCATTATAAGGCCCCATGAGGATGCAAATATTTTTGTCATTTTTGACAACGCCTCATTGCTTACAAGTATCGTGTCACTTCAGATAAACCCACTAGACCTTTAATTAAGTTTATTATCTCTCCAACGACACATACCATGTGTGTGAAATATTCCGTTATAACCCAATATATTCGTATATTGTTCTGCGTGTGTGGGAGATTTCTGCCTGAGGACTGCCTGTGTGGCCTGGTCTTGCAGGGCGTTCCTAAATTCGCATGTGTCCAGACTCCGTCGTGTTTGTCACGGCTAATTTAATATAGATCCATAACAATTAATTGGGTCCAGATTTGATTTAAAATATATTTTGTTTATGTTCCAGGATAATAAACCTCTGTGCACTTTGTAATAATTGTATATGTACATTTTGACTTTAAAGCGCATGTTATTATTAATTAATTGTTTATCACTGTAATAAAATTTCTCAAATTGAATCCGTAGTCAGTTCCATTTTAAGTTTATTGAGAGAGATAGAGAGGGGACAATTTATTGAGTTTCCGATTGATTGGTCATTTAAATTGAAACCTATAAGAGAGATCAAGTAATGATATAAAATTAGAATAATTTATTTGAAATAATCATTTAATTATAGGATTTGAAATTATTACCTGATAGAGCGATCATTTTAAATTAAAAGATAGAGATAAAGAAATATAGAGATATAACGAAAGAGAGAAAGAGAGGCAGAAAGATACAGGGGGCGATTTGCTCAGTTTCCGATCGAGTTATTTTTTAAATACACAAATAAGAAAGCGAGTAATTACATAAAATGATGAGAAATTCATTTAAAATTATTATTTAATAATAAAAAAATGAAATGTATATATGATTAAGATGAAAACAGAGAGAGAGAGAGAGAGAGAGAGAGAGAGAAACTTGCTAATAAGTGCTAATTAGCAAGTGTCGGTAATAAATATGAGCTCATTCCCGGCTGACTGACCTGCGGCCTCCGTACGCCCGTCAATTAGCGATATGCCGTGCACTGTGAGTTCATGGTTAACCAATAATAAATTGATACACTGCTAGTTTCCCCCGAGGCGACGGGTGGTCCTGTAAGCACATCTGAAACTAGACAAGCACTCAAAGAGCGCAGACCTCCAACAAATCAGCTCATTAACCTCAAATAGAACTGTCAGAAAAGCAGCATTTTTTTAAATATTCCTTGAACAAGAATATTTCTGTATTTAAATTTAATCATTTTTTGAACACACATTCTATATTCTATAGATAAGGAATCTTACACGCTACTACTAAAGAAACTGGCCCTCAAAACTTGCCAAGGTCGGGTTTTGGCCCTATCTCCTGTGGGGGTGGGGGTTCTGGGGAGCTTAAGTCATTTGCTTTCTTTCAGGGCCGAGGTCTATAAAAATCAACGACAAGCAACTTTGGTCCCCTGCTTTACGTTGAATTACTGACACCTTTCATGTAAACGGCACGTACATGTGCTATAACATCATTGTGCTCTATGACGTCACGACTCTCTCCAAATAAAGCCATATCGTCACCAGCTTAACTTCGCAGTGTAAGCAAATATGCAAATGACCCCCAGGAGACACCAGCTCTCATTCGGGACTCTTTTATACGCATTGCTTCGGCCCAAAATTTAATCAATGAAAGTTGTATCATTGCCGAGCTATCCTGAAACTTTCATCAAACTCCGTTAAAAACGAACAATTAACAACCGTGCCATCAATGATATAATTTCATCATACCACCATATAAAAAATTATACTACTGTAGATTCAGAAATGTTTATTGATATTTCATTTATTTCTTTTTATGGATCAACATATTCAACGAATCTATGAAACGATGAAAAAAAAAATCACAAGAGAGTCGTTGACGTTGGTCAAAAATAATCTTAACGGCAGCTGGTGGTTCAATTCATCCATACTTATATTCGCTGGCTAATGAGTTTCTATTAAAGTACATAAAATTGTTTGTAACTATTTTAAATGTCATTTTTTTATATTATAAAAATGTGCTGAATTGCTTTTCCTGTTTATTACTGATAGTACTTTTAAAAAAATATCCTGTCCTTATCCTATTATTTCCCCTAATATCGCATAGATTTTGCCCCCTGAAATGGCGATTAATGTTTACAAAAAAAAAAAAAAAAAAAAAAAAATCACACTTTAGTTTATAGCGAAAACTTCTCCCCGCATTCTTTTTTTTGTACACATGTTTGAATGTTCGTAACCATGGTTACACCCACACTCATTTCCATCACTCGTGTAGCGAATGTAGACAGCATTTTTCCCCGAATGTTTTGAGTGCGTTAAAGTGAGTCATTGATAAGACACACGGTATTTCCACCGAATGTTGCCGACAGTTGCACGCAAGTAAGAGCCGTAAGTAAGCATTACAGAATAGAGGAATGCAAATTATGCCCGGATTAATTTAAGATCAGTGAAATGTTTGTTTGGTAGGCCCTTTAAGCCGAATTCATATGCTTTAAAAAAATCCAAATAGTTGGCACAGTGATTGCCGAAGGACATTATTGGCTCCCAGATCCTTCAGCGATTACGGGCACTACATGTCACTACCATCAAGTACTTAATTAAAAAAAGAAACTTTTTTTTGTGGAAATTTCCTTTTCACTTTCCTTCGATCAAATGAGGAATTACGTTTGAGATGAAGGTGACGTGTTCCGTTGAAATAACATAGAGCCGGTGAATCGACTGGCACGTGTCGGCCACGGCTTATTTATTCATGTGTAAGTGTCGGACCAGGCTAGGCTTGTTTTTTTTTTTTTTTTTCTGCTGAACAATGACTGATTGACCGTGGTCGAGACGCACCGTGTGATAACGTCTCAGCCGAGCCACCGTTATATTACCTGTGTATATGTTATCATCTTCATAGCGTAGATATAGATATAATAACGGGAATTGGTAACATTTGCTTTCTCGTTCCACATTTTCAAATACCCCATGGAATGCTTTTAGCACAAACCCACGTAGTTTTTAGACCAGAATATTATCTGAATCTACAGTATTATATAAACATGTGATTGGTAAATCAAAAGTCGCATAATGAAATAAGGTAGTATTTAACTAACTCATTCAGGATAGTGTACATTTTTTTTCTCGTTGCCATTGCAAGAATATACGGAAACGCAAAAAAAGCCTTTTTGTTGGTTGCAGCCCTGTGATATATTGGTGAATTAAAGAGTGGATATTTTTATAAATTTAGTGGAAAATGACCCATGACTTTTTTTTTATAATATAAATCTGGAAGTCTGTCCCGTTATTCTTTATGAACGCCCGCCTGGGCGCTACCGCACGCAAATTTTCACCTTCCACTTTTGCCACTTGCATTCCAAAATCATGCATTTTGTGAAGAATCCTAAGAAATGGGTTTCAGTGGGCTTTTGGACAGATGACCATTTCATTTGAAGGTCTCATAAACAGAAAAAATGCATAAAAATTAAAAAAAATGTAGGAACTGATGAAACACTCCATGATCGATATGCATGCAAAGAATCATTGCAATCAATGTATAAGTTATTTATATACTGGAGCTTTTGTAAAACATTTTTAATTGTTCGGGGGGGGGGGGGGGGGTATGAGCCCAATAGCTCGGAGGATAAGGGTAATCGAGACCTTAATTTAACTTTCCATGAAGACTTTTTATGGACTCCCCTAGATCTCAAGTATGAAGATTAAAGGTCAAGGGGTTACTATTTTTTCCGTCTTTCAATATGAGGCTTTATTTTAAGGTCTCAAAAATTAAGAAAAAAAAAAAAAAATAGAAAAAATGATGAAAATACAGGTGGCTCCGCCAGTTTGCAGGAACTGATGGAACACTCCATTATCTATATTCATACAAAGAATCATAGTAAGCGATGCATTAGTTATTCAGATACTGGAGCTTTTGTATCATATTTTTAATTATTCTGATGGGTACTGACAAGCCCCATAGCTTGGAGGATATGGATAAGAGAGATCTTATTCCAGGTTGCCAAACAGATTTTCACGGACCTATCAGGATGTCAAGATTTGTGCCCTGTTAACAGATGACAGCTTCTTTGAAGGTCTCACAAAAAGAGAAAAATCGTAAAAATTGTAAAGAACTGATGCTGATTGCAGGAACTGATGGAACACTCCACGATCAATAATCATGCAGAGAATCATGGTCATCAATGCAGTAGTTATTCAGCTACTAAAGCTGTTGTATTATTTTTTCTTATTATGCTGGGGGTACTTACGAGACCCATAGCTCGGAGAATATGGGTAACAGAGACCTTATTTCAGGTTTCCAAGGAGATTGTACATGGACATCCCAAGATATTAAGTTGGAATATTCAGAGTCCAGCGGGAACGATTTATGCCCTGTTAACGGACGGCCGGCCTGACGACCAGCTAGACGGACGGACGGACGGACGACGGACGAAGAGTGATCGCTATAGCTTAGATGACTTTCAGTCAGCTGAGTTAAAAATTGTCGTCACTCAGGAATGGAAGCCCCCAAAGATCAGACAAAGCTGCAAACATTTAAATTTTCCCATTTTTTTTTAAACTCCTCGTGATTTCCAGTTTAGTAATTAATAAAAATGCCGATATCGAACATGTCCCGTTCCAACCAACCCCTTGGCCATCCCTATGTTGAACTATGTGACAATATATGGTAGAATAATGATATTTATAATAATTATATTATAGGGTGTGCTTATTAAATGTGTGTCTCTCAAAGGAGTGCATTGGCTTTTGTATTTATATAAATATATCTATTTATCCTGCAAACAAGTAAGGACCACAATGTAATAAAACATAAGAAGTCTATTTAGAGTTTGAAACCCTAAACGAAACATTTTCATAATTAAATGGAACGCCCTCAAAACAAGAAAGCATATATTATTTTTCATATTTGAAAACATTTTAATCTCTTATAGATATAAGGTATTAATTCAAATAATTAGGGAAGCAGCACAGAGGTAAAAAACATAAAAAATATTTTTAACCATTGTATGACATTCACATATAGTATTACAAACATTATTTGTCCACGGTGAATGATAGCCTCATGAAGACGGGATGCTACACGAATGGACCCCCAATATAAGAATGACATTTTTTCTACATTTAGGAAGACATTGGAGCATCATTATATGGACCATTTAATTACATACTTAGCGACACACTAGAGCTAAATTCAATATCCAGAGTACTTACTTGGCGCCAAATGTAGTTGCTTGTTCCATGATTTTTCTTACCCTAACATATACATTTGCTGTTGAACAATGGCTCTCCAGATTAGTTACCAACAAGAATGGCGTTGAGGATCCGCTGTGACTTCTGTCGCTGCAGCTTGCGCTAATTATATATATGATCATAGCGTATGACGTGGAACTGGTGCGCATTTCCTTTTGACTGGATTTCCTAATCGATATGCCAACTACGAATAAGGGTGAGAACAATTGCGTGGCTCTCCTGAAGTCATCAATATTTCAGTCTATAATATTTATAGTTGTGACACTCTTGCCACTCGTTCTGCAAATCATGTATATTTATTTATTATATTAAATGAAAGCAGTAGTGGATTCTTCATAGCTCTTTCTAGATATGTCTTATCGTTCACCGAAGCCAACCGTGCTGTATTAAGCAAAATTAAATAAATTTACTTTAGTTATTTCTTTATAAATACAGTTTAGAATATATCTTAAAGATATAATTAGGGAGAATATACTTTGTCTGAACTTTTTTGTATTTTCTTGATTATCTATTATTCAGTTTTAGCGAAGTGTACACTATATACGTTTTTCATTTTCCGTTAATAGGACAGTCTGTGATCAAACTAAATTTAAATTAGTTTGTATATAAATAAATATATATGTAACACCGGTTAGTTAAAAAACAAAGTCATACGTTGTGTATGTGTAAACCAAGAGTGTGAAACGGAGCTCCGGAGGTCGTACATATTTTTCAAGGATATATGTCGATTTCCGAAATGGGATCAAAATGGGTCGAACAGAGCTGTTTTGACATACATGTTTGACTATATGATCCTGATATCAATAACTGACATAATTACCATTTCCTTCAAATATTATTTGTTAAATGTGCGGAATCAGGCTTTGCAACCTTGTCCAATGTTATGACCAGTTGCAACTACAAAAGGCAATTGTCTTAAATTAAGATTTCAAATGATATATCATCTATTTTTCAATACGGACTTTTTACGAAGAAAAAAAGTTTTCAAAGTGTTAATAACAACCAGTCATATATAACACTGTCAAGTTTTAAATTTGTTCAAATTTATCTTTTTATTGGGACATTTGGACATCACCTGAAAAAAAGTTCACTCACAAATATTACTTTATTTTTTCTATTAAAAAATACTGCGGTATTTAGGTTACTTGGAGATAATTTCTAGAGATCAAAGATGGCGGACGTGTTTTAAATAGCTCTTGATTCCTGCAACAAATTTGAGAGTTATTAATCATAAAGTGACTAGACTAGATCTATAAAGCTCGGCATACACGCTGCGACGCGACCCGACTTAACTCAACTGGGCCCAACTGAACATGTAACCTCAAGTTTTCTACAGTTTCTCCCATTTTTGACTCTGCAGACTGACGAAAACTGGCATGCATACACATAACGACCCGGCTCAACCAAACTGGATCGACGGAAGAGGCAATACATTCAAATCAACAAAAATGGTTACTTGTTTGTGACTTATGAAAGCAAAGTCATTAATACATGTCATTTTATTGATGAGCATACATGTGGTATCTATATCTCGCCCTTTCAATTCTTCCCATCGACTAGCTGAAGGATTTAAGTTTGATATAATATAAGTCTATTTGTGATCAGAAACGTAGATGTGATTGGTTGCTGACTGTGCGTCTGAACGACGCGACTCAACTGAAACCACATTTTCTGACACTGCCAGAACCCAAAAACTGACGCCGACTGGTGCCGACTCTGTTTGAGTCGTCGGGTCTTTTTTCCGCATACACGACTCAACTCAACTAAACAGTTTTTAACCTGTTGAGTTGAGTTGCATCGCAACGTGTTTGCCGGGCTTAAGTGTGAACATTCACTGAGTGACCTAAGTTACATAGGTTACCCAGTTTTCCAGGCATGGGTGACTTAGTATTACGGTTTCTGTGCACTCTGTTGAATTGTTCAGTTCAAGTTCACCCTTTTACTTAAAGTTTCACCCTTTACCTCGTTTTTGTTACTACTGACACATAAAGGATATCAGGTGAGGTGTTTCATTGTATTAATAGTGTAAATAGTGTTGTGTGATATTGATAGTTTGACCAAAAGAAATGGTTCTAACAAGACAAAATAGTGTTCTAAACAAAAGTGAGGATGGAGATCCAATCTTGGCAATGAAAAAACTACGAAGCAAATTAAAGATAGAAAAAGCTCTAATTCACTCATTAAATTCCTGGACAATAAACCAGCTAGTCCTTGTAGGGTCTGCAAAGAAATAAGTCGATGATGACGACGGTATGAAATGTGACCGTTGCCATGGATGGCTACATGGGAAAAAAACACGGGTCTTGCTGTCAGCTTCCATCCTCAGTGTATAACTTTCTTGTTCAATGCCCCAGTACAGCCAACAAATACTACTGTCCCATTTGTGAAAATGAGTCCAGTATTAGTGACCCGGATGACAGATTGCACGTCCAAATGCTCAACTGGATGCATTGACAACTATAGTGCACTCCTCGCAAAAGCAGAATGAAAACATCCTAGATAACATGGTTCATGTAAAACAGGATGAAAAAATCGACGAGAATATAAAGACACATCTGACAGAAGCATTGGACGGTCAAAAAGAAAAAGGAAGAGTGACAGAATAAACTAGTTATATTAAATGTTCAAGAGAGTGAGGACAACAGCACTGGAAATGAGCAACAGAATGATAGGAAGGATATATTAAACATACCTGGGTATGTACAACCAGACTTGAACATAACAGAAGTAAAAAAAGGACTGTAGGCGACTTGGGAAACGTACGATCCCTACTCAGTCTGACCCCAAATCCAAACCAAGACCGATCAAAATAGTATTTGGTGAACGCGAAACAAAAAAATAACATTCTTAAAATAGCCTGGACTCTGAAATACCATACAAAATACAACAAAATAGGAATAACTGCAGACAAAAACTTGAACGGAAGAAATCAGGTAGAAAGTAGTAACACAGAAATTTTATGCCAGGAGGCAGTCCGGAGAGGATGTGCTTATCTACATGGGTAAAGTAATGACTAAAAGTCAGCGGGGAATCTTTTTAAAAGAGGATTCACAGAAAAATCTTAAAAATGACAGACAGAGGGTCGAGGAATCCTATCCACAGATGAACGGGGGTGGGGGGTGGGGGGGAGAGGGAGTCAAGAGGAGGATGAAGCTCAGGATTGACTTAAGTGCTCCATAAACGAAAAGGCGATTAGGGTCCCTAAGAGTACATATTTCAACTAATAATAAAAATTCTACAAATTTACCTTAACGTATGACTACTAATATTGACAGTTTTGTTCATAAAACTCATGAACTTGAAATATTAGAAAAGAAACAAGATATTGACATCATAACTGTAATAGAGGTTCTACCAAAACACACAGGTCGACATGTGGAATGTTTTATAATTCCAGGATACTGAAGTCATTCTATAGCAGAGGGAAGGGGAGTGAGTATGTTTAAAAGAGGGAATTTAGAGTCCACTAGATTGTACACCATAGACAAATATTTCAGCCCAACCATATTATGCAAAATAACTTTACCAAGCAAGGAACCATTCATAATTGGAGTGATATATAGATCACCTAACTGCACTAGGGATGACAACAAGGGACTCAATGAAATGATAAATGTGGTTTACAATAGATATAAAGGGCGGAAGGTGATCCTAGCAGGAGATTTTAATTACCCTGAAAATGACTGGCTTAAGGAAACATGCTCAGGAAAAAATGAGCATCCAGCTAAAGTTGTTCTAGAAACAGTTCAAGAGAATTATCTCTTCCAATGTGTCACGGAACCCACGCATCATGGAGCTTTACAAAAACTAAATATGTTGGACCTAATAATAATAAATAAGCAAGATTATATATATGGAATAAAAATAATCATCCACCGATTGGTAAAAGCCACCTCACTGTTTTACTCTTCAATTTGAATATTAAAAAACACTCACAAAATGGACACATTTTAGGACTAAATATTAAATTATATAATTTCGATGGTATGAGGAATAACATTGGGACATACCCATGGACCAAATATCTACAGTCTATCGATGATGTTGACAAGTGTTTGGAAATTATAACCGATGTAATAAACTCTACAATTCAAAGATATATTTCAATCAGGAAGGACAGTAAAAAGATTCAAGTAAAAAGAGAGCCTATTCAAAGCAATATTCTAGAAAAGATTAAACTAAAAAGACTTTCATTTAGAACAAAAAATATCCAACAATAGCGAACCACCATAAGTATGCTAGGGCTAGAAACCAGGTTAAGTGGGAGACAAGGAAATCTATAAAGACCAGAGGAACTATTTTAGCCAAAAAAGCGAAATCCAACCCAAAAAAGTTCTATCAGTATGTTTCCAGGAAAACAAAATCAAAGGAAACCATATCTAACCTGCTTAAAGAGGATGGTACACTCACCCAGTCTGATGCGGAGAAGGCAGAAGTTCTAAACAAGTATTTTGTAGTGTTTTCACAAAAGAAGATAAGGCAATACCTGATTCTGAGTATGGGATAAACCACAATATTTTAAATATAAAAACTTAGCAGATGAGTAAAGCATTACGAGCTCTTAAAGCTCCGGGGCCTGATGGGATTCATCCAAAAATCCTCAAAGAGTTACATGAAGTAACAGCATACCAACTGAAAATCTTATTTGAACTCACAAGAAAGAAAGGAAAAGTACCCCAAAAATGGAAAGAAAATGAGGTCAAACTAATATTTAAAAAAGGGAAAATATGCATAGATTGGAATTATCGTTCGGTAAGCTTGGCATCAATAGTGTGTACAATTTTTGAAGGGTTTGTAAGGGATGTTTTATGCGATCATCTAAGGAAATACTGATTATTATCAGATGCTCAGTACGGTTTCTTTAAGGGCAGATCCTGCATATCTCAGTTATCAGTTACTATAAATGAAACGTATTCACTGATGGACGAGGGGGAGCCAGTGGATGCTGTATATTTAGATTAAAGGAAAGCGTTCGACACTGTTCCACACTTAATATTAGTAAAACAGATAGAAGAATATGGGATAAAAGGATTGGCGGAATAACAGGTCTCAGTTTGTAACAGTAAATGAGGTAAGGTCTGAAGGAACACAAGTAACCAGTGGTATTCCTCAAGGAAGTGTACTGGTCCCATTTTATTTATTTATTTTAGAAATGATATGCCAAAACAAATAGATTGCAAGATCAAAATCTTTGCTGATGACACTTAAGCTTACTCTGCTGTTAATGCTGATAGTGAATCTAACAACAGTTTACAAAATTGTATCGACCAGTCAGTAAGATGGACTGATCTTTGGCAACTACAATTTAATAGTAAAGAATGCAGTATTATGCACTTAGGAAAGAATAATCCCAGACATAAATATAGTATAAAGGAGGGGGGGGGGGGGGGTTGAGATGGAAGGCAATTGAATATTACACATGTTGAGAAGGAATATGGGTTTGGGTAGACGATGAGCACTCATTTGAACAACATTTCACTGAGGTTGTTAAATAATGTAACAACATTTCTAGATTAATAATGATTACTATCACAAATAAATGTTAATATTTAATGGTACCCCTTTACCAAACCTAGTGAGGCCTATAATTGAATATGGAAACCCTGTTTGGGGCCCTATCCTAAGGAAACATACAGAAAATATAGAAGGAGTGCTAAGGAGATTAAAAAAAATTATTGGCACAAAAACATGAATTATCAAAAACGTCTGATGTATCTTAAGCTTCCTAGTTTAGAGTACAGGAGATTGAGAGGAGATCATATTGAGATTTACAAAATAATGCATGGAAAATATGATCCTATAACCACCTCTTCTTTAAACAGAAATGAGAGAGCAGGAGGACACATATTAAAACTTACTAACAATTATAAGAGACATTAACTTTTTGTAGTGTTTGTATTGGAAGGCAAAAGCATGAAAAAATGTTTATACTGTAGTAACCACCGGAATATACGAATATATTGTTTGTGCAATGTACAAGCATTGAAATTTTAAACCATAGTTGAAAGGATATCCAGGAAATTTGCATTATAAGAATCGTATATATTGTGTTTGACGTGATCGTGTGCAGAAAATGCGCGAAATATGTGTTGTATGAGCGTTGCAATATATTAAATATTAAAAATCGATGGTTAAAACGGAAAAAAAAAACAAAAACATTTGTAAACAGTGAAATATTAAAGACGAAGTAACAAAAACGAAAAGACAAACATTCATGAGCCATGTTCGTTTAAGAAACATGAAACATCTACTGGTGTTATGATGTAAATACCAAAGTCAATACTACACTTTATTTTCGGAATACATTCTTTCCGCGTATATACTGTTATAACGGAAAGTATTAGGGATACTAACTTTTGTAACTGTTCTGGGGTATAAGGACATCCACATATATAAGTATAACTGCCCTCAGTGAAAGAAACCGTAACTTGTGAAAGATCCAAGACATCAGTTGGATATACACCTGCCGAAACAGTAAACCTTAAATCAATACCCAGAGTACTTGCTCGGCGCAGAATGTATTTGCTTCTACCATGGTTTTACTTGTCTTCATATAGGGCTCTGCAGGTGAACCGTGCCACTACTGACTATTACTACCAGGAA